>JFBX01000586.1:229200-310619 GCA_001563135.1 Colletotrichum simmondsii | reverse complement strand
GGGGGGGGCGCATGGTTCTTCACCTCAGGGTAAGATAGACAAAGGCATCAATGATCAACGTCTTTCAACGGGTGAATAGCACGACTGTTTCACACGTTTGTTCCAAGTAGCGGCTGTCTGGGGCTGAGAGGCGGCGTTGTCATTGTCGTCATACTCGTATTCTTCGCGCTTTCTCTTCTCGATGATACTTGGACGGGCCGCCCTGGTCGCGGGAGTCTTTTGTCCACCACCCTCTTCGTCGTCGCTGTCAAGCTCCTCGACGGTGGGGTGTCCCTTCTTGGATACCTTTTTCTCGTTGACTCTCTCCACGTACCAGTCGAGGTCGCCCTTGTGCTTGTCAATGGAAATGCCGTTTCTCTTCTTCCGCATGTTGCTCCGCACCGGAGTCTCCAGCGCCAGGTGCTTGGTCGTCAGCATGTACCATAGCTTGGCCTCTCGGCCGACCTGGCGGTTCTGAACGGGGAGACCCATCATCTTGTTCGTCTCTGCCGACCTTTGCCATTTCTCGTAGGCGGCCTGCTGGGACGTGCGCCACTCCTCAAACTCCATCACCAGCTCGTCGTGATCACGGGTCATGGCCATGGGGTTGCGCTCTTCCTTTTCAAAGTAGCGGGTATCGGGCTTCAGGTCGAATGCTTGGGCAATCTCGAGGAGATCGAAGCAGCGATCCATACACCACAGGTGCATGTAGCCCGCGTTGTGATACGGATCGTGGTGCTTCCCCGAGGTTTCGGGCCGCTCGTCGAAGCAGACGCGCCAGAAGCCCTTTAGGATGGTGCCCTTATAGGCAGGGCAGCCTGACCAGCGGCACGCGCGTAGTCTGTCGTCGCCCACACGCGTCTTACAGCCGTGGGGGACGTTTTGGATCCAGAGGGTGAGGGGGAGACCCCGTTGTTTCCGTTCCCTAATGTAGTACAGGATCTGCTC
Source organism: Colletotrichum simmondsii (assembly GCA_001563135.1). Taxonomy (NCBI): domain Eukaryota; kingdom Fungi; phylum Ascomycota; class Sordariomycetes; order Glomerellales; family Glomerellaceae; genus Colletotrichum; species Colletotrichum simmondsii. The sequence continues at coordinate 309,692 of JFBX01000586.1, read as the reverse complement.
ACGTGTGAAGCGCAGATTCGGCAGCAGCTCGCCCTCCTTGTTGTATTGGAACATGGGCTTTGTGAAGTCGTGGCCGCCCCAGGCCATAGGCGCCTCGGGTAGGGAGTCATACCAGTCTGATGCGTCAACGTCCTTGGCCTTGGCGGGCTTGGGGATACGCTTAAGGATCTTTCCATTTACGACGGGAGTTGTGAGGTCTCTGGATGGAGTGTGAGCTGGAGTCAGGTATGATGGGGGATTGGGAGTGCCGGCTTCAAAGAGGCCTTGTCTGTTGAGGATACTGTAGGGTGTCACGTCTGTCGGTGCGGTTGAGAGGCTGCGGCGGTGGATGAAGTCGGCAGGAAAGGGGGGTGATCTCGGCTTGGGATGCACCAGTCTCGCCGTGGCGACGGCGGCGGGGGTAGGAGTGGTAGCAGGTACGCTGCGCGGGATGGACTGTGGAGTGGTCAGAGGGGGGAACAGCGGAAGGGAATAAAGGAAGTTTACCGATTCGTCGTCGTAGTTGAAAGGGACTTGACCGGCGGCCGAAACGTGTGCCAGATCAGGGACCAAGGGAGTGAACTCAGGCTTTGGGGTCAGATGGTGTTGAGATTGCGGCGGTGGAGGGGCGGTAAAGACGTCGGTAGTGGTTTTTGGTGAAGGGTGAAAGAAAGTCGCCGAGGAGGCGGGCTCCCGTTTGACGTTGCTGAAGTCAAAGCCGTCAAAGTTGGGGGCTTCTTGCTTGACGTTGGCAGGGCTGAAGGATTCGTGGCCGTCGTAGGTAATCGTTTCCCTCTTGGAGTCGTCGAAATCAAAGGTATCGAGGTCAAAGACTTCGCGGGCGTCTCCGAGTACAGAAGACGGGTGGTCACCGCCCGGTCGTTGGTAGGCAAACATGTCGTGGGGAGGAGGGGAGGCAAAGAGATCTTCACCACCCCCACCACCACCGCCACCGCCAAGCCCCGCAGCCGGGTTGTTGTTCAGGTCCCATGCCGTGTCACCACTGGACTCGAGGCCGTCGAAACAGGGCCAGGGAACGCTCGGCGGGGGAGAGGGCCACGATGTGCCGGCGCAAGGTGCTGCTCCTGGGGCCGGAGTCGGGGCCGCGGTGGGGAGTTGGAGGGCTTCGGCGATGGGACCTTCGAATTCCTCGAAGAGGGCCTGGAGCTTCGGGTCGTCGACGAACGGCGTAGGTTCTTGCTTGAAGTCTTGTTGGAAGTCCTGCTGGAACTCTGACCTGAATTCTTGTTTCAATTCTGTCGGCTCTATGCTCGGTAGCACAAGAGCTGTGGCGTCTGTGGTGGGAGGTGTTAGTTGGCGCTGCTCCTGCTTGAGTGGCGGTGGTGTTCCTGGCAGTGTGATGAATAGGACGTTAGGGTTTATCGTCGCGACCTGCGCGGGCTTGGCCTCTTCTTGCTCGTACTTGAGTAGGGAACCATCGTTGGAGTTGCCATTACCTCCAAAGAGCGAGCCGTCCGAGATTTGGCTCTCGGAGAGCTGTGATATTAAGGCCACCTCGATTGCGGTCTCTGGGTTTTGCGCAGTCTCCTCCTCCTCGACTTCAGGAACCGGCCCTTCAACGCAAGCGTCGTCAAAGTTGAAAAAGGAGTTTTCTTCACCGTAAGAGTCGCTGCCGTAGTTGAAAAGAGTTCCCGGGAGCTGGTCTGGGCTGAACGTGTCCATCACCGGAGTGGACAGTATCATGGCCATTATGTCTCTGAAATTGTTGTAGCTTTTCGAATGGAAGTCTGTGGTGCTGCTCGTCCCTTTCTGCTTGACTTTTGCTGCTGTCCTCTTCGAAGATGAAGTGAGAATCAATGTAGTTGAAAATGGCGTGCTTTAACAATCCGCCGTTAAGCTTTTCTGTAGTTAAAGGTGAGTATATACGACACAAAAGTGAAAACGAATCGAATGTCTAGATAGGTAGTCCTAGGTCGGGGAAAATAAGGATGCTGGGGAGGGTGGGAGCACAACACGATATATAGGCATAAATGTGGTAGTCATCCCTTCCACAGTGGCAGAGCAGCCTCGAGGTCAATGAAGAAGCACGTGCATAAAGAGACTCGGTGATGGACAACGGGGACGCGGGGAGGCGACATTGTTCGATGTGTTTGAAGATATTCAAGCTGACAAAGGTTGATATTACTATTATAGATAATTGATTGGTATGAACAAAGTGCGAAAAGAAGAAAAATTACTAGAACAAGACGCTGGCGGAAATAGACAAGAGGCTTAGCCCTGAGAGAACAAGACATGGGCAACAAGAGATGGGCTCTTCTTGTTCTTCAACAATGGCCTTCTTGGACTCGAGCTGGGCCAATCCAGCTTGGTGCTATGCATAGATATTCCTATCTGAGTTTTCGTCAGCGACTGAAGCATGATCAAGATGCTGAAGAAATGATTTGGTAATGATTTGATATCAGGAGTAAAATGCTCGTTTCTCGACAGTAAATTCCGAACAGGTCTGTGAATAAATGCTTTTCTCATCATTTGATGGGTGTGAGGGTGAAAACGAAGTAAATGTTTGACATACCACTTGACCAGGTTCGACGAATTATGAGGCGGATCACCTCAAGTTTGCCTGTCTGTATTAGCTAGGCGCAGCGGAACTGTGAGCGTGCCGTCGACTTCTGATGGCCTAGACTCCCAAGTCTCGTGCGTCCCGTGTCGCATATCGAGGAGTCGACACCACGAGATGCAGACCTCCAAAGGCTCATCTTTCGTCGAGGAGTTTCGGCCGTAGCCGCGCCGGGGAATGAACCCGTGGTCGTGCGAGCTCGATAACCCATGACGGCGGGCGGTAAACGATGATCAAAGGCGCCTTTCGCCTGACCATCTGTCATACCACGCCGTACGGTAAAGGAAGCGCAAGGGGATGAAAGAGCATGTAGGTCCCTGAATGGAAACGATGTCTACCGCCTCACGTTTCGAGGTAGGTGTGACTGCGATCCCATGCTTGCAAATGAGCGTGACACCACCGGCTAGAAGCCGATTGCTGCCTGCGGTGAGGATTCCATCATAATGCCATTCTAAACTCCCAGCTTCAAGGACGGTAAGCAGATGATGAACAGGCTGTAGGGTGAGGTTGAGAGGGAAGGAAGGAAAAAATTTGTTTGATGGATACATAAGCGTCGAGGACGTTGGTCAAAAAAGGTTGGCGACGAATGAGAGGGCCCCACAGCCCTGTTTTAGTCCGTGCGTTCTTGACGCCGTTGTGAGGAAGGAACGAACCCCTGCTCCTACCTCAGTGTGCTTTTGACACTATTCCATTCTGGGAAGAGCACCTACGCTCGATCGGGCCCTCAAGGGAACGACGAGTGAGAGATGATTCTTGATCACGCTTGGGAGCCGGGGAGGGTGTTTGTGTGTTACCAAACCAACAATTAGGTTGGGTTTACTCGAATTCCATACCGGACATGTCTATGATCTATCACTCTTCCCGCAAAAGGATCCCGTATGCCCACCTGGAGAACTCTATCGACTTCGCGTCTACAAAGGTGGTGGTGAGATCTGCAATATAGATCGCCGCAGGCGCCCAAAGGAGGAAAGCCAAAAAGATGGCAAACACATAGGATGTCTGACTGTCTCCACCACCGACAAGACCTACAGTCCAGCGACCAAGGACCAAGCCTAATGAATAAAGGAGAGGGCCGTGGATCATGTACAGCGAGAAAGAGATCTTGCCCATGTACTGGGAGAATCGGTTCGTGAAGAGAATCTGCAGGAACTCGGCATGGTCGACGACGAGCACTGTCAGCACTGCACCGACTGGTATCACGAGGCACTCCTGGTATCGTGCTGGAACCAAAGATACGAGCGTCACGTAGCCGGGTGCCTGCGCTGCCTGCTCCATATCTTCGGGCATGCTGAGCAGCCAGAGCGAGATCACAAATGATACGAGCCCGACGGCACGTCCTAGAACGCGACGAGACAAAATGCTGCCTCGCTTCAACGTCCGATGCGCGTCCCCGTCCAAGGGTTGTGGTTCGCGCCGCGGGGCCAGCCACCGCCATTGCCTTTCCTCGAGCTCGAGATGCAGATCGCACAAGAACATGCCGCTGAGGAACAGGAACATCCCAAAGTAGACGAACAGCCATTCGAGGTAGATCGCCAGGCCAAGCGCGAAGAACATCCTCACTCTGTTGCGTACTCTCGTGAAGGCCGATAGAAACATGAACACCACCATGGAGCTGATGAACTCGAGCGGGATCGTCCACTGGTGGGGATCGTATATCGGTTCCGGTATGTCGGAATCGGCCCGGACATGAGGCTGGCCGATGGGATCGGTAACCAAGGTCTCGGCCATCAGATAATGCCGCAGCTGGCCCCAGAGAGAATCAAAGTGCGGCGGAACCCTCGTCGGGTACGCCACGCCGGGTAAACCCTGATCGGGAAACATGTTGAGCCAGGTCATGATGGCGACGACGAAGCTGACGACGGCAGCCGGGAGGAAGAGTCGGGTATGGCGGCGGAAGACGGACGATGCGATGGCCGAGCCTGCCTTGTCGAATTCCCCCCGGCGAGCCAACGTCAGGACGCGATGCGATATTGTGTAGCCGGACACGACGAAGAAGACGGAGACGGGGGCGAGGCCCGAGACGACGAGGCGCAGGATAGGTAGTTGATATAGCCACCATCGCCGAGGTGGGTTCGGTGTCCATGCTAGTTGGATGTCCCATGAGAACCACACCAGACCGCAGTGAATGAAGACGACACATAGCGCTGCAATACCTCGCAAACCGTCTTTGATGACATGTTAGCCCGGGCAGGTAGAGATGACGAGGATAGTTCTTGTTTACCTAGCCAAGCTGTAGAGCGAAGTGGCTTTGCCTTGGTTTCTTTTGGTCCAAGGAAACTTGGGACCAAGAGGGAGGCAGCTTTTGAGACTCTTCTCCAGGTATCCTGACGCCGTGTGTTGATGGGAAGTAGCGGGCTTTCTGCCTCTAATGTTGAGTCGTCCTCTGCCTGATCAACCACGGGTTTGTATTCTTTGCTCGAGTCGAAATCTCCTAGTGGAGCGTACGCGTGCCGGCCGTCCATATCATCGGAGTCGTAGCGTGGTCCGGGGGAATGACGACAATGTGACTATACCCAACCGAGCCTGCTATGTAGAGCAGCTGAGCCTAAGCTAGGGAGCTGAGGGAGGAAGTCTGAACTTATCACGTCCGGCACATGTGACTGCCAGTGACGATGATGAAAGAAAGCAGGTGGTGTGAGAGCACGGGAATGGTGCTCGAGAACTATTGCAGTACGAACTGGGCACACAATGGGTGCAAGTCACTACTCTTAAGGGACGAGACCGAGCTGCGCAGCCACAGTAACGTGTGATGGGCTTCCTGGACGAAGTAACCCCCCACCGCGTTTTACTCGTCCGGTGAGAAACGAGCAAGTTCCATAAGCGGTAATTCCAGAGAGGCGTTTCATGATCAGCAGAGTTCGAGGTGATCCGGAGGGAAACGAGTTCAGACGGCCCCTGGGAAGGCTAATCGCGAGACACGGGGTGTTCTCATTCGTCGACCCGGAGCCTCGGGATTCGACCTTTGCAGTTTGCACTGCCTGAGAGGTGTCACGACCAATATGCGTGAAGTTGAATCCATGTTGATGGCAATATAGAATGCAGAATAGGAATTTGGGATTACGAGCTTGCGTATTGCAAACAAGCTTTGAATGCCGCGTGATATCCACGGTTGGCACTGGATACCTTATAATATGCTTAAACCCGCCCACTTAGGTCGAGGCAAGATGTTCTACGGTGCTCGGTAGAGACCGAATGATTTGGAAAATCTCCCGTCGTCTGATGTGAGTTAAATATGTCTACCTAGTACTTGGCTGGCGCAGCATCCGAATGCGGCCTTGAAACGGTGGTGCGGTCGATCGTCAACGTGTGATTAGTGGGCTGCCGGTCGCACTGACTTGACCGTGCTGGGCAGTCGCACTGAGCTCAGAAGATCATAGTAGCCCATGTTATCTGTTATAGATGGAAACAATCTCAATATCTTACAAGTGACTGGAGCTTGATGTTGAAGGAAGCTCAAAGGCTTGGCTAAGATCCAATGGTAGCCGGGAACGAAGGGATGGAAGAAGTCCAGTCGCGTGGGGCTTTCAGCCACAGTCCATGTGCCACACTTGTCCCAGCCACATATGTGAAGCTTTTGTATCTGTCAAAGAAATCTTCCACATCTAATTCTCTCGAATATTCCCCGATAGAGTACTAAGAGAAAAGGAAGCTATTTTAGTACTAAAAGCAACGAAAAAAAACTTCATGGAATCCAGCATAGAACCAAGGCTCGGCGACGAGAGCCATTCTGGCGACAAGGACTCAAAGACCTGCGCCTTTATCCGTCCAGCGGTCGAATACCTATCAATATTGGCCTGCCTACCCCAAAAAATCCGTGCCCACCAGCTGGTATAGAAAACCAAATAAGGCTAGCAGCGAGACATCCACGGGCAGACGCTGCACTGCACTGCATTGCTGGAGAATTCCACTGGATTAAGCTCCCAAGCTCTGGAGAGTTAAGACGGTCTAATGTGGTCCCTGGATGCAGGCCGACATAAATAACTCAATTTTTCTTGGTGTTCTGGCTTTTCTCTTCCGATCATCCACTTCTGGCCACTGGTGTTCACCATGGTGGGTGCCGCGAGTGTGTGCCATTCCGCAATGGTACGTGAAAATCACCACGCAACGGGGAGAGGGGGAGACTTGCCTTGAAAGCGAAGACCGAAGAGGGGTGGTGAGTGGGTGATGCTCAGATGGGGTATTGGGAATGTTGCAGGGCATGGCAGTTGGGGATTCTGTTCCCGATCGGGCATGCCTCCGTCGAGTGTTCTGGGGCCGATTTCCTGATTTCGGGGTTTCCTGAGCGGCCACATCCCGGGGCCCATGTCGATGGTGCTAGGCCTGGGTTATAATGCTGGGCGATGCTGGGCGTCGATGACGACGTTGTTAAGACTTGCCGTTTTCTTATTTCAGGTATTCGTTTCAAAGACTGGGGTTCGATGAAGGTCTCGATGCTCTCATCGTATCCACTCGTTGCCAGCCTGTGCGTTTGGTGACAGATGGAGAGAGAGTGGGAGTGAGAGGGAGAGTGAGAATGAAAACAAGAGTGAGACTGAGAGTAAGAGCGAGTGTGAGAGTGAGTGTGAGATTTGCCTTGCGGGTACCTGAAAGTCTGTTTGGATGGCGATTCCGGGATCTCGATGCTAATTCATGAGTTGACACCCGCTGTCGGATCCGCCAGGATGAACTTGTCGCTGCCCCGTCTCCCAGAATGATTCTCTCATCTTTCGCGGGCCAGTTGAAATGCCGAACATTTGGACACACACACACTCTGAGAATAACGGCCACTATGATAGACGGTTCTGCTTGGCCATTCTTGGGATGCTCAGGGTAGATCACCCCCTCCTCGTTCTAAACTTGGATGAAATACGAAGTACATGCTGCACCGATAATCATTCACCACACTGGACTCTTACGCCTTCAGTGAGGTATACGAATACCTACGCAGTAAAGGTAAGGTACCCTAAAGTAAAGTAGGCGCCCGTGGCCGCACTACCAAATTCCCCGTGTTCCCGCCCGGAACCCTGACTCCCTGAGTCGTCCCAAGGGAAGGTGGGAAGGTGGGTGGAAATGTGGTGGAAAGTACCTTACCTTCAAAGTTAGCTGTCGCCGCCGCCGCCTCTCCTCTCGGGCTTCCTCTCCCGCCCACTCAGCCCAGCCCAGTTGCCCGCCAGCCTCTTCAGGTTAATCTTAACACACAAACTCGACCAACCTTGCCTGACATCCATCCCCTTGGCCCAACCTAGTAAAGCGACCGCACTTCTTGCTGTCCTGGTCCAACCTACGTCACGAGACTTTTCTTTGACTTGGTGGAGGATGCTGCCAGCACCACTGCTACGGAATTGCTGCTGCTGCCATCACCAAGACAAGACAGACGAGACAAGACCTGGACAAGACTGGATGAGGGGATCCGACCAGACACAAAGTCAGAGACATCGACAGCTTGCGATCGTCCCTCCTTAAACTCTTTACGAACGGAACCTCCCACCCCTCTCCTCTCTATCTCTCTCTCTCTCTCCCCACAATCCCCTTAACCCCGGGGGTCTCGGCCCATTCTACATTCTAGACCCTATTCTCTCCCCTTCCTTTTTGTCTTGTCGCTGCTGCATCCTGCACTTCCATTGTGCATAGTTACCAGCATTGTTTTCGCCCGTCATGGCTGCACAATTAGATCCTGAATTGCAGGACAAGCTCGAGGAGCTGGAAAAGGAGTTGGAGGTATGTTTGCAACCCTCAAGTCTCCGTTTGGCACTGTCCCGTCTGGAATCGCGCAACTTTACGTCTACCTCGAGACGACTGCCTTGCGCATGCGCGCATGTGCGCATCGTGCTCGAGCACCCGCAGCCTTGCCCGAACTGTTCACTGTCACTTTTTGTCGCACTGACTGACGCATTCTCGTGCCTGTAGGAAGGCGACATCACAGAGAAAGGGTTGGTGCTGACCCCTCCATCATGACCTTCCCCTCCCCCGTTGCGAACAGCCCGACAGCGGCTAACCAATTCCCTCTGCGCGCAGATACCAAAAGCGACGGACACAACTGTTTTCCCTATACATGAGCCCTGGACCTGCTGCCGCTCCAGCTGTTGCCAAACCCCGAGGCGGCTTAGGCATTCACGACCCTGACAACCCGGGACATCCTTCGAGCGATGGTCATCGCGCAGCAGCTCTAGCCGCGCTCGGTGGTAGAGACTCCGATCCCAACAGCCCGACCTCCCCCGGCTCATACCGTCCACAGTCGCCATTTGGCGGTCATGGTTCGGGCCATGGCTCCGGCCACGGCTCAGGTCATGGCTCTGGTGGCTACGCATCGCCTGGGTACCAATCGCCCGGAGCTGGCTATACCTCGCCCGATATGAATCCTGCGGGTCTCCTACGACCTGGCGGCCCCCTTGCCGACCAACGCCCGAACATGAAGCAGCACGATTCACTCTTCCTCGGCGCCGGTAACGAGCCGCCCACCCGATCGGGCACAATGGTCTCAACCGACTACGCCTTTAATCCCGACCAGCAAGGACACTACATGGACCAGCACGGGCAGAACCCATACGACAGTCGGACAGGCACGATGCTTGACTCGACTGGGTACTTCTCCGGCTTCACTGGCGGCGGACAGAACTTTGAGCAGGGACAAGGTTATGATCAACAGGGTTACGACCAGAACGGTCAAGAAGAATACGGCGGAGGACACAGATACTCGTCAGGAGAGGCCTTCTCACCCACGGCCGCCATGGCGCCGCCTATGCTCACGGCAAACGACCTTCCCCCGCCAGAAGTGCTCGAGTACCAGATGCCACTCGAACCCCGCGACCTTCCGTTTGCGATATCCGACCCGCACGACAGCAATACCCCCATGTCCAAGTTCGATAACATCGCCGCAGTCTTGAGGCACAGGGGAAAGACGATGGCGAAGCTGCCCGCGTATTGGGTGCTTGACAGCAAGGGCAAAGAAATCGCCTCCATCACGTGGGACAAACTTGCGTCAAGAGCCGAGAAGGTGGCACAGGTCATTCGGGACAAGAGCTCGCTGTATCGCGGCGATCGCGTTGCCCTGATTTACCGCGATACCGAAGTCATCGACTTTGCCATTGCCCTACTCGGATGCTTCATTGCTGGCGTCGTTGCAGTACCGATCAATGATTTGCAAGATTATCAGAAGCTGAATCTCATCCTCACATCGACGCAGGCGCATTTGGCGCTGACGACGGACAATAACCTCAAGGCCTTCCAGCGCGATATAACAACACAGAAGCTCAATTGGCCCAAAGGTGTAGAATGGTGGAAGACGAACGAGTTTGGCAGTTTCCATCCCAAGCGCAAAGACGATGTCCCGCCTTTGACAGTACCAGACTTGGCATATATCGAGTTCTCCCGCGCGCCTACGGGTGACCTGCGAGGCGTGGTCCTGAGTCACAGGACAGTCATGCACCAGATGGCCTGCTTGAGCGCCGTTGTCACCACAGTACCAGGAAACGGACCTGGCGATACCTTTAGTCGAACCTTGCGCGACAAGAACGGCCGACTCATCGGTGCTGGTGCGACCAGCGAGACGCTTCTTTCGTACCTCGATCCTCGACAGGGTATTGGCATGATTCTGGGTGTCCTCCTCACTGTGTACGGCGGCCACACGACCGTTTGGGTTGAGAACAAGGCCGTGGAAGTGCCGGGTCTTTACGCTCATCTCATCACCAAGTACAAGGCCACACTCATGATTGCCGACTATCCCGGCTTGAAGCGTGCTGCCTACAATTACCAGTCGGATCCTATGACGACACGAAATTTCAAAAAGGGCATGGAGCCCAACTTCCAAACGGTCAAACTATGCCTAATTGATACCCTGACGGTTGATGGTGAATTCCACGAAGTACTAGCGGACAGATGGTTGAGGCCACTCCGAAACCCACGAGCTCGCGAAGTTGTCGCGCCAATGTTGTGCTTACCAGAGCACGGCGGCATGGTGATCAGTATTCGTGACTGGCTAGGAGGCGAAGAGCGGATGGGCTGCCCCTTGAAGCTGGACATGGGTTCCGATATCGATTCCGACGAAGAAGAGAAGGAAGAGGTGAAACTTGCGCCCTCAAATGGATTCGGCAGTCTCTTGGGAGGCGGCGGCACCACCACCACAGAGCAGCGCGCTAAAAACGAACTGAGTGAGGTGCTCCTCGACAGAGAGGCGTTGAAAACGAACGAAGTTGTGGTAGTAGCAATCGGAGACGAAGCGCGAAAACGAGCTGCTACCGAACAGGGCACTGTCCGTATCGGTGCTTTTGGATACCCTATACCCGATGCCACCCTCGCAGTCGTCGATCCGGAAACCGGCTTGTTGGCATCACCACATTCCGTCGGAGAAATCTGGGTGGACTCGCCATCACTTTCAGGAGGCTTCTGGGCTCTACCCAAACACACGGAACAAATATTTCACGCCCGGCCTTACAAGTTTGATCCCGGCGAGCCAACACCTACGGTTGTAGAGCCCGAGTTTCTGAGGACCGGCCTGCTGGGCACAGTCATCGAAGGCAAGCTCTTTGTGCTTGGCCTCTATGAAGATCGCATTCGTCAAAAGGTCGAATGGGTCGAACATGGCACCGAAGTGGCCGAGTACCGCTACTTTTTTGTCCAGCACCTCGTCGTCAGCATCGTCAAGAATGTGCCCAAGATTTATGACTGCTCTGCCTTTGACGTATTCGTCAACGAGGAGCATCTGCCAATCGTTGTCCTGGAATCACCAGCTGCATCCACCGCGCCTCTGACTTCAGGTGGGCCGCCCAGGCAACTCGACACTGCGCTGCTCGACTCTCTCGCCGAGAGATGTATGGACGTACTCATGCAAGAGCATCACTTGAGGCTTTACTGCGTCATGATCACGGCACCAAACTCTCTGCCCAGAGTAGTCAAGAACGGACGTAGGGACATCGGTAATATGCTCTGCAGAAGAGAGTTTGACTTGGGCAACCTGCCCTGTGTTCATGTCAAGTTTGGTGTTGAGCATGCCGTGCTCAACCTCCCCATTGGTGTTGATCCTATCGGAGGCATTTGGTCTCCCATTTCATCGGATTCGCGTGCTGGAATTCTGATGTCGTCAGACAAGCAATACTCGGGTATCGACCGAAGAGAAGTTGTCATTGACGATCGCACTTCAACACCGCTGAACAACTTCTCTTGCATCACTGACCTGATCCAATGGCGCGTTGCCCGTCAACCCGAGGAACTCGCATACTGCACCATTGACGGTCGTGGAAGAGAAGGCAAGGGCGTGACTTGGAAGAAGTTCGACACCAAGGTTGCCGCCGTGGCTCTGTACCTGAAGAACAAGGTCAAGGTTCGCCCTGGCGACCACTTGATTCTGATGTACACGCACTCAGAGGAGTTTGTTTACGCCGTCCATGCCTGTATCAACTTGGGCGCGGTTGTAATTCCTCTGGCCCCTCTGGATCAGAACCGGCTTAACGAGGACGTGCCGGCATTCTTGCATGTTGTCGCCGACTTCCGTGTCAAGGCCATCTTGGTCAACCATGAAGTTGATCACTTGGTCAAGCTGAAGCTGGTTTCCAACCACGTCAAGCAAGCGGCTTCCATCCTCAAGATTGGTGTGCCGAACTATTACAACACCACCAAGCCGCCAAAGCAAAGCAGTGGCCTGCGCGATAATGGCATTACCATGCAGCCTGCCTGGATCCAGACTGGTTACCCTGTAATCATCTGGACGTACTGGACGCCCGATCAGCGCCGCATTGCGGTTCAGCTTGGACACGATACCATCCTGGGCATGTGCAAGGTCCAGAAGGAGACTTGCCAGATGACAAGTTCCCGCCCCGTGCTGGGATGCGTGCGTAGTACCACTGGTCTCGGTTTCATTCACTCATGCTTGATGGGCATCTACATCGGCACCCCCACATACCTACTCTCGCCAGTCGAGTTTGCACAAAACCCAATGTCGCTGTTTGTGACTCTTTCTAGGTACAAGATCAAGGACACCTATGCGACGCCACAAATGTTGGATCACGCCATGGCCACGATGCAGGGCAAGGGATTCACGCTTCACGAGCTCAAGAACATGATGATTTCGGCCGAAAGCAGGCCACGTGTGGACGTGTTCCAAAAGGTGCGGCTTCACTTCGCGGCTACTGGCCTCGACCGAACCGCCATCAACACTGTCTACTCTCACGTGCTCAACCCCATGGTCGCATCGAGGTCTTACATGTGCATCGAGCCTATTGAGCTCTGGCTGGATACAAAGGCACTCCGCCGCGGTCTGATCTACCCCGTAGATCCCGAGCAGGATCCCAAAGCGCTTCTGCTCCAGGACTCCGGTATGGTGCCTGTCTCTACACAGATTGCCATTGTCAACCCCGAGAGCCGACTGCTCTGCCATGATGGAGAGTACGGAGAGATTTGGGTCGACTCGGAGGCTTGTGTCAAGGCATTCTACGGCTCAAAGGATGTGTTTGACGCCGAGAGATTCGACGGCCGTACCGTCGATGGTGATCCCAGCATCCAATACGTCCGCACGGGCGACTTGGGTTTCTTGCATAACGTCAGCAGGCCTATTGGCCCTGGAGGCGCTCAGGTTGATATGCAGGTCTTGTTCGTTCTCGGGAACATTGGAGAGACGTTTGAGATCAATGGTCTCAGCCACTTCCCCATGGATATCGAGGCCTCTGTGGAACGGTGCCACCGCAACATCGTAACTGGTGGATGGTAAGTTCGAGATCCCCTATTAGTAGAATCTATCATGCTAACAACACACAGCGCCGTCTTCCAAGCTGGAGGTCTCGTCGTTCTGCTGGCCGAGATCACACGAAAGGCATACCTCGGTTCCGTGGTGCCAGTCATCGTCAACGCGATCCTGAACGAGCACCAGATTATTGTCGATATCGTCGCCTTCGTTAACAAGGGCGACTTCCCGAGATCGCGTCTCGGCGAGAAGCAGCGCGGCAAGATTCTGGCTGGTTGGGTCACCCGTAAGATGCGTACCCTCGCACAGTTCGCCATTCGAGACATGGATCCCAACAGCATTGTTGGTGGCGACCCTGGTGCAGATGACCCCAACCCTCACAGGGCCTCTGTTAGTAGCCAGAGGAGCATGACCATGAGCGGCCTGGCGCCTGGCTCTTCGAGCCTGCGTAACGTCGAACACGCACCGCAAATCCTGGAGCAGGAAGAATTCGAGCATCAGGTCGGACAAATGGCAGCTCTCCCCCCGCAAAGCCACGATGGTATCGCGGAGATGCCTGGTGACGAGGGTCCTGCATTCGCACAGCAAGCGAACGCGCCGCCGGGCCACGGCTACGTCTTGCCAGACTTTGATTCCTTTGGTCGCGAAGATGGTGGTCCACCGCCTGTGGGTGCCAAGCCAGGCCAGACCCCGCCGACGATCCACCTCCCCGGAGTCGACGGCCGCGAGGGCATGGATTTGTGGAAGAATCAGCAGGGCGGTGGTGGCGGCCAGAGTGAAGAGGACTGGACGGCTCAAGCCCTCATGCATATGAACCTCGCCAACGACCTGGAGAGAAAACAGGGTTAGCAGCATTGAAAGAGGCGGTCTTCAAATAGAACCATGTCTCTTCTATGCTGATTGTTTTTCCTTCTTTTTGTTAGCATACGGGTCTTGGGAGGCATTAGCTGCGGGCGTCTGTGGGCGTCTCTGAACTCATGGATACACTGGTCTCGCGGCATAGGAGGTAAGGTTTGGATAGAGGATTACCCTGTGCATAATCACTTGAACCTCGAGAAAAGATCATTCTTAATTCAATCTCATTCACGTTACGCAGTTTCGTAAGTGAGTTCATGGGATGTCCTGTCGTCCTCATTGCTATTATTGCCTATCTCAAATTCCTCATACTCTCCTGGATGAAGCTCGATTGAACAACAATCGACCCAGAATTGATATTCTCCTCGGATCCCGACCCAGTAGACAAATTCTTGACACCACCAGATCCAGCCGTGATTCGATTCGTAAGTCCAATCTCGTCATCCGACTCCCCTCCCAAGTTCATCTTGCCGTCAGCCCCTCCACCGCCAAAATTAAACCTCGACCCGCCGTACGTGAATAGGGCACCCGTGCCATTTTGCGAGCTGCTGTTCTTTCCTGCGCTGGCGCTTTGCTTCGATTTCAGTCGCCACGGTGCGCTGTTGGACGAGGGCCCACCTCCACCTCCGGCATTGCCACTGGAGTGGCCCAGGGAAGATGAGATTTTGTGACGGACGAGACGGCGGAGGGGCGCGAAGTGAGGGAGGCAGGCGGAGACGATTGCGATGGAGGGTTCGATGGCGGACCAGATGAAGACGGGGCCCATTTGCCAGGTTATGTCGAGGGCGCGGGAGAAGGTTGAGAGGTGGGTTATGCGGACTATACTTGCTACGCAGACGCTGGAGGGGGATAGGGGTTAGTATGGATCGTGTTGTATGAAATTGACTTATTGCCGATATTGGGAATATGTGTACTGATGGTGAGAGGGTGGGGGAGGAGAAGATGGTCGTGTCTTACAAACTTCCCAGCAACATGATGCTACAGACAGCAGCCTTCTTCCTGCCCGACATTTGCAGGTTTAGGATCTGCGGGATTGGAATCAAGAGAACGATGACGTCGTTGACCATGTTGATGATGGCGAGGGCGAGGTAGAAGGTATTGATGTCGATGCATTTCCCCTGTTCGCCGACAAACTGGTTCCAGTAGAACGAGAGCGGGCGGCAGGCGTTGGCCATGGTGGCCCAGATGATGATGGGATAGGCAACGGAGAGGATGTAGCCTGCGACGAGGGAGACTTTAAAGGACGAGGAAGAGGCGGTGGAGAGGAGGAAGATGCGTTGGTAGAAGAGCAGGATGGAGATTTTGGTGGCGGCGCAGGCTGTGCCGTAGATGAAGGTGTAGGCGTAGAGGATCTGTGTTTTGGGGAGTTAATGTGAGTTTGACGTTGCTGCGGACTCGCTCTGTTTCTGAGGAGGATGTTGATGGGGTAGGATCAAGATAGGGAGGTTTACTTTGAAGACTTGGGTTAGGTCTTGAGGTGTGAATGACCAGACGTGGTTTCCTGCCCCGTAGGCTCCGCCTGCGATGCTTAAGCCGACTGTGGCGCCTACGAGGAGCTGTGATGAGATATCATTAACATCTTGAGCCTATTCATGTAGTAACTCACATGGGAAAGTACTGGAGTAAGTTCTTACCAGTGACAGAAGAATCGTCCAATCATCCGCCTTCAAACTGTGCCCTTGAAGAAACCTCGCCATCAGCCGAAGCACCACGGCGACGGATGACAGGACGACTAGGATTATAACGGCGGCATTATTGCCAGCGACGCTGCTTTCTGAAATGTCGAGGTCATCTGGAGGTGGACCGAAGATGGCGACGATGTTGGGATCAGGTTCCATTATCGACGGCCAGAGAGATGTGGCGGTGGTGTGAAGCAGGAAGGGGGGACTGATATCACCACATTGCAGGAATGCAACGAGCTTTCAGTTCCTTGAGCGACATCCTCTCCTATGAGATCCCCAGAGTCTACTTTTCTCCATAGAATCTCAAGACTGGGTCGAAGAATCGTTGCGGCACAGGCTGGTATCCCAGGAGGTGCAAAAAGGAAATATGATGCGTGTTGGAGGAGTCGAACATGTACCTTCGGATACCCTCCGACCAAGGTAAACCCGTGGTATTCGCAGCTGGTCTGCGTATAATCTCCACCGCGATGCTTCCGTGCACCGTTGCATTCACGTTGGACCAACGGTTCTAGTTTCGTCTGCATCCAGAAGAGCGCAGGGTTCAGAATGGTGTTGGTACTGGGCAGACAGGCCCGGAATTCCGCGTGGCCTGATGCTTCCAGTTCTGGCTCGCCAAAGAGCCAGCAATGTGGATCGTTTCTGATTTCTTCCGTTCAAGGATTGTATGCACAGACGGGGAAGTTGTTGTTGGAGGGCATGTTTGTGTACTCCGTAATTCCCTTGGAGTCTTGACACTTCATCTTCGTTGGTGCGCGTCCCCCGCATGCAGGAACAGCAATGTGTATTGAGCGGGCGTTGATGGCCAACTCGCTTCTCTGGTGAAGTGCCAGGCCCGGCGCCCAACAAGACTTGGTTTAAAGCCATGTTTGCTGCAAAGCGATGTTTGCTTCAAAGCGCAAAAGGTGACTCGAAAACGAAATAGCTCGAGTACCTCGAAAAGAGAAGACGGGCGAACGTTGTAACGTCGAGGAGCCGCTGATCCTGCCGTCCTTTACCAACGGGCCGTCTGACTGCTTTGTCTCGGGGAACCAAGGGTACGAGTCCCGCATACAAGGATTAGAATATCACATGCGACTTCCTCTTCGTGGTCCACTTCTATCTGAATGACGGACATATCCAGAATACTGGCCGATGATGAAAGTCTTCGTACCACGAGAATACCTATGGACCCGTATATAAGTGGGAGTATCAACCAAGTCCGCATTAGATATCCTTGAGTCTTCGAATGGATGTCGAGGTTAGTATTATCAAGGTCAAATGAGCCTTTTCTTCATGGCTCCTACTACTTGTGGAGTGAAGGAGGCCGATCCTGGTTCTTGTTGGAACCGGGGCCATGAAAGACAGAGCAGGGTCGATATTTTACCTCACCCTGTCGAGGCAGGAAAGAGAACACCAGCAGGTTCCTGTCTTTAATACCAAGCCTCTGAAAGTAGCATCTCAATGCAGGTTCCCTGGAGCCATTGCCTCTGTTGCTGGAGGATTGCAATATGATATGACCTGATTTGAATGTATGGGTGCGGCGTGGTCAACATGCGTTGCATGGTGGTCTAGAGCGTACGGACAAAGACACAGCGATGATCTACAAGGGTCAAATATAATTACAGTCGCCATTCTCGGATGTTTTGCTATTACAATGCTCTTCTCAGCTAAAGGCTTTTGCACCAACTTCTCGCATGTCAACAGCTATGGGTTCCTTGTCAGGCTTCACAGAGATCCCGGATCTCACGCCCCTTGAGCGTATCGGACCCAAAGGCTACCTTCGATATGTCTTCCCTTTCCAGCTCCCTGAAGATTACAACCTCGATCAAGCTGCTTCTATTCTGCGCGCAGGGTATGAAGCCGCCCAACAGCGTATCGCTGTTTTGGGGTGTGAAGCCGTCCCAAACCCAGATGCAAAGCAAGCCGGCGTCTTGAAGCTTCAGAAATTCCATCATGGAGACATTGAAGGCATCACCGTCAAGGACCTCCGAGCTCCCGATGCGTTCCCCATGACGTACTCGGAACTCAAATCCAAGAACTTCCCGGTGGCTTCCTTTGACGCAAATACTATCTGCCGGCGCTCAGTATGGGCAACACTAGACGAAAGGCTGCCCGTATCTCTTCCGCAAGCCAACTTCATCCAAGGGGGCCTGATTCTATCTTGGTGCATCTTCCACATGTTCGGAGACGGGAAGACGTTCCTGATCTGGACCAGGATCTGGGCAGAAGAGTGTCGCAGAGCCCAAGGCCTCGAAATCATAGACCCCTTCAAGCTCGATGAGGCTTTCCTCAGAGACCGTCAACGCATCATGAGCCCAACCGGCAAGAACCCGGGCCGTGCTGAAGACCACCCAGAGTACACCATCATCCCCTTCACACCCGAGGGCATGCCACCGAAGATCCTTTCCGAAGACCACCGCGGCCAAATTTTTTACTTCTCGCCCGAGGCGCTCGCCAGACTCAAGGCCGAAGCCTCTCCAGAAAACGCAACGGAACCCACGAAGCAGAGATGGGTCTCCACCAACGACGCGCTCTCGGCACTGCTCTGGCGTACCGTCATGGCGGTGCAGTCACCCCTCGAAACCCTCGAGGGCGACCCGGTGTCAGTCTTCAACATCGCCGTCGACGCTCGTCTGCGTACGGACCCGCCGGTGCATCCGGAGACCATGGGCTGCTTCCTCGGCTACGTGGCGGCTTCGGCGCCGATCCGCAAGATGCTCGGCTCGGCGTCCCTGGCTGACTTGGCGATTCTGGTTCGTCAGGCGTTGATTCGCGCCGATAACCAGTTTGTCGATGATGTAGCTACGCTCATTGACACGGTGGAGGATGTAAACCGCATTATCCCTACGGCTCTCTTGGATGTCCCCGGCAACAACTGCATTCAGACATCATGGGTCAACTTCTCCCTTTACGACGTGCAGTGGGGACCGGTGCTGGGCGACACGATCCAGGCCGTTCGCGCGCCGCATGTTGGTGTAATCAACGGGTTGCAGGTCGTCATGCCTATTTTGCCGGACGGTGGGATGGAGATCCTTGTGGGTGTTGAGAAGAACTGCTTGGACAGGTTGTTGCATGAGCCATTGTGGATGAAGTATGCAGAGACGAGGTGAATGGAAAACTGGAGTATCACTGGTTGGGTGTAAATGAGTTACGTGACGGGCTGCGCCAGATATTTCTAGCTTGACTAATATTTTTTTCTGCAATACGGATTGTCATATGGTGCGGTGCTCTCCCCAAGACTTTAAATGATCTCACCCAATATGCACTTGTTTCAAATCAGGACTGTATCAGACTGAAGCAAAGTCTGGAACCTTTTGTCGTCGAATTGAAGATAAGCGAAGTTTCCGTGTGGTAATAATATTAATCAGATTTTGTACGGCTCTTCTTCGTGAAATAGCCTCTCAATTCAAACGTACGCCGCAACTAGACTCTCGGATACAGCTTCCAGACCGAAAGTTCGCTCAATCTCCATTCCTTGATATCCCTCGTTCTGACACAAGGACTACTATCATATCCGGTTCATGCCACATAAATCCTCAACATCCCACCGGCCTCTCTGATCGCTAAAGAAGCTTTTCATTCTATGAAAATGGACTAGGGACTTTTACCAAACTTAAATCGTAATGAGATTTACTGAAAATGTTTCGAAACGGAAAGACAAAGGCCCGGGGCAAGTATATGGCCCTTCTGAGCCCTTCTCCTTTCTTCACCAGCATTCAGCTAGAAAAGCTCGCTGAAACTCGTCCGAGTCAGCTTCCTCAACTCCTATTTGTCCTCACATTAGAACCGACGTGAGTGCGCCGGGTAAAGTATTTGAACCATATTTTGCTGTAGCCATTTGAATGATAAAATCTTCTGTCATCGACGAATCGGATGGATTACTAACGTTTGGTGTTTGTCGTCTGAAGTTAAACGAAGCATTTCGATTTGAGTGGATGAGAGGACTCAGACAAGACATGGATATGAACTCAGATTTGAGTTCACCGGGGTCCGAGATTGGTACCGCATAAAGCTGTTGATGGCGATAAACTCAAAACCCCCTGACGGCCCCTCAACGGGCAATACCCATCGGCTCCCGCCCCCCAAAGCAGATATTAGAGATGAAGATGGCCTTTGGTCATGTCAATTGAAGGTCTTCACTGATTGTTTTCTTTATTTCCCGTGTAGCCTCGTTAGAGGATCTTTCAAGTCATTCGTTTTTGTCACTCTTTTCAATTATGTTCACCAAAACCGTTGTGGCAGTCATCCTGCTGTTTGGGGGCGTTCAATCCCACCGGCACCATGGATTCCACAGCTACGGCGAAATGCGACGCTCGATCATCCATAACGCGAGGGCAGATGGAGAAGCAGCGAGAGGAGGATCAGACAATGTTTTCGTGAAAATTTCTCACGACCGGCCAATTCTAGTTCCGTCGAGAGCAGATCACCCACAGAAACCTGTCGGAGTCGTTGACAACGACAACCCCATCCAGACCAACAAGTTTTACGCAAATTTCTTTGCGAACAACCAAGACAACGCGACATGGACTCACCCTTACTCCGTCTGGTGGTCCAATGATACCGCCAAACAGGGTCACGGCTTGTCTGTCTCCCATACGGATCGGCGCAACTTTATCTACGGGCCTGGCGAGCCCGTCCAGTCTTTTGAGGATCCATTCTTTGACCAATCTATTGCGCTTTCGGCGAGGGAGCTGCAGAATGGAACGGTCTTGACTACGGACACGTTGACAGCATTCTCCGCCAATGTCAACCTTGCAACAAGAAAAGGCGCCAAACCGATTGTCTCATTTCCCGTAGTCCAGGGCATGGCCTTCGTCACGGGTGTTTACAACGACGCCACTGTTCTCATCCAGTCTCAAAAGCACTTCTCAAACATCACCGAACTTCGTTTGAGTTCCAATGGACCCGTAGCCACAGCGTATGGGTGGGATGCGCGGTTGGGCGATGGATCAAGCTGGTTGATTTACATCAACCCAACTTCCACGTCTGAGAGACCAACTCTTCGGATGACTGATAAAGGAACCATTTTGGGACCAAAGCAATTCACGGGAACTGTCCAAGTCGCCAAGAACCCAGCAGGTAAAGCCGGTAGCGACATCTTCAGCAAGGCTGCTGGAGCGTATCCGGTTGGCGCCACGCTGTCGGGCTCTGTCTCCGGCAAGACTGGAACTTACACCTTGGCGTGGGAAAAGAAGGGGATAATGGAACGGTCACTTCTCATGTTTGCTCTGCCGCATCATGTCAAGTCATTTGATCAAAAGACAGCCAGGGGTCTTACGAACATTACCTTGGCGAGTACGACCAAGGGAATTGCCACGGCTACGCTTGCGGACGAGTTTACCATGGTGGAGCCCGAGCTCCCGACGGATATGGGATTCGACCCTTGGTCGCCTCGTCTTGGATCAGTGGGATCCGCGGGTTCAGCGGCAACCGTTTCCGAAGACGCCAAAGCCGCAATTATTAGTGCAGCAAAGATCGAGCTTGCGCGGGACATCACGACCCTGACCAACTTAACGTCCAAGTATTACGCAGGAATCGCCTTTTCGGTTTACGCCAGGGCGATTTATGCCGTCAACAACATTGCCGGGGACACGTCATTCACAGCCAGCTCACTCACCAAGCTTGAGGCTGCGTTTGACAGGTATGTCAATAACCAGGAGCCAAACCCCCTATTCTACGATGACGTGTGGAAAGGCCTGGTCTCTTCTGGGTCGTACGGCAACAACGACTCTTCGATTGACTTTGGTAACACGTATTACAACGATCACAACTTCCACTACGGCTACTATGTGTATGCTGCTGCAATCATTGCCCACTTCAACCCCTCTTGGTTGACAAAGAATGACGGCCTCAATAAGATTTGGGTCAACAATTTGATTCGTGACTGGTCCAACCCATCTACCGAAGACCCTTTCTTTCCCTTCTCACGAAACTTCGACTGGTTTCATGGCCACAGCTGGGCCAGAGGTGTACTCGAAGCACCGAATGGCAAGGATCAGGAGTCCTCAGCGGAGGATGCTTTCTCGACGTACGCGATCAAGATGTGGGGCAAGGTGATTGGAGACGCCAAACTTGAGGGCCGAGGCAATCTCCAGCTTGCCGTGACGGCACGCAGTCTACAGTCGTACTTCCTCTTGGCTAGCGACAACGATGTGCAACCGCCCAACTTCATCGGAAACCGCGCCACAGGTATTCTCTGGGACAGGAAGATCAACCACACGACGTACTTTGGCGACGAAATTGCCTATATTCAGGGTATTCACATGCTGCCCATTGTGCCGAGCAGTGCGTATGTACGGAAAGCATCCTTTGTGAGAGAGGAATGGGATCAGTATTTTGCCGGCAATAAGTCGGGATCTCTCACTAGCGGCGGCTTTGCAGGCCATGTGTACGCCAACCTCGCGATTGCGGACAAGGCTGGTGCGGTTGAA
Organism: Colletotrichum simmondsii; assembly: GCA_001563135.1. Classification (NCBI taxonomy): domain Eukaryota; kingdom Fungi; phylum Ascomycota; class Sordariomycetes; order Glomerellales; family Glomerellaceae; genus Colletotrichum; species Colletotrichum simmondsii. The sequence goes on along the minus strand of JFBX01000586.1, from coordinate 287,537 downwards.
AGTTATGAGTTCATGAAGAAGCAGACTCCTGACAGCCCCTACCTGAGCGGAGTGAGTTTGACATGGAACCTCGCCTACACGGCGGCGCTGGGAGGGAGTTTGGGATCGAACTCTACGCTGAACTCAACAAGTCGTGCGGTCTAAAGAGAATGACCAGCTACTTGTCTCGAGGCGAAAGTTGGAGTGAGCTAGATTTGTGTTTACGAGGCCATGTCTACGTCCTTGTACACAGGAAGGGCTTCGCGAAGTTGAGATGCGATTTGAACTGAGAGAGTCAGTCACATCTTCATGTAACAACGCAGTAGACAAGATAGCAAGAGCTGGCAACCTACGGGCAATTTTCCACCTCCTTGAAATTCGTTCCGAGAGCATCTGAATCACCTCTCGTAACAGAGTCTCGGTGTCACGACCGTAATGTTTTCCTAGTAGAATTGCTGCTAAGCCGACCTTCTTGTATAGGATGACTGCAGTAAGAGGCATCCTGTCGAGTTTGAGAATGTCCGCAGTCTTCTCCATACGCGTCAGATCATGAGCAATAGTAAGGGCCATTTCAAGAGCTGCGATGGATGATTCCTTGACAAACAAAGGAAGTTCTTGAGCAACATTCAACGCCAGCCTCTTTTCGTGAAGTTCTATCAGTGCCCTTTTCTTTATCAGCTGCCGCTCCTTGACGTATTGTTGAAGAATTACTTGCAATAGATACACAGTGACCACTGTGTACTGGTGCTCAAGCCGTCTCCAGCTTATGGTCAGGGTTTCTCGGATTTTCTTTTGTACCAGCATGTCGAGCTTCCACGATTCATGGTCAAGAAGTGTCTCAAGCTCGACGGATGGATCTCTGGTGCGCTGCATGACACTCTGCAGCGCAAAGAGCGCCTGAATTTCGCTGGCGAACACCCCGGAGGTCTGAACATCGTCTGCAGAGAATACAAGCGGTTGAAACGGGCCGCTGATATTGAGGTCTTGACTCCATGCATCATCCTCCTTGGGAAGCATCGCGCCGAGTCGAGCATCGCGAACAAGTGGTGCTCGCTCAGAGTTCCCAGTAGAATAAGTGTCAAGTCTATCGAGAAAGAATATAGCCCACCATACACGCATCTTCTCCTCACTGAACACTGTGCCAGGATTCAAAGATTGGTAAAGGCCGTTTACATGGCCAAGACTGGCACATATCGCTAGCGTGGCATACGCATCGGATACGAAGCCACGATCCTGCTCGTATATGGCGAGTAGTAGGCCTGACTGGATGGTTTGCAAATGACCTCTCGAATATTTCTGTAACAGTATGAATGCCGACTTGCAATTGTCATAGAGCGACGGCAAGAGAGGTTCGTTGTATGGCGCCGAAGCAGAGGGTATCACCGGGGTGATGAGCAAAATGTGTAAGATAAGACAGGCGAGCTCGGCAGATGGAGTGCTCTGTAATGACGCTGCTTGATTTCTCAAGTCGAGTGGGTGAATGATTGGAATCCATTCGTGAATCGATCTCAAGTATCCATCATCCACCACCTCTATTCCAAGGTCGAGGGCTGCTAGCGTGGCGAACAAGTGTGCTGTTAGCAAGTCGTCATAGTCTTGGCGTGTTGCCAACTTTGGTCCTAGAAGAGAAGAAGAAATCGGATGTGCCTCCTTGTAAAAAGAGCCGTAGTGACATATACTATTGTGACTATGTGGTATCAGTAGTTTGAACACTTTGTAAGACAGACATCCTTGATACTTACTCTATGCACCGGCTACAAGCCGGTAGTAGCCGATCGCAACCCTTCTTCTTTGTCGAGCACAAATGACAGGCGTTCGAGGATAAATTACTTGTTGACATACTTGCCTGAGTACAGTATCGAGTCATCTTGACAAGCGACAGATTAGAATGAGTTCGAGAGAAGTCTCGGAGGAGCCCGCAGAGCACTCCATAGCGCGGGTTGTTCCTGGAGAGTCAGCTTGCTGACAAACTGTTTTTTGTGGAATGCTGAACTAGTCCGCCGCTAGTCCGCCGCTGACCCGCCACTTGCAGGGCCAAGACCGGGCCAACCCGCCGGAGTAGTGTCGGACAAGTGATGTGCCAGGGCGTAGCAATGATACGGTGCTCTTAAGGGGCTACAACATTGATTCTCAAACCAATTGACTGTCAAAATCATCTCTCGTGATGGATACTAGGAGTTGCTGCTGACTAGAGAATGGTCACAATGGTTCATGCCGATGAAGTTTCTGAAGACTCTGGGGCCGATGTCATAAATAGCCCAGCTTCTTCTCACTCTTCCCAACGTGTTTAAGGCGGCACATAAACTTCATCAACTACACGTTCTGATCTTTTATTGCAACATCAAACCAGCCCTCAATTTCTATTATAATGGCAGTTTCGCAGGAGATTCGTGGCCCTTCCCTTTTCATCAGCCATGGAGCAGGCCCCCTCCCCCTCATCCACCCAGGCTTGGAGGATTTCCGGCAGCAAGTCGCCAAATTGGGCAGTAGGCTCAACGGAGCCAAAGGAATCATCCTCCTTTCCGCACATTGGGAAACCGATGAACCCGAAATCACGGCTCTTGCAGACCCTGGTCTCTACTTCGACTACGGAACTGTGGCCGCAGCCCAAGCCCTTGTTCCACCTGAGGCCTACGAGACCAAGTACCCCATCCTCGGGAACGCAAAATTAGCCGCAGAAATCAACCAGCGCCTCCTGGAATGCGGCTTCAAGCCGGTTCTCGATTATAAGAGAGGCTTGGACCACGGCGTCTTTGTCCCGCTCAAGATTATGCGGCCCAAGGCAGACATACCTGTTGTCCAGGTATCTGTTCTCACGGGAAAGGACGAGGAGGAGGCCACAGACAAGAACCTGCGTCTAGGTCGCGCCTTGGAGTACTTCAGAGACTTCGGATACGCCATAATGGGGAGCGGCGGGTCGTACCATGACTTCATGACCATGCAAGACGTTCTCCAAGGTTCTCGCAAACTTCCCTCGGGGGCTGAGGAGTTTGAAAGCTACCTCGAATCTACGGCGGCAATTGCTGAAGCAAACACTCGCGAGGAGGCTCTTAAGCGCTGGCGGGATACTCCGTCAAGCTATGTGGCTCATGTGAAAGCCGAGGCTGAGCACTTTTGGCCGTTTCTCGTTGCAGCTGGCAGTGGCGGGGACGTTTCTGGGCAGCGAATCCTCAAACTTCTCTCTCAAGGCTTACCAATGAGCTTTTACGAGTGGTGAGCAGTGACAATTGGTTGAGGGGAGGGGTAATTTGTCACCGGGCGGCAAATTAGGTCTGGGTGTTGGACGACTATGGCTGCGACGGCTGGATGTTGATACGTAGCCAAATAGTTTGCTTTGACATGGTCTACATACAATAAGAAAGTCACTCGGAATATCCCCGCACTATGGATCTGTTACGAGAAGGAATCTTGCCCTGCCAGCACGCGGTGGAAAGATTACAAGGGCCGTCTATGGATTGTAGCGGTCTTGCGGTCCATTGACCGCGTGGCTGGCTCAGAGCCTAGACCAAACGTGCGTGCTCATCCCCGAGGCAAACATATTCACCCCTGTCAAGAGCCTGAAAGGACACAAGCTATGGTATCGCGCCCACAAACGCTTTCTCACCACGCTTCCATGGTAGGTGTGCGTAATGAACCGAATGGCTTGGCATGTTGGTAAAGGAGAGCTTCAGAAGGGGGCTGTGGCAAGAGAGGCCAAGGCACATTACGGCCAACTTGGCACATTCGCATCTTGGGGTTCAGTCTCGCCTCACTCCATCTAGTGGTATCATTAAATATAAACAACTATTGCACTGAAAAGATGTCTTGAACTTTCGTGAGTCTCTGCCCATGTGCCATGCGCCCTCGCTTTAAATCGCAAAACCCCAAGACAACAGAATTAAACAAGACCCGCGCAGTCCTTGCCCTCGCTTGAGAATCCCATCAACCAATCTCTACAGGCTTTGAACTGATGTAAAAGCCGTTTGACCTAGCCGGCGACTGAGGCGCCTCTACCACTGCTGGTGCTAATCTTGCCGAGTCGCGATTGTATGCAGGAGGCTGTGATAACGCCATCTCCTGTAAGTTATCAAGAGCCTTCTGATGTCGCTTGAGATATCTGCACCATGTAACGGCGCAGACCACGCAAGTGAGACCAATGACGCCAACGCCGACTCCGATACCAGCCTGCGCTCCGACAGGTAGACCACCACCGCCACCACCACCAGAAGACTCAGCGCTGCTGCTCTGGCTGGCAGTGGAAGTCGGTGTGCCAGCAGACGCGGTCTGTCCATTGCTGACAATCGTTTGTTGGATCGAGGTTTCTGCTGAAGATGCAGACGAAAGGGCTCGAGTGCTTGTTGAGAGCTCGGAGGTTGAAATAATTACTGCCGTTGTGGATGTTAAGAACGGTAGGGTTACTTTGGGAATTTCGGGCTCGTCGGTGATGTTGAAGTACGCCGAGGACATTTGTTGGAAGTCGAAGTTTCCCTGATGAGACGGATCGCCTTCAAATAGCCATAGAAAGAAGACATTCGACGAACCCAAGTCAAACTTGTTCGTCGCGACTATCCATGTAAGCTCTTTGACGGGCCCTGAACCATCCTCTGAAATTGTTGTTAGCAAGACCAGCAAGACGTATTCTCTTTTTTTGACTTACGGATGGAAAACAAGATATCTCCGACGCTTGCGGAGTCGCCAACTAGAGATTGTTGCCAAAGTGCTATTGTGTAGTTTTTGAACTTTGTGTTGTAGGTGATATTCTTTGTTTCTCCTATCCTCCAGGTTTCTCTCTTTTGAACGGGGCTGAAGAACTGCGCATAGAGGCAAGGGAATAGGGAAAACAAGAGTATGACTGCAAAGAACATCTCGGAGAACTGTTTGTTGTTGCGGAATGGTCGAGTCGAAGTGGCGTTGACTCGACCAAGAGCGTGATATTGCTTCCTTAATATTAGACTGAGATCGAAGGCTGGCCGTTGCCAGCGAATGCTACGCCCGACCCGGCACTGTGGTTCAGAGGCCCACTGGCGTGTTCCAAACCCTTGTCAAGATTCCAACACTTATCTGCTGGACTCTTACCTTCCAACAGCTTGCCTGCTACTTTGTCCCTACTTCACTGTCGAAATCTTGAAGTACTCTGGGTCACTATCTCAAGGGCCTGCTTCAGGCTGGCTCGGCTGGGTACGGTAGCCCGCCAGTCACTGATTGCTCTCCATTTTTGCCGCTTAGGCTGCATGTATGGACCCCTTCTATGCTTTTCTACGCCGTGAAGTCTTGACCTGCGTTAGTGTAGATCTCAGGAAGACTTGACACATGACTGCTTTGAAAACTCCATACCTGCAGACTCTAGGATTGCGGTCTAAAGTATACGAAGACTGAAGTCCCAGAAGAAGGCTTTTGCACCCTCAATTATCAAGATCAAGGTGATATTCCGTATGATCCCCTCGAGAGTGATGTTTGCTCTCGGCCGAAACAGGGTATACCCCTGACCCTGCGATGTGGCTTTTTTTGCCAGTCGTGCCAGTCAAGGGTGTCGAGAAAAGGCCCAATCATAGTGTGAGAATTCCTGCCGCCCAATTTCTTACCGCCCGCCTGCTTGCCGCCGTCATGGAGGGCTCAGCGCGGACTTGCGGAACAAAACACAAACCAACCGCCTCGTATTGCCAAGGTGCTGTGATGCATGGTGCATTCGATGTCCCAACCAACGCCAAGCCCTTTCGAGAAAGCAAATCAGCTTCAAGCATTCTCCGGACTGTTCCCCTTTCTCCCATCCCAAGATCTGCTCTTTTGGGCCCGGATGTGCGATAAACGCCTGGAACAAAGTTGCCTGCGTGCAGGGCTGAGAGCATAACTCGTAAAATTGAAGGAAGATCTTCTGCCCTCTCTGAATCTTCTCAGTCAGTAAGCAACCAGGTGCATGCTGGTCTTTCCTTTGGGGGTTGGTTGAAAATTGCATTGTGCCCCCTCCCGCTTATCCCGCCGCCTGCCGATATTTTTAATTAGACAACCCACCATGCAGTCGAATACGGTTTGGCTTCCCAGCTGTTTGTCCTCTTTCTTTCATAAGACTTGTCCCCCGTCAGTCTCACTCTGCTTGTTGGCTGTTTTCAAGACTCTCTTTTGCAAATTTCGGGCGTTCTGCTTCTCCTTTCCTAATGCACAAAACGAGTAGGATGGCTTTCCTACCCATCAGGCCAACCTCCAAGAGGGACCTGTGCATCATCGCAGCAGTCTTTGTCACTGTTGTGTTATTCCTGCATAACCCATTCCCAGACCACATCCCACGGCCGGGAGGCACAGCTTCAAAAGTCTCGTCAACTGGTTTGATGAGCCCGATCCAAAACAGCACGTTAGGCGTGAGTCCTCTCCCAGCGCTGGTTGGGAGTAACACAATCTCACGATGCTGTGCCTGTAGTTTGAAAAGATTTTCGTCGTCGGCCTTCCAAGCCGGACAGATCGCAGAGATGGTATGATTCTGCAAGCTGCGCTGACTGAGATTGAAATCAATTTTGTGGATGGTGTACCTGGCAACACCGTAGTCGATAAGGCGATACCAAAGACGAGCGAGCACGATCGCTTGCACGATGGCGCCATAGGCTGTTGGCGTGGCCACATGACTGCGCTCGAGGAGTAAGTCGAGTCCATGTTGACCGCACAACACTCAGTCCACTGACCTTATCCCTAAGAATCGTTCGTCATAACCTGTCTTCAGCTCTTATTCTCGAAGACGATGTCGACTGGGACATCAGAATCAGGCAGCAGTTGCACGACTTTGCTCTCTCAGCTCAGACTCTTACTCAGCCCCTTCCCGATGGACCTGCAACTTATGCGGACCCAACATACCCGAGGCCGGTCGAGAATTCGCCAGAGGTCGTTCCGGATATTCCTTTTGATTATCTTCCAGCTACTGTGGCACCAAAAACATCACCGTACGGAGACGACTGGGACCTGCTCTGGATCGGCCACTGCGGAATGCACTTCCCGTTCCGAGACAATAAAAGTATCCCTAAAGCTCGCATCATCCGCTCCAACGACGTAACCGTCGCTCCCAAGAAGAACCTATGGACGTTCAACATCCCATTCACTTTGAAAGAGACGTATCCGGAGCATACGCGGGCATATCACCATGCCCAGGAGGGCGTTTGCACGCTAGGGTATGCGGTTAGCCAAAGGGGAGCGAGGAAGCTCCTGCATGAGGTGGCTTTGAAGGATGTCAGCGATGCGTATGACATTCTCTTGAGGTTCTTTTGCGAGGGCGCCAAGGGCCGAAAACCACACAACTGCTTGACGACACAGCCGGCGTTATTCCACCATCACCGACCGGCCGGCCCCAACAGTGCGATGAGCGACATTGGGAACCACGGTGATGGCTTTAGAGAGGTCAGCATGACCGATATGGTGAGATGGAGTGTGCGGTTGAATGCCGATGCGCTTCTCGAAGGGAGGACGGATTTTGTTGACCAATACCCCGATGACAAATGAGTTAAGATACCAGAGTCTTTGATGCTAGCTGGCTAGACTATGATTTAGAGATGCTCTGCCAAGAACATGTACGATTGACTGAGAATGCAGTTGTCAATATTTTCTTTCTCCCCAGAATTGTGACTTGAATGTCTCCGGCAGGCTATTTCGGGCTTGTAAGACCATAGAAATGCGGCTCTACCCTTGTGATGATGGGATGAGGCCAGTGATAACAACTCCTGGCAACATTGGATTCCTTGTTGGGTTCCTTGTAACTTCATGACCACTGATTTACAACTCTAGGCCCTTGAATGTGCTTGGACGGTCTGTAGGCAATTCCTGTTAGCACTAAGTCCCACCGCTTGGACACCTCTGCCCCTTCGTTACATTCTTCAACTCCTGGATCTGCTGCAGATATGAATAGACATCAGAGGATTGTTCTGTACAAGAAGAATAGCTTCCATACCAGGCTGTGAGACGGTGACGTCAACGGGTTGTTCTTCGTCTCTTCAGAGGAAGACAGCGTGGGCATCTAATCGCACATCAAAGTAGGCATAGAGGTGAGGACTGAAGTATCAGCATGACTCCGATGAATATCAAGCGCCCGGCTGGGAGGACTGGAGCAAGAGAGTGGTTAGAGTTGATGCCGTATCATGGGTATTTCTCAATATTCAAGTAGACGAAAGTCGGATTCAAGTTGCAGCTCCAGGAACGAAAAAGAAAACTGGCCATACATGTGCAGGCGTCATCGTATGGGCAGCGACTTCAGTTCGCTGATAAATCATGAAACTTGGGGAATAGTGTCAGGGTTGTGGTTTAATCGGCACATTGTTTGGCACATATGATTCAAAAGTCCGTCGTTCGATCTGTTCCGCGCCTGCCTTCATCGATTTTGATGCGGAGTGGAAATTATTGTAAGTCTACACGACAAGTTACGCCCCCTACGATAGTCAGAACATTCGCTTATTGTCAAATCGCTTACTTTTGGTAGATGTTTTGTTCTGTCTTTGAAAAAAGTAGAGTCCCTACATCTTGATCTTCGATTCCTTCCAACTACAGCTCTTGAGAAAATTATGCAGCGACTGATGACCATTCCAGATTGAAACTCTGTGCCCTAATGGCTAGCTGCCTGCTTTGGGCAACTCTGTGCACTCTTACATGTGCAAAAAGGAGTTGATCCCAAGATATAAGTATATTTGCGGAACAACTGTTTTCTGACACAAAGAATCCTCTTTACCGCTTGGAGACAATGATCGCCTCTGATCTTTTCTGTGGAACCATCGGGGCGACAACACGAGAAGGATTGCATGAGGTCCCCACTAAGTGCCGTCAGCTTCCGTGTCTAGGCAACAAAACAGCTCGTATTTCACCGCTGAATCTGCAGCCCTGTTCCGCCTGACAATTGCCGCCATTGTGCCGCACTATAGTGCGGCACACAATGCGATCTAAGGGTTCAAATGCACAGCAATGATGTCACGATATACCTGCCATTGGCCATCTCTTCTTTATGATTTTCAGACATGGTTCTTGCGTTCTGATTCTGTTTGAATACTGACAATTCTCACCAACGATTTAAGCCGCACGGGAAAGGAAGTTCTCGATGTTTTACTAGGCAGACGTTTAGCGAAAGAAATTTTCTCCCTGACCGACTGCCCGAGAAACCTGATGGGTTGGGACTTTGGTTCTAGCGCGGGTCGTTCATCGGGCCTAGGACAAGGTATGATCGCGCAACGGCTGAAATGTTTCCTGCAGCGCCCTTGTCTATGCCGACCAAAGGTCCACGGAAACTATGACGGCACGGACGGTAAGTGAGGGCCGAACCAAACGAACCACTAAACTGCAAGGAACGAGATTCTAGACCTGCAACTACTAGGGGCTGCCATGGCTCTTGTCCTGAGTATTTAACAGCAGTGCGATGGACCGATCGTCCCGGAATCCGATGAGCCAGGCCACTCTCGTTTTTGCCAGAACCAGCTACCATCGGATTTGAACTGTTTGATCCAACTAGTAATACCTAATTCTTCCCACCGAAATCTCTTAAAATGCAGCTCTCCACCATTCTTGGCGCCTCTTTCGTCGCCGCGGCTTCAGCTGCCCTGCCTCCCATCAACTTGGGTTACCTCAGCTACCCCCACGGGAATCTCTTCGTCGCGTGGTCCCCCTTCACTCCCACAACGACGCAAGAGGTCACCGAGGTCTGCGACACCCGCGGCGCCGTAAAGGGTACCGCGACATGGACCACGATCCGCGCTTATAACACATACGTCTTCAAGCCCATCTGCCGCAACCCTTTCAACGTCACTGACGCTGTGACAAACACCACATACTATAACTTGGAGCTGGCATGTGTGGACGACAACATTCCGTTGTACGCCAACCCCGAGGTTACCGCCGTCGTCGACACGAAGACGAACAAGACTGTGGAGACTTGCGTCCCCGTCTCGCTTAACGGCGAGTCTACATACGGAGCTTGCAGCGATCACTTCAGTGGTGTTTCGTACTCATTTGCCTGCTCAGCCTAATATGGATTGGTGTCCAATGAAAAGCGGCCTTTTTGGAATGACTTCGGAATGGCGCATTAGCATTATTGCATGGGTACGGACTTTGATAAATGGAGGATTTAACTTAGCCCCCGGCGTCCTCGAAGAGGTTCTTGCAATTTATTAATGAAGGCATGAGAGCGCATACATCAATAAAATTCAGACGTACAGTCTTCCCAAGACGAATCACTTTTCAGATGACACTTCAAGCTGTTTCGAGATGAATGATCGAGTTTGGTCATGTCAGGTACCTCTGCATCATCGAAAGGAGTAAACGACAAGACGAAAGGTAATTGGAGATGATGGATGCACTTTCACTCTGTGATATTTGATCGGTATCTTACTATATATGCATATCGATACGGATTCATAATAGTCAAAATGCAAGAATCGAGTAGACGGCTGGGACCATACCTGTCGTATCTTCGCTAAATCTCTTGTGAATCGTCCAGTGTGCACTAAAGAGTAGATCTAATGCTTCTCTGCATTTTCCAATACTTCAAAACACAGTCATCGAGAAATGCTTACGCAATCTTGAACCACTGACCAAACACCCCTGAAGGGTCAAACTGCTTCTTCAAGGTCTTGAGTCTATCCAAGCTTGAGCCGTAGATAGCTTGCAGCTCTTCATCCCCGTGAGCAAAGTTGATGTACCTAGAATGGTCGTTAATTGACAATAACGACAACAGCGAAGTGTTGATTGAATGTTTAACTTACGTCGGGTTCACGGTGGCACTCGAAGAGAAGCTCCAGATATCTCGGACTTTTGCGCCGAATTCCAGAGCTTGAGTATCGAGGCTCGCATCCTCATACCACGGGATGACAATTGCCTGCGCGAATGCTTCTTGACGGAGCTCATCTTGCATAGCTGCGGACCCAGAAGGAACTGACTTTGCCGTGGTCAGGTTGTATCTTTCGATCAACACAGCTGAATTCTGTGCGCCTGTCTGTTTTTGGAAGTCGGTGTATAGAGTCCAGATCTCAGGCCATGTTTCCGACTTCATGTTGTTGATGGTCGTGCTGTATGCCGGTTTGCGGCCTCCGCGAGCACAGAAGTTGTCGTTGGCGGCGTTCCATTGTTGGTAAGGAGTGACCACGCTGGAGTTGGTCAGGGGCCCGAGGTTGTACAGAGGCGCAAAGGCGGTGCGACCAGCTTCTTCGGTTCCCTCGCGTAGGAAGCCAGTGACAAGAACCATTGGCGAATTCGAAGAGTCGCCGGAATTTGTCAGCACCAGGTAGACGACTTGTTCTGGGAGCAACGGAAGATCTTGGATAGTCTGAGCCACATCGGCGATCTTTGAGGAGTCAAAGGTCAGAGACATGATCCAAGATGTACGGCTTGCTGTCGCCCACGCATTCACTGTCGCGGAGGTGACGATGCCGAAGTTGGGTGCTGCGCCCCTCAGAGCCCAGTAAAGATCTGGGTTAGATGAGCTTGAAACTGTCAGAGCCTCTCCGGTGGCAGTGATTACGCGCATAGACAAGATGTTGTCAACGGCAAAGCCGTGTTCCCCCATGATGTTGCCATATCCACCGCCCAGGGCTGCCCCAAGAGCGCCGACGCAATTGCAATTGCCTGTTTGGACCAAAACACCTGCAGCGTCAGCAGCAGCAACGACGTCGCCAATGAGCGCTCCTCCGCCAATCGTAGCCGTTTTCTTGTCGGTACTGATATTGACCTGGTTGAAGCCGGCGAGATTGATCAGGACGCCATTGTTGCCCAGGTTGAATTGTTTGGTCGCCCAACCATTGCCGCCATTCTGGGGGAGGAAAGCGATGTTATTTGTTGAACAGTACTTGACCTGTATGGCAGATAAACCTTAGCATAAATGTGCACAGTAGTGGGTGATCCGATTTGGCCGTGAAGATCGGTGAACCTACCACAGCACTCAAATCCTTCTCGGATGTCGCATTGACAATGACTGATGGCAGAGGTACATCGAAGTCACTCCAACGTTCTCGAACTTCGACGGCCACGGAAGAAGTCGAGACAAGGTTTTGCAAATCCTCGGCTACGGAACGGGCGTTGATGCTAATGGCAGCAGATGCTACCATTGAGATGAGCTGCAGACCGATGATTAGGGACCGCATGGTGTCGTCCGGGGGTAGCAGTGGCAGGTGATCGTCGGCGAGAAGCTGTGATAGCCAAGAAGCTCGTGCATGGACAACTGCAGAGCAGGACAAGATTCTTTAAGGGTCTGCGAACGTGCGCGAGTTCATGTTTGCGTCTACATGTATGATGTAGGATGCAATGGGACTCCCAGCCACATGACCCCCTTGGATCAACGCGTCAAATCCTGGATCGTTATAGCAGAGGCATATGCCGACTAATTCTCCCGGCTACCATGGTATGCAGCTGCGTTGGTGTTGGTCGCTGCCAGGTCGCATAGTTTTGGTAGGGATCAAACGGACATGAGGTTCTCCATCTTGGTCAAGGTCTACACCAGGCCACCAGCAAAGGGGGAAAGAGGAGAGAGAGGGGTAAATTCTCTCCAGACTCTCCATCAGTCAATCCATCTCCAATGTGACCGTCGTATCTCGGAGCTTGCGGCCACTAACGAGCGGACTTCTGGGCGAATATTACCATCATACGACAAGGGCGCTGGAATTCCATTGCAGAAAAACGACGCAGGCGTTCCCATCCTTGGCAAGAGATTACGGAATCCCAACCGCGACATGGTCGTGTCCGGTTACCCTGGCATTGCAGGTGGAGCTTGTTGCTGGGTTCGACCTTGTCTTGCGGGACCTACGATATCAAACGGGTCCGCTGCACCGATTGTCGAAAGAGAAAAGCCCCCCTGGCGAGAAAATCATCCCCTCTCTGCCCCCGCTGACCCGTACTGTGGAGGGTGTGGATGGAGAGGTTATTTGGACATCTGAAGCACACCAAGAATTGTGCTTTGGTCAGGTTCGTAAGTCCTCGGCAGGGCGGCACCGCTGCTCTCCGAAGCGCAATCTAAGGAATTTGCTAGGGTTACGTATGATTCTCGAAGCCACGCGGCTTGTTGATTGACAAACTCCTGCAACTGACGATCAAATTTGAGAATTGTGGTTGTGTGACATTTGATAGGGAAAATCGCAGCTTGCAAGTTGGTTCAAATACCATTGATTAGGTCAAGAATTAGAAAGAAGAGACAAGTGCCAAAGTATAGCTCAGATCTGGAGTTTCGACAGCAGTCGGCAAAAGTACAAATGAGGTATCATCAAGGAAACAAACAAGAATCGGTCTCATTAGAACCATGAACGACTTTAAAAAAAAATCAACGCTCATACATATCTCTCCCTCAAATTAGTCCTCCTGCTCATAACCCAACACCATTAGTCCTCAAGTTGGCAGTACTCGAGCTGTCAGAAGGCTCAATCGTCTGATGGATCGTCGTCTCTCTCAGGATCTCTCGTCCTTCTGGGGAGCCTGAGCGCGTCTTGTCGTCGTTTCGGATCATTTCTAATTCATCGAGCTCTTCATATGGCGTTCTCGGTGTTCTCATACTGTTCTTCCCACCAATACGTCGTGATGACCCGTACTCGTAAGAATCGTTTCCTGTCGTAATGGGCTTGGGGAAGAAATGCACCCAAATTGGACGTAGTGTTGGGAGACAAGCGCAAACAATGGCCAGCGACAGTTCAATGTTGGTCCAGAAGAAGACGGGGGCGGTGTAATCTTATGTCATCGTCAGAGAAGGAGCTGGAGTTGATCAGTCCAAGTATGACTTACAGATGACATCGTTAGGATGCTTAACATATTCTTCGGCGATAGCAAAAGTAGCTACCACCCTCGTGACACTCACGGCACAGACGCTACATTTTTGTCAGCAACCTTTGCCCTTTCCAACGACATTGGAAAACTTACGCAGCGCCAAGTCCTAGCATTGCGATGACTGCAAGTTTCTTCTTCAGGGGCATCTGGACTTTGAGAACCATCGCGACAGGCAGTACGAGGATGACAAAGTCGGCAATGACGTCGGTGAATAGAAGCGCGAGGAACATCGGTACCGTCTGAACACACGAGTTGCCATAGTAGGGCTCGATGAACACCGTGATGGGAAAACAAGTAAAGAGATGGGAGAAGAAAAAGCTGACCGTCCATCCAATCACAAAGGCTAGTACCCCAAAGACGACGTAGCGAAACCTTTGGCTTGGGAAGAGGGTGTAATACAACACGAGAATAGATGATTTGACGAGCCCTAAGCCCAGGATTGAAATCATATTAAGTGCAAACTTTGTCTGATGTGCGAAAAGCTTGTTAGCCATGTGCCAGATGCGACGCCGGCGAGCTGGAGAGACAAACTCACCTCTTCGAAGAAGATCAACCCTGGATCATCCATAATTGGGGAGCCGTCGGGGAACGTGGGCTGATGTTGTCCCAAATGACCGTGAATTGCAGCTTGCCTTCGCGTCAGTTCCTTCTTCTTGCTAAGTGATCATGGAAATTTCAGACATACTGGCTAGTTGCAGAGTACAGCAGGTGATTGATACCAGCTGTTAAAAGGAGGCACCGGTCAGCATTTGATATCATTCAACCAATGGCTCCAAGCTCCATCTGTAGACTTACGAGCGCTGCTCCGGTTAGGTAGTCGTCCCACGCGAATCTTTTGACAAGTAGCTTCGCCCAGACGCGAAGTCCATAGAACGCTGTAGGAATGACCATAAACCCAATCGCCAGGCCGATCATTTGACCCTTGGTGTAGTCATGGTTCATCGTCACCATGTTGGGCGACTAGAGACTGTTTGCGCGATGTTAGAAACACGAACTTCCGCAGAATTCCGATCGCCGCCGCTGCAAGATGGTCGAAAAAAGTCGAGGCTGTAAGCAAGGAGCGTATTCAATCTGCACAGCAGACAACCCCAAAATGCGGGAATGTCACTGGAGATGCTGAGAGATATGTATCACAAAGATCTGAGGGGTCATCCTGTTCATGATGATAGCAGAGATGCAGTGAAGAAAGTGCAGATTGTCACAGTCGTCTTCCCGCGAGAGACATCCCTTTCCCTTCCATCGAGTGCTGGCGTAGCATGTGGCACTTACCGCGTTGCAATGGTAGTAGCACTACCATGATAAAACAGGATAGCATTCAAGCACTCAGGGCAGTGCCGCAGGGGGTGGGAAGTTATCTGCCACTGATAAAACTCAAGGTTCTCCCAGGCGGGAGCGCGTCCTTGATCACAGCAAGAACTGGTTATCATGCCCTGTGTTTCGGACGACCCGAGTCAGGTTCCTTGTCCCCAATTGCCCCGGTGAGTGTGGCCAAAGGCCGTGACGTTGCAATGCGAACTCATAAGGCCCCACTCGTTCCCTTGTCTAGAGGCACGGCGAGTGACAGAAAACCGTGATTCCTCCCCGGGGTACCGGGGGTTGAAATACCGTGAACTCTAATTACCCTCCCTTCGGGTTCCGGTTCCTGAAGTGGGCAGAGCTACGAGCAGAACATTTGCCTATGATTTTCCGTTTGCCGCTGAACGAGATGAGTCTCAGTGATTTAGACTCTTGCAACTTGGGATGATCGATAGTCAAAATGACATTGGTTCCGGAGCCATGGCTATCAGGTTGGACGTTCGTAATGGTTTGGTCACAGAAACAGGCAAGCATTTTGAACTAACACAGTTCAAGGCAACAGTACCCAAGAAAATTCTTCCCGCGATCCGCGGGTTCTTGCGGTTTATACCATTTGGTAAAATATCTCTCGTAGTAGCGTTGTTTGCGCAGAGGTACGCAGTATGTATCTCGTAATGATCCCCCTTTTTACCCCTGGCATGGCGCACGCACCTTGATACCTGCACAGCTGCAGCCTGCATTACCCCCACGGAATAATTCGAAAGCTTTTGGGGGACTATGCATTGGTGCGTCGTAAGGGAAGAACTTATGAAACTTTATCGGCTGGCTTGCGTTGTGATTGCGCAGATGTGGAAAGAAGCCAGACGAACTGATCCTGCAAGCACTCCTTGCTTGGATCGCAACAGAGCTCAGGTGGTCACTCCCGTGGCTCTCTCAATTCTGAACGATTATCGCGCTGATATATGATGCCGATAAGCGAGATCCCGGCATGTGGTACTGCCCTCCTCTCACAGTCGTCGTTCTTTTGAACATTTGAAAAGCTGCTTCGTTCATGACAGGCCTGATTCAAGTCAGGGAAGCATAGCTGCCAACAGAGATAATGAGGAGCAGATCCTGATACGAAGGGCTTCATAGCGGCGATCTTCTCTATCTTCCCGATACTGGCTCAGCTATCAAGCTGTTAGCCCATTCTCACTTGGTCGGTGCAAGTCGTCACTTCGGAGATTAGGGCATGGGTGTTTGACATGCTGGCTAAGATCTTGCATCAGCAGCGGTGAATAAAACTCATCCGATCGGGGGCGAGTTGATCCGGACGCAATCTCAAATACTCCCTGCGACTTCGGGTTAACTTACCTAATGCCCTTGAGGATTAGGCTCTTTGCAGAATTCCAAAACGACTTTCTTTTTCAATAGTCTGAAGAAAGCCAGCCACTTGATACGCGATATGTCAATAACGTCATACAAAGAGTTGCGAGCAAAGGACGTCCGTTGGCAAGTCCATCGTGTTTATGCTACACACGTCTTATCTATTGTCATAGTTGTTTTCTAGGGCAGGACTAGCTCACAGTACTCATGTGAAGGCGGGCGCGGGGAAACGATAGCATTCAGCGCAAGCCCTCAATGAGCCATTTTCGCACGCTAATGAGGATTTAGTCCATGAGTACGGAGTAGAGGTTAGAAGACCGAGTTCTATGCATCAATCAAGATTCAAGATAACTTCGCAAGTGGATCCTACCTGGGTCATACGAGGGGGCGAAAGGCCTTCTACAGTGCAACCTGATTTCGCCCCCTCAGCTCTTTTAGATCCGGATGGGCATAGAGACCGGAGGAACTGGCCTCGGCGTCACCGCGAAAGCCATTATTGATTACATGCTAAAATGAGAGATGGAATCCATGGAATCTATGCAGATGACCACTATGATTTAGCCGTTTCCGAGCACTATGAGCAGGCTCTTGGCCTTTCAGGGATGATTTATCCTGCTCCTACAGATGTTTGAAGGTCCCAAGGACGAAGACGATGCTTAAGCTTTTCGGCTTGCAAGTTCATCAAACACACTGTCCGCGACGATATCTCGGCTTTCAATGCACCTATAATCAAGACTTGGGCTCTTGGGAGCTCATTACCTCTGCACCGGCCATTCTGTGTGGATACCAGAAGGCATCGATATGTGTTCTTGTGGGGTTCCCGGGGATTTGAAAGTGGGTTGAGGATAATCAAGGCACTTGGATCGGCTCGTCGGAACGGACCCAATTTATTGCCTGACGATGGTATGAGCAGATCCCTACATGGCATCTTGCCTTTGACCACTTAGTCACCTAGGTAGGTACTTGTATGAAATCCCCATAATCTGGGGTCTCAATTGCAAGCCAGTGTTGCGCCTGCAACGTTTTCCAAGGGCAAATTGGATCGGCACACGTTGCGGGACAGGAATCAGGCTGTTGCTGCTAGCCGAGCACACATGATAATTTGCACCTGAGCACCAGCGTTCAACTCCACCTCCAGTGGATCGCGGCGTTGTGGCAGAGTGGTCTAATGCGCAAGACTAGAAATCTTGTTCCTTCGGGAGCGTCTGTTCGAATCAGGCCAACGTCGAAATGCATGTTTGCTTTCGTTTTTGAGGATGCCGATATCGAGAAAGTGATTGTGGGCTTGCTTGGCTTGGGCGGCAACGTGTCACGCTATGACGCCTCAAATGCTTTTGGTTGCCGTCTTACTCTCTTTTCAAGTTTTCATTTGACAGACTCGCTTCAGTTCAGTAAGCTGTAGAGTGTCTTGTGCCTCCGGGCTACAAGTACTCGAATTATGGAAAAGTGTATTACTACCATGCATTAGAAGTTGCGCAGCAAAGTTGTCTGACAATCGGCAATGACTTTCAATCTTAGTAAAGGACAATCAAAAACTGCAAAAAGCATACGAGAAGCCAATATCTGCTCTCTTGACTATGATCCTATCGAATCGCCCAGCCCCACGATCGTAATACATGTCTTCAAACCCGAACCCCCTTATACCTAGTGTGACCCAAAACGTCAATTCAGGAAATGAGTGGCTTTTGTCCGTACACCACATGGCTAGGCGATCAATGATCAGTGTCTGAGCAATCGCGCAAGATACCGGCAAGACTTACATATCATACAGGCCATGATAAGCGCCAGTTTTCATTTCATTCCGCACATTCGCAACTTCCACCAGAACATGCTCCTTAGTCCGCTTGAGAGCACCACAGAACACCCGTAAGGTGAAGCCTTCCAAGCCATCTAGCATTTGTGCTAGGTTGATGAGTCCAAGGTCTTTGTACCATGGATCTTTTGGCCACGGGCCTAGTGGATTTTTGATTTTCTGATGGAAGACGTTCTCGAACTTTTGTTCCCGGACCCAGCCTTCGAGCTTAGGACCCGGGCAAGGATCAATGCCCAGGTTCTCCATGGTTTCCAAAAAGGTCTGATTCCAGTCCCAGGTTACATGATTTTCCGTGTACGAACCGTCGTCGGAATAAATCTCGGCGTTCATTTCGTGAAATTCAGCCCAGCCTCCTGGGTTCAGATGACTACATGTTTCAATTAGACTTTTGATTCAACTCCGTAAATGTGTCTCTCACAGAGTTCATATCTGAAGGAGCTTGTGAAGGGATGAATCGACCACGCAATTGCTTCATAGACATAGAATATGACATACTTGTATACATTTTCTACCAATTTTGGCCAGTCACGGATAGATGCTGCTAAAAACCTTGTGAAGATGAAGTCATACTTCTTTACTTCGACCCAGGGACTTTCGACGTCGTCGACTTGAAACTTAACATTCTCGGGAACCCTGAATAAGTCACAAAAATGAGAGGGTTAATAACATCCATTTACATCATTAAGATTTCTTGTAGACTTGCCATGTTGGTTGAATGGCGCTCAGATCAATTCCAATTATCTCTGCGTTTTCGAACAGATCACCCATCTCAATGGCCCCTATCAAATTGTCAGTTATTCGTCTCTATTCGGGGATCCCATAGTCAGAAACAGAAAGGCAACACGGTTCACTCACATATTCCTGTGCCGGTCCCGACATCGAGAACAGCATGGATCCTACTTCTCTCGAGGGGCGCGAGGAAAAGTCTATTGCCAATAGCTCTTGTCATCATTGAATGGCACATGTCCATCCTATCCATCTCTGGTTCATCGTTCGGCATGATATACGCTGTTTCTTGGATGAGAACAACACAGATGGAGGCTAGGATCCAGAACGAACTCACTCCCAGATCGGAAAGCGTGATACCGTCGGCCGTATTCAACCGGGTAGTCCAGAACGCTGGAAGACAGAGAAACAGAGTATTTTAAGCTACGAAGCGCAAAGTTGTTAAGCTTGATCTGATAAACCTAATATAGAAGCATACGTACATTTGCTCATCAATGCTTAACACATCTTTGGACTGTATTCGTCTCAGCAAGGCGCCGGGGAGCCGGAAACCGCAGGTCTGCACAAACTCACAGATTCGCTTTCGAGTGGCACATCGCTGCTTGCTGCTGAAGGGAGTGCAGGTATGCCGTGGTCTGTGTACCAGTAACCTGTCCCTTCCATCTCGAGAAGTGCCGACGATGGCTGCAATGCGGGAAAATGGCGGCAATTCTGGTTGAAGATGTTGACCTGGAAGTTTCTTAGACTCGCAGAAAAAATGTGCCGCACTCTTGGTTTTGTAGGATTTCTCCACTTTCCAGTCTGCCTTCCTTGTTGGAGGTGGGCTTGGTCGGTTAGAACCAACGCGAAGTGTAGTCTTTGTTGGTTCAGTTCCTCCGAATGCGTCAGCTTGGGGGCACCTATTCGCGAGTCTCATTTCAAGCTTTTGATTCGCCATCATCGGCGCTTATCTTCTCTCTGTTGTTTGCTTCGAGCATGCACCCATGGCCATGGCAGGCATCAGACATCAACCCGGCCGCGGCACCAATCAAATCTACAACCCAGTTCATTGCGATGTAAAATTACTTCTTTGCATTAAAATGATCGTTTTCATCGCCAAACCCTTGCAGGAAAAGAGTCATGGTTGGTCTGAAAACATTGGAAATCACCATTGACTTGTCCATCTTCGACTGTCAAATCATTCTCATTGCTTTAGAAACTCGCCATTGATAAGGGCTCGAATCTTTCTGCTACCTTGGAGAGCTTGAGTTTATACCAGCACTACCGTATCAATTCAATTCAAGTCTACCACCCCCTGACTCAAGGCAGAGGTGCGGCAGCGACTTGCTCGCCAGAGACTTCTGCCTCCGTAGGCTTCCGTCCATAGACCACGTGTCTAGGGAAATGGTGTCAGTCAGAGCCTGCCTAAAAGAAAGATCTAACTCACAGTCTTAGATAGGTCTGAAGCTTGAGATCCCTCAAAGCCTTCCGCATTTCGCTGATGAACACAAGAATTTCCGCATCTTCCCATCCCATGATTTGTCGCAGCAAGAAGAACCCAAATCCTTCGAGTGACTGGTCGAGATATTCCAGATTGACGGCGCCACATTCTTTCAACTTAGGGTCTGATGCCCAGCCGCCGATTGGGAAAGGCCAACTCTTTTCCACGATATCAACAAACCCAGCATCCCGCAGGGCGTTTGCAACGCCGTGGTTTCTGGTCTGCTTGGCGGTCTTGCCCAGTCTATCAGTGGCCTCGAAGATAGTCTTCGCCCACCTCCTGTAAATGTGGTCTTGCGGCAGATCATCCCCAAGAGCTTGAGAGTGATCTTCAATATCCCATTCATTTACTTCAATGTATCCACCAGGTACGAGGTGATCGAATGATTGCTTGTACAGCCTTGGCCAGTCAGAAACAGCCGCCTCCATGTGGCGGATATGAACGTAATTGAAGTGTTCTCGAGGCCAGGTCCACGGCTCCTCGATGTCGTCAATCTGGAATTTGCAGTTTGGCGGAACCCAACCAGGTTGTATAGGTGATATGTCAACTCCAATGACATCGGCTGAAGGAAACTCATCCGCAAAATCGCTGTAGTCGACCAGTCAGTCATTCCCTTCAACTACCGCCCCCTCTCCCGATGTAAGTCATCGTAGTTGAAACGCCAGGCGTCACGTAACTTACATTGCCCAGATTCCAGTGCCTGTTCCAACGTCTAGGACTCTCTGGCAGGCGCATGCGTCAGGAATAGGCGGCAGAGGCAATGTACTCATCGCAGAAACCTACATGAGGAGTTTTACCGATGGGTGCTAAGAAGAGCTTATCGTCGAAAAACAAAAGTTCCAGATAGTGTCTTTCGCGTTGATGTTAGAAACGTGCGAGATTAAGAATCATCGCCGCCTCGAAGAGACGGTCTTAGTATACAGCGTATTGCAGCCTGTTGAGGGCACTTACGCAAGATCGAGCCCTTCATTCTGCTTCTCATCATTTGGCCCCCAATAGTCGGTTTTCTGGGTGTATGTGCGCCCTAGAATGCGACGATATTCCGTGATGCTCTCGCTAATAGAAACAGTTGAGGCGGTACGAATACTGTAATAATGAAAGCCTCAGCGACCGAATAGACTAAGTACTTGACAGAAACTCTTTCGACTTACCTCTCCGTCTCAGCCTCAGTCAAGTCCTCATTTTCGAAGACAGGGTCCTTAGGCAAGACCGGGTCAGCGCAATCCTTGTTCTCTACACCCTTGAGGATATCCAATAATACCACATTTGGGCACATGGAGACTTACGGCAGCTATGGCACCTGAGTCGGGCTCATTGGTGCTTCTTGGGGATGAGCTTGTCGAACCAGCTGCCCTCGGAGATGGACTCTTCGGCGATGGAACCGCTGCTCCAGCTGTTGCATCTGGGGTCGAGACCATATTGATTGGTTTGAACGATTTCTGACTTGTAAGCAACTTAAAAGCCAGGTAGATGAGTCATGAAAATTAGAAAAAGATTCTGTCGCGGTTTGGATCACCGGTATTTGTATGGGCCAACTGACCCCTCTTTTGCAATGCACTGATCTCTCTGTTGGTTCTATCCAACACGCGTCCGTTTCTGCAAACCAGGGGTTGATTCGCCAAGGGTTGAAGCGAAAGTCCGCTTCCCCGGACGAATAAGAATGGAATGTTCTCAATATTTGATGCATATTCTAGGCCCCTTATGGAAGGTCTCTGACGCGTTGGCGGTACAAAGATGGGGACTCAATCAGTTTGGACGGATGCCATTTCAGAGTGGCAAAGGAAGGAATTCAAAAGAGTTGGTAGTATTTTACGTTGCACTGTCTCGCCTCAACGTAACCTGGGAACATGCGCCGACTTCACCTGAATGAATAAGTATTTCTCTTTGATCTACTTCTCCAGAAAACCCAGCGCTTGCTTGTCAGTGGCTCTTGACCATCCCTGAGATAGTTGATAACTTGATCAATGGATATCCACGAAGAAGTATGCCAAATTAAGTAGGCTACTGTTCCTGTGAACTTTTTCAGACAGACTCAATCAATCACCACTGGCGCATTACAGACCTCATATTTAGCACATGGCAGCCCTTCCACATGTTTAGATCGACCTAGGCTGGCCGCAAGACTATATTCAAGTGAAGAAGAAACCGAGCAACAACACGTAACAGATCCAAATCATACGAGATATTAGTGACCGGCGGTATTCGATTCCAAGACGAGAATGATAGTCTCCGTCAGTTCTTGTCGATGATATTAAACCATTACTCAATCTTACTCTTGGAAGATTCTCAAGATCATGGGTATTTTACTATGGTCCGCTCAGTAAGAACGTTCGACTACGACGGATCTTAGCTCTGTGACTGGGAGTTCGAGCCTACCTTTGTCACTCAAGATGGCATAAAGTGAGGTACATTGACCCCTTGTTTCGCGTGCCAATTTGCATGAGAGCCTACACCGTTTTTGTAGTAATCGTGGTCCCCAGTTTCACGTCATGTATTATAGGTAGAAGCTGTTCAGGTTTTTTGTTTCACCCATCTTCTCAGACATAGAAGGCTAGCCAATTAATAGATAGTTTAATTGCCTCACTCAAACTAACGTGCATATGCAGACTGTAAGCAACGACCCGCGGAAAGATTGGCCGTAGTACTCACCCGGCAATATCTCTACTCAAACTAAGCTATGAAGAAGCGACTGTATCGAGGGCAATGAAGAGACTGAACTATCATAAGCCTGTATAGTCATGGTTTTGATAAATCTGTATAGTCTAGCTGTGCTTCAATCATTGCCTCCTGACTGTTGCCGTCTGAGAGGGAGATATGTGAAACTGCTCACTCCTCACCTTCGACAGCCTTCTCGGGTTTCTTTGCATAAACAACGTGACTGGTGATTACCAATTGAGATCAGCTGTAATTCCACGGTAGACAGGGAGTAAAAGTTGGTCGCAAAGAGAAGAGAGGTAGAATGAAGCACAACGTACAGCTTGATGTAAGATTGAAGCTTCAGGTCTCTGATGGCCTTTCGCATTTCGCTCATGAAAACCACGATCTCCGCATATTCCCAACCCATCATCTCTTTGAGCAGGAAGGTACCGAAGCCCTCGAGGGATTGATCGAGATATTGGAGGTGACACGCGCCTACTTCCTTGAGAGTCGGATCCCTCGGCCAAGCTCCAACGGGTGCCGCCCATTGCTGTTCAACGACGTCGACGAATCCAGCCGCCTCAAGACCCCTAGCAATACCATGATTGCGGCTCTGAGTTCCCGTCTTTCCCAGCCGGTCCATGGCCTCTAGCATGACCTTGCCCCACCGTTTGTAGACGTGGTCATCGTCCAAGTCGACGAGCACCTGAGAGCATAGCTCAACGTCTATCTCCTTGACCTCGATGTAACCTCCTGCCTTCATGTGGACATACGATTGATTGTAGAGCTTCGGCCAATCTGCTACGCTTCCCTCGAGGTGTTTGATGTGAATAAAGTCAAAATGGTCGGTTGACCATGTCCACGACTCTTCGATATCATCAATTTGAAACTTGCAATTGGGCGGAACCCACCCTGGCTGAATGGGCGAAATGTCAACACCGATAACCTCAGCAGATGGATACTCGTCCGCAAAGTCTCTGCGTATCGCTGTTAACACTCTTGAGCTCGGAATTAAAGTTTATCGGCCAGCACATACATCGCCCAAATGCCGGTTCCGGTGCCGACATCAAGAACATTCTGGAACAATGTCAGAAATGTTATTCCGCAGTTCAGTATCATTGGTAAGACTACTGCTTACCGATGGACCGTTACCAAGAGGCGCAAGAAATAACTTGTCACCTAGAAGAAGAGTCTCCCAATAGTGGCTGCGTGATATATCAGGTCAGTGCTGGGGATGGCAGAGTAACATTTGGAGGTCAATTCTGTACGCAATGTCGAGCCCTTCATTCTGTCTCTCGTCGTTCGGTCCCCAGTAATCGGTCTTTTGGGTGTAAGTGCGTCCGTGAATTCGGCGATACTCGGTAATACTTTCACTCAAAGATGCAGTGGAAGAGGTGTGAATACTGGATGTCGAGTCGTTTAGTAAATGACAACTTCCAATCCCTGAATCCTCTTTCATCTCAGGCTCACCTCTCGATCTCCGCATCTGTTGTTTCCTCATCCTCAACGACTGGATCCTTCAGTAGAACAGTGACTATCAGCCCACGGCTGCGCAAAGTGATGGAAGAACACCAGGTCGTGACTTACAACAGGTATCGCGGTCGCGGTAGGCTCGGAACTACCCACAGCGGGCAGACTAGAGGCCGCCGTGCCTTGTGGAGATGCAGCCATGATTTAGACTTCCTCGATGGCTCAGACAGACTGAAAACTGTAGAATGAAGGCATAAGAAGAGGTCGTGATGCCTAGTGTTGACGGCTTGACAGACCACACAAGCAATTGATGTCGGAAGGATGGAATAACAACGACCCCTCATTTGCATTTCTTTTTCATGTTGGTTCAACATTTTGCGAACCGCCAAGCATCGGAGCGAGAGTCCACGTCCCCGGACGAATGAAAGCAGCCTGATTTCTTCATGTTGGTTGTGGATTCTACGCCAATTCCGGAAGGTCGAGAGTGCCAAAGCCGCCTGGTAACAGCCCCTGGTACTTTGAGAGAACAAGTACGCAAGGATGCGATGGTGTCCTCTTCACGTCGCCATAGGAAACTTGGGGCTTTGTGCACTCAAAGGAAGCTATGGACATAGAATTGACGAGAACGTTGTCCTAAGGACGGATCGAGCCGAATCAACGGAAAGACTAGGTGAGATGCTAGCCAATCAGGAGCCAATAACCTAGCTCTCTAGCTCCATATCCTAGATTGCCATTGTGACTCTGAAGAGCGCTGGGGTAGAAGGGGAGGGGAGGGGCAAGGGTTCCGGTCACAACAACTTTTTCGAGCCATGTTAACCAGTTGTGCTTGTGAGATGTGGGCTTCAATCTTGGCAATGGAAGGTTGATGACAGACGCAAAGATGCACGAACCTGTTGGCACCATTGAAACAAGCCGTTTTGTGCAGCCTCTGCCATCTCGTAAAGCTGCCGGTCTGGCCAAGATAGGACGAATGTTTCCAACACAGGCCGATGCTCGGAACGTGATCAGGCCCTCCATCCGAAGGCCTATCTTTCCTCCAAAGCCAAGAACAGTTGTTTATCTGTTGTAGATCTACACGTGGAGATGTCTCCAACTCTCCGCAAAATATGACGTTCTGAAGTCATCACAGCTGCTCAAGAGTCGATTTGAGTCATGGAGGTCCTCATTCACACAGTGACCTGATTCTGTCAGGAGTAATTTTCCAGAGTCTATTCTCGAGAGACCAGACCATCAAACAAATAAGACAACGCGAAACAAACAATGAAGCTTGGCCGGATGATCCCCCACCAGCCGTTGAATCGCGGTCTCGGTCTCTTTCCCGCTGAGAAGCGCAGTGGTGCCGGACGGACGCTTTGGAACGAACTCTTTTTCAGGCCTCATTGCCTGCCACTAATGACGACAATGCAAAACCCTGACTCGCATTTAGCACCGAAACTTCTGCACCCTCGTGCTGATCTCGATTGGAGTGACGCACGTTCCTGCGGACTAAAAGTCTATTTTGTGTGGGTGAGTGAGGGGTCCCATTACCTGAAAAGAGTTGAATCCAAATGTCTGTGTTTTCGGGCCGGCCATGTTAGAGGTGAGAAGGAGGAACACAGAACGGAAGCACACCGCTTCCAAGGCTTAGGCGAAGCTATGATTGGAATCACTCGCGGCTACGGTATATGCCGCTACTAGTTGCATACTAGTAGCCGCGGCTGCGTAGGAATCGAGGACTAGCTTGAGGCCGGTTGCCCCGGCTTCTAGTCCGATCATCGCGCCGTCAGACAGTCCACGGCCTTTGCCTACGCGCCATTACCAATTTCAAGACCGTGCCTTGTTCTCTATGGCAGTCTCCATGTGTGGTTCAGGGGGCCCTGGTGTAACTGCCCGGAGATCATCGCTACCACCCTCGAACTCGCGACGGCGTGGCAAACCCCCAGGGTGGGAGCCGGCAACCGGCTGCCCGGCCAGAGGGAGCATCTTTGCTGCAGCGAGCTTTCAAATGCCGACCCCCTGCGCAAACATGCAACTCTACGACGAACTCTGGTCTGGCAAACCGGGTCCAACGGATGGAGAAGTAAAGTGTCGGACAAGTTGACGCCTGCAGGGTCCAAAGGTCAAGAATTTTGGCCCCAGCGCCTGACGTTCCCGAGTCGGGGTTAGGACATGTTGGCTATCCCAAGCGCTTGTGTTGCGCTGCCCTCCACCCAACCTTCAAAATAACCCTTCCCCCGTGCTGCCACTCACCGTTGCATGCGTTAGCTTTCTACTTGCCCGCCATCGCGACTAGTGCGGTTGGTGAAGTTCCGACGAGAGCAGCGGTCAATGGGTCACGTTCCTCATATTGGCTGCCCTGCCCCAACATTTTGCCAAAAAGCTTGTCAATTTTCTCCTCCACCTCTCGATCACACCCCTACCGCCAGGGATGAAGGTGGAACAGCAACACCAGAGAATCCACCGCGACCGTCGACGTCCGATGAAAAACGAGACATAGCATTACGATGGCGGGAACACTTATACCCCCGTGGTATGTCGGCTCGACACCAACAAACGATGAACAGAACATAGCGAGCATGTTTTGGGGGTTCACGCTTGGAGTCGGCCTTTGGAGCGGAGTCAAGGGTTATCGACAAAGTAGAGCCAGTTGGAACAGGACACACAGGGTCAACATCTACATATGGTTGATTTGGGCGGAATGGATCGCCAGTATAGTCATCGGCATCATATCCTGGTGCTATCTGACATCCATCATTGATCCAAGGTAGGCTTCTCTCCTTCTTTTGAGTAATCCAGGTATCTAATTCCGAGTAGCTTTGAATACTTCTTTTTCCTACGTAAGTATCGTAGAACTCGAAATCGCATACCTTTTCACACACTAACTGCAATCGACTGAAGTCGTATTGTGGACGATCCAGGTAAATTTCCAGCAGGTTCTTAACCATCATTCACTATGGATATTGGCTGACCAGTGCTTCATCAGGTACAATGTCTTATGCAAATTATCGTCAACCGAATCGCAATTCTGATGCCGATACCTGCGCAAGCCACAAGACTGAAATGGGGAGTCTTTGGCATACTTTTGGCGGTCAACATTAGCGTCTTCTGCATCTGGATTCCAGCTCGTCTTCAGATCAACGAGACTTACATTCACATCAACGAGATCTGGGACAGGATAGAAAAGGGCATCTTTCTTCTTGTGGATGCTGGACTGAACCTTACTTTCATCTATTTGGTCAAGTCGCGGCTAATTGCTAGCGGCCTGACCAAGTACACGGCGCTGTTCAGATTCAATCTGGCCATGATTGCAGTCTCAATGTCACTTGATGTAGGTTTGATGGCTTTCCAACTTCACTTGATCTGGTGGCTTACCATTCACACACTAGGTCATCCTCATTGGACTCATGTCCCTACCGAACACTTTGATGTATGTTATTCTGACTCGTTCGGGCTCGTGTCATCGCTAACTGTCACAGCTATGCCCAGTTCCACCCGCTAGCCTATCTACTCAAATTACATATCGAAATGGGCATGGCAGATCTGATTGCAAAGGTCGTCAAGGCCTCAAACCCCATGCGCCCACACGCCGAAACAAGGAGAGACAGCAACGAAGGAACGCCAGACGCGAACAAGAACTCATTGTCGAAATCGAGGTCCAGAAGATTTTCGATGCCCTACGTCGCCGGGAGGTGGATGTTGAGCTCGGAGAACGTACAGCCCAAAAGAAACACCACAGGGCCAGAACTCGAGCTCGGTGTACAGGCCAATACATTCTCGGGAAGGGCGACAGAGCCAGAAACTACGCCACGCCCTCGTTCGCTCTCTCGTCACATAACTGAACCGAATGGTATACCTGGGCTGGGTATGACGCCACAGTCAAAGACTAGTCGCCAGGATTCTAGTAGTACTGTAAGGGAGGAAGACCAGGATGTTGCGTGGTATGTTTAATTGAAAAGACCGGAACATCATGATACCCAGGAGTTCAAGGATTCGAAAAGGCGGCGGTCACGCGGATAAAAGCATTTAGCGGAGTAGGAGTATTGTCACACAACTATGAAAGCGATTTTTCGTCATCAACAAAAGTAAAATATGTATAAATCTCTAGGCCTCTTAGTGAGTACTCTTCACAGCATGATATCTGAAATGTTTATCTATGCTTGTCCTTTCATTTATGACCGGTGACTAGGACTTCTCCACCGCCGGCCCCTTGAAGAGAAACCCAGGAGACGTGTGCCCCCCTTGCTCCTAGCAGGAACCTCCATTATCTACATCATCTGGCTTTCTTTTACATATGCGAAAACTTACTTCAGCTGGTAGATAAAAGTTGGATTTATAGAAGATGCTGGAGATATGTTTCGTGCTGGTGTCTCCTCACATCACTGCGAGTCGCGATGGGCGCCGTGCAAGGCTTTCACTGCCAAAGCAGTGATGGCTCCTTCGCTTCCAATTAGGATTCCAGAAAACCCATACCGGTACAAGTATCCCATCCAGCTGCCATCACTTCCCTGCAAGTCCAGAAGGACCCTTCTATCCGTTGTGTTAGTCAGGCGCATGTTGTTTGATGCAAGCAGACGAAGCCCGACACTTGACGCATCGTTTGTAGATCCCATGCGCTCTTTCAACCGCTGACAGAGTAGATCGCGCAAACTATCAAGCTCACTGTCACTAGGATTCTTGGAACATAGTTCACTGAGATAGTAGAGCAAGAAGTCCGGCAGGTGGTAGTAGCGAGTTCCGTGCTCGAAAGCGCCTGTTCGGAGCATATCTTCCATGAAGTGTAGCGCGGGCTGGAGTTCATTGCCTCGTTCACTGGCATAGAAAACTCGCAGAACATTGGCCGAGATGAAAGGATCAAGCCTCGGCCTGCCTGGATCGAAGTAACACTGCACAGAATCAACTCTTAGTTGGTTCCAAGAGTACATCCAAGGGGAACAACCTACATATGCTAATCCATCTGGATTCAGATATTTGAGAATATTATCCATGGCCTTCTGCTTGATATCCAAATCGACATCAAGCGTGAGAAGAGCGATAGAGGTAGTGTCGAGGTCCTCGGGAAAGACTTCCGTTGTCAGCACTGGAGGCCCGTAAGGAAAGCAATTCCATTGGCCTGAAGGAGGATTTAGTTGGGCGATATCGACAAGTCCCCTAGCAAACGCCACGTAGTTAGTATTTTAGGCGAACTTATTGTGCGGGGTGACTCTGTACCAGTCGTTCGTCCAATGCAACAAAAGAAGCTGCTGGAACTGCTCCCGAATCTCCATGCCAGTGTTAGATATACACCACATGCCCTTTGCGTGAGCTCGAAGCCAAGATCTACCACGCTCCACGGGATCACCAAAAAAGCTGTTCAGCTTCTGGATCACTCTGTCCGTCTTATCAAACAAGACTCCTTGCATCCCGCGACATTGGGCGCAAATGACATTCTCCGGTCGATCGTCAACAAAGACAGTTGATTTTGCATTCAAGCCTGCATCTTTGAGAGCTCGATCGAAAAACCCTTGCTCCGGCTTTCGTACACCCAGGCTGGCTGAAGTGTAGACATCATCGAAGATGTCCCAGCCTCCAATCTTGGAGCGAACTATGTTATAGCTTTCGGCAGACATATTGGTTGCAGCAATCACGCGGAGTTGGCCGTCGGAGTTCTCCTTGAGACTTCTGACGGCTGCAACAAAGTCTTCGTTGAGTGTCAAGGTCGACGACGCTAGCTGGATGGTTTGTTGTAAGGCACCCTCCGCAAGGGCGAACCTCTTCGTCAAGCCCCCGAACACCTCTGATTGTGTCACCTTACCTGCCTCCAAGCTGTGCCATTCGGAAGATTCAAGGACGCGCTTGAACACCTTTGCTGGAATTGGAGCGTCTGGGACGGCAGAGAAGTTGCAGAAAACTCCGCCAATGTCCAGCATCAACGCAGTTGGTCTTCCATTCGCACTACCCTGCCGTACAATGAATACGAAATTAGCGCGCTACTCCTAAGATATCCCGCCATGTTTCGCATTTTTGTCATACCTCGGGTGCGCCGTCATAGCTCTGGAAAATTGGCGTGGGCGATGAGTGATGCAACTGAGCCATGGCGAGAAGTATGACGAAAAGAAGAAGTGCTTGGTAAAGGAAATTTGGTGTTCTCGAGAAAGATGAGAGGTCTCAACAAAGAGCAGACCTACCCTGGCAGCCGTATCATTGAAGTATATATATTCTTTGCCGTAAATTGCCCACTGTTAAGACAAAACATTGCGACTTCGGAGGCAATCTTAGAGCTTGAGCATCGTTCGTCGGGATCAGACAATTGATCGAGATGACCCAGGTAATTACTTCGAAGATTTGGAGGATCTTGCCAAAAGGTCCTGCATAGCTTCCTTCAATGAACCCCTGTGAAAGGCTCGCCATTGAGCTGACGAGACATAACAAGCGATCTTCGCTCAACCCCTGCGCCAAGTCGAAGATCTAACGTAAGCGTGAGTTCAATGCTACGTGAACTCTGACATGATGTGGGTTCAAGATACAATGGTCTGGCTTCTCTCAGTTCATTAGCTGAAGATACGAGGAATAGGAAACTATTTCAGACATCCATGCCACACTTGTTACAAGGGGTCAATGAATAATGCCATTTTGAGTGATTAGGAATATGATACACAAGTATTCACCACACAGCTTACCTGTTTATAGACAGCATTAACTCTCAGGATGTATCGGAGAGGCTAGTAGTTGACCAGGTGGAGTTCACAGAGCAACCCACTGCTTACTCGGTATCGGACGATCATGCATTGAGCGTTCTCTTTCAGCTGGAATATCTCAGAAAACAAACTGTTAGATGCCCAGGTAAGAAGGACGAAGTAAATAGTGTAGTCATTGACAAAAGAAAGTTCACCTCATTTCACAGAAAAGTTCATGCCGTATATTTGTTTGATCGGTAAGTGTAAAGCAAGTAAGTATGTCGAAACCTGAAAGTACAACTGGTTTCATATAATATCTCCTTTAAGGACACATCGGACTAGGAAAGATATTCCGAGTAAGCACGGCGTCGCAGGAACGTAGCGTCAGATTCTGTGCTAGAACTGAGATTCATGCAATAAGAGCTTCGAAAAAGAAAAAGGGGGGACTAAGATAATCCTCCAAGGCCAAGGGGAAGAACATAGTCTCCAGGTTCTCACTGTCTCACAGCTAACATGAAGGCGTTGTCTTCATAGCAGACATAGTACTTCAGTGACTTAGTCACTTGGTCAGGTTTCAAGTTGAATTCGTCATTTGAGATACCGAGGACACAAGCTGGAAATTACAGCAGCGGCCTTCTAGTCTTTTCCAAAGTCCAGGTAGGTTGTACCTAGGCTTGTTGTATGCATGCCCTTTCAACTTGTACACTGCCTCTCAGAAAGCAATCAAAGTGAAATAAATTAGCAAGACTTTACCACTATGGTCTCTCAGCTTGCAAGATGTCGGTCACATCGGCTAACAGTTCCCAACTCTGGTCATCAAACTCCGCAATGCCCTCTTCCCTCGTGGACCAGATGCGCGACATGCTGAATTGTGACCCCTCGAGGATGGATTGAATGCCATGACCTGCTAATGGCCCAACCATCTCAAGACCAGTGAGAAAGCTGTAATCATCTACAGACTCTTGTGCCCCAGGCGTTCCCGATGCCAAGGCACTTTCGCCTACATGGGCAAGATCGACTGTTGGTTGGTCATGCTCGCTCGTGTCATGGCTTTGAGTTTTAGTACCTGATTCTGAAGTTAGTGTCCTCTCCGGAGCTGATGACGCCCCGTAACGATTATGAGGCGACCGAGACAGACTCGCCGCGATCTGCATCCGGCAAGATGCCAGCAGCTCTTCCACCACAGATTCCAATGTCTCGGCCAGGAAGCTCTCAAGCTCCCCTTCATCGTCTGAACCGTTTGGATCTGGTATAAGCCCTCGCTGCCACAGAGCATTAGAGACCAGAGCCTTTCCGTTCGCATCCCAGAAGTCATGGATCATGACCATAGACTTCTCGATCTGGTTTCCCAAGTATGCTGACTCCGGACGTGGCACATCAGGGAACACAATATTTCACACACTGAACCATTGCTGTTTCTCGGATAATCGTCTGTCTACTTTCCGAGTGAGCTGTCGGCTTTGACCTTCGGATATTCCCTCATAGTTGACCTGATCTTGTAGAGAGCAACCGCGTTGCGAAATGTGGATGTCTCGGTCCGTTGGCTCGTCGAAGATCATCCAACATGTTGGACAGTAATACGACGGTTGACGATGTTTTCGATTGAGGTGCTGTTTGACGTCTTTGATTCTTTTGAGTTCGATTCTGAGGCACTGGAGATGCTTCAAAGGATCCTCCTTGTAGAAAGGGCAAGCAAGAATGATGCTTGTGCTTTTGTTGAACGGAGTCATTGTCGAGCCGCTTACAATATTTGCGTTAGAATCTTCACCCTCCTTATTCCCTCCATTGCCCTCATTGTCGTTTTTGTCGTTCGTCTTCCCATATTTCCTGGACCTCTTGCTTGATTGCTGAGTTTGTGTTGCCGGAGGATTTGCTGTTCGCTTATTCGAATTCTGGGGACAGGTTTGCCATCCCAAGAAGTTGCGAAGACAGTGCTCTACTAGCAGGTTTTTGATCGACCGAAACCGATGGCCTGACGGCAAGGCATGGGTAGGCGCTACTTCTGAGGTTTCAGAAGGCGATGAGCTCTTGTCTTCACTTTCATCGGCGATCGGTGAAAACGAAAGCTCCTGATCGACATACCGTAGTGGAGAGATGTTGCAAGATTCGGATGTTTCGGAAGGAGACGGGTACATGTGTGCTACGTCTGAGAATGGACTGGAGCGTGACAGGAACTCGTTCTCGTACTTGCTGGATGAAGGTGTCTCTGCCGGAGTAAGTTGTCCCTCATCACACGCTCTCCTTTCCAGATCTTCAAGCCTTCTCTTCAGCTTCTTTCCTGAATGTTTGTTAATTCATGGCCTATTCTTTCAGCGACCGATTAACCCCTCTCATCTACTTACTGTAGTTTCTTTGAGCTATTCGGTTTTGTATCCTTCTACGCTCTGCCAAATCTGAAATCTTTGTCCAATCTTCTTCGCCTTCCATGACTCCGCTCGATTTGTCCAACTTCTCTTTATTGGTCTCTCCTAACGTATTCCGCGGACGAAGCGGGAGCGCTGAGCTCTGCGCCTGGAAGGCACCCGCCCGATCTTTAGAGAGAGCAGCTAACATGTCGACCTTGTTGTTGTATTCTTAGACTCTGGCCCCTTCGTATGACATTCGTGTCTTCGGCGTAGCATATAAAGTCGATCTTTAGTCCAACGATGAGCGATTGCGAGTCTTCATATATCAACGAAATTGCAGCCTGATTTCTCGACGAAAGGCACCAATGTGCCTTTGGGTCTTGTTAGTGGCCGCCGCACAGCCACACATGCGCAGCAACGTCGCAGATCTGCTCCAATCGCTGGGTGGTAGGTAATTGTCGATAGCCAATAAACGGCAGTAACAGTGAGCCTGCATGTAGAAATGTCTGCATGTAGAATATGGTATGGTACGTGATTTGTGAAGGCTTTCATCCCATTACATGCTCTCCTAAGACAGGTCTGTACCAACAGAACAAATATTCAGTCATGAAGTGGTACGCTCAGTATTTCTACATGCGTCGGCCGTATGGCACGATAACTTATGTACATTATTCTAAATCTCCTTTTCTTGCAATTATTTATTCAGGCGAGGAGCTCTCTCGGGGTCTCTCCAGTAAAGACACGCCTCCCTGCGAATATCATCCTTCTCAACCTTGGTTCCATTATTAGGCTGGACGATAAGCTGCAACGCAGGCTCCGACTCAAGTCCGTACCCAGTAGGCTTATACTGAGGCCACTCGGGGCTGCCAGGGTACCTAAAAGTGTTGGGATCGCCAGACAGAACGAAGCTGGACAGATATCCGTGGTAAATGTGGCTGACCTCGGGGTACTGTACCACCGGCTCGTCCCAAGTGTACTTGGTGTCGGCGGTATGCGGGATACCCCTCCACGCAGGCCACGAGTTGTTAGTGTTGAAGTGCAACTTCCACGTCGGCACGCCCGCGATCGAAGCGCGGTACGCCGTCTCCTGTCCAGCGCAGATGTATGCATAATCGCTCCATGCAGCCGAGAGGCGGTTGTACTGGGTGCTGTTGGGGGAGTTGGCAAAGGGTGAATCCGGGTGTGTGGCGGGGTCCGGGTAGAGGTCCTCGAGGAGCTGGAGGTCGGTGCTGTTGAGGGCGGGGGAGATATTGTGGAGATAGTCGAGGAACTCCTGGTTAGTCTCCTTGTCGCCGGCCATGTAGTACTTGGCCTCGTCGTTCACGTTGGAGGTGATGACAGGCACCTTGAAGAATGTGCCGTCGTAGCCGGACTGCGAGCCAAATTTCTCCAGCAACGGTCCACCCTGCGTGGGCTGGAAGGGCCAAGTCAGTGCCGGGTCGTAGTCGTTGTAGAGCTTGGTGCTGATGTTGCGGATCGCATCGATATCCGCGGCACGGAGGCAGGCCAAGGTCGCGGCGTTGTCGGCATCGAGCGGGCAGGAGAGGTAGTTCATGTACTCCTCATACTGCTTGATGTAGAGGGGGTATGTAGCATTGGGGAACGCACGAGCAGTAACGGCACCGGACTGGTGGATTGCCCTGGCGAAGAGTGGTTTGCCCTCATCCTCGTTGTAGTTATGGAAGTAGAGGATACCGACGGAGTGACCGCCGGCAGAGCGCCCACCGATGGTGACGGCCTCTGGGTCGCCGCCGAACGCGGCGATGTGCTTCTGCACGAATTGGAGGAAGAAGTGCTGGTCGCGCATGCCGAGGTTCAGCAGGCCCTCCTCGTCGAAGAGAGCAGACGGCAGGAAACCCAACGAGTTGATGCGGTAATGGAAGTTAACGACCGTGATGGGCTCCTTTGAAGATGCGGCAAACGCAGCGCCGTCGAAGCTCTTGTAGCTGCCCGCGTAGAACGCGCCGCCGTGGATCCAAACCAGGACGGGCGTCTTCTGGTCAAGCGGGATGCCGCGCGTACGGTAGACGTTGAAGTTCAAGCAAGCCTCATCTTGTGTGCTGACATCGGTCGAGGTCGGGTCCTGGACACAGGTCTTGCCGTACTTTGTCGCCGCCTTGGTGCCGTTGAAGGACGCGGGCCAGGTGACGGGGTTAAAGCGGCCTTCGCCTACGGGCTGTGTTGAGTAGTCGATGCCGAGCCAGGCGTCGACGGGGGCGGGCAGAGCGCGTCCGCTATAGGTCGAGTTGACAACGGTGCCGGTGAACTTGCCGTAGCCCTTGAGTTCAACTGGGTTGTATGCGGTAGCGGGCGAGATGGCGACTTGCGACGCCGCGAAGAGCGTGTTGAAGGACGTTGAGAACTTCATATTTGGCGACGTGCTCGATCCCTCGTCTTCGAATGGGGCTGCTGCTGCTTGACCGCGAGGAAAGATGGTAACAAGAGAGCACACCACTGCTAAGAGGCAGGGCCGGCCATCGCAGAGCTTTAAACGCATTTTCGAATCCCCTCGTCGGTGCTTTGCCCCTCCTCTTTCTCTTTGCTATCGAGTAGACAATTTCCCAGCGACCCGCTCAGAAAGCAACCTCTCGCCGCTCGACGGAGACGGCGTTAACCCATTCGAAGCATTGATCAGTGAAGATGAGAGGTTTAACAGAGCTAGAAGCCTTGACTCAGGCACCCGCAGAGCCCCCAGAGCGGAGAAGTCCCGAGCAACCGGGGCAATGAGCACGCTAGAATGGCGCAGATCGATGTCATTCAGCGAGGGGAAAACAAGTCGGGGTCGCTCCGATATCGTCGGCCTTCACATCTGGGGTCCGGGAACCCTGGGGTTTTCTCAGTGATTTCAGTGTGAGCAGCCAGTTGAAAGTGATTTAATGTGATAAGACGCGAGAATGACTAAATCAGCTAACGAAACATTCATCTAGGGGCCCCGCAACGTTATCCTTGATTGATGGGCCCAACCTCCCGGTCCAAGATGCTGGCCAACGACACAGTTGGGGAGCTCCGGCTTGAGTTTGTGGGGTCGAAGATGGCTGTGTTGTTGAGAGAGGATAGGAGACAGGACATGATAACACAGTCTTGATCCCAGAAACTTCCGACACCCGATTCCATCTTCCGCGATCCGATATCTGTTATCACTATTCTCTTTGGGTTGAGGAAGTCACGCACGCTCTTGAATTCAGCTACCGCTGTGATCGAACTTGGGCTCAGGAACGAATACCTACCAGCATGGCCGTGCGCTAAAAATCATCATCAATAGGTCTCTATTATTGGCCAATTCGTTCTTTGGTGTCTTCGGACTAAAGCCATGTCCAAAAGTCTGGTCTAGTCTATCTAGCCCGTCATCTCATCATCCTCGTCATCATCATCTTGTCCCAGCCCAGCCTCAATAAACGCCGCCCGAGTTCTCTCAACGGCCTGAACAAATTCTTCTCTACGGAAAGCATTGGGCCATCCGTGTTCAACGTACAGCCGTTTGATCTCCTGTACAAGACGAGGAAATGTCTTGATCAGTCACGAGTCTACATTTCCTGTTGCAGATGAACTCACCTGGCCTTCCTCGGTATACTCCTCGACAACTCTCGCCTCCCACTTCCCAGAGCGGGGCGCTGGCACAACATCCAAATTGCCGACCTGGGCATAGATCTTGTCAAAGTAAGCCTGGATGGGGACCGGGTCCACAACAAGCCACTGCTTGTCCGCGGGAACGTCCTCCTCGCGTTTGTCGAACTCGGTCCCGTAAGGGTAGATGCATCCTGTGATGGCCTATGCGTCAGCTTCACAGAGCACTTTTGAGCTAAAACAGCTCTGCGCATAGTCCAGCTAACCTTGATTCGTATCAATCAACCACCAAATTCCCTCGTCCGCATGCGTCAACGAGACCATATCCGCCGGCACGGGCCCATCAAACGGCGCAAAACCAAGGTCCAAGAGCGCCGTGTTGGCAAACACTTCAGCGCCGTCGCCGTGAATCCCATTGGCACCGCCGAACCACCGACCGTCGCGCAGATACCGCAGCGGGAACGTCTCGGTATAAATCTCGACGGGGTCCGACTCTTCGTTCTCATGGACAAAGGGGATGTGCCGCAAGAGGTCAATAACGGTCTCGGAGCGGCCCATGGCCCGGAGAGCATCCACGCGGAGCTCCGTGTCGCTCCAGCCGGCG
This sequence comes from Colletotrichum simmondsii, assembly GCA_001563135.1. NCBI lineage: Eukaryota > Fungi > Ascomycota > Sordariomycetes > Glomerellales > Glomerellaceae > Colletotrichum > Colletotrichum simmondsii. The sequence continues at coordinate 249,892 of JFBX01000586.1, read as the reverse complement.
GCGGGAGGGAGTTCGACGGCTGAAACGTCCAAGTAGCCCATGCGCACCAGCAGCTCGTAGTGCCGCTTGAGGCAGTTGACGACGACGTCGCGATCGTAGCTAGTCATTTTTTCTCGAGTCTTGCTTATTCTGCTTTTGCTCAAGATACGAGGCCAATGTAATAAGCAGACGATGAGGAGTTGGAGAGCCTTGCAGATGAGATTTTCACTGAGCGGTCCCTGTGTGGGGCATATCATTCGAGGCCCAAATGGACTGGTCCCTCACTCAGCCAATGACTGGATTCGGCGATTATATTTGATTCCGTCTACATGGTGTTTTGGCAAATCTCCCTGAGCAATTCTTCATATCTTGCCTACGCAAATTGAGTTTCATCATGACAACTACATTGTGTTTTTATCTTTACTGCGCAGAAAGTGAGCTAACGGCTGTACCGAGAAGGGAGATATGAGTAATGCCTGCAAGCTTGTACTTAGGGTAAAGAGAGTGAGTTGATGGCGGCCATATTTGAAAAAAGACCCGAACCTTCACCAGTCCACGCAACCAGCAAAGACCCGATCGCCGGTTTTGAAGATTACATTACCCACACCAGATGTGTGCTTCCTCCGGTTTTCTCGTATTTTTCGAAGCTGTGGCCGAAGGGTGAATGCAACATTCGGTTCCCTAGTAATTGCACTTGCCCATCACTTCAAAGGGCAATGGAGTTCACCTCTTCATTTCACCTTACTTATTCACAGCTCACAAGCCTGAAGACATATTGTACTTAACTTTGGCCCTTTCCATTTGCGACACTGTTATTGAAGTCTCGATGACCGACTTTGATGATCTCGGCGGCATCTCTCATGAACTCATTCGATTTGAATCAGCAAGTGCCTCCATAGGAATTCAGTCGAACTTTGTGATAATCAGAGTGAGGTCGCGTTGACAGGAAGGCATTCGCATCGATCATGAGTTTTCCTCCTTCAGTTTCTTTTTATGGGCGGTGTCGTGAGTTGAGTCGCGAATATGAGTCACCCTCAATTGAGAGCTATCATAGAGCTGCAGCGCTGATATCTAATGCACTGCGGTTATTAATAGCGGATATTTAATCCGCCGAATTTAGCACCTCACATATCTCTCACATCAGTGCTGCAGCGCACCACATTATCACACACAAGTCTGAAAAAAGCACTCTAGCTTACATCACATAGACCAGTATTGAGACTCATCAGTCAGAATGGCAACGATACACAACTCCGTCCCGGAAGGTCTCATCCCTCTCCTGGAATCCCACCTCCCAAATTCCCTCGTCCTCCTCCGCCGCCTCCAATTCACCCGCTTCAAGGACGGCATGCGCCCAACAGCCCGCATCATCCTGGCATCAGACACACCAATCCCCTCAACTACCTCACAAGAAAAGGAGGGCATAACCTCTGACGAACAGCCGCGCAACTTCTGCGCAGCATACCTTGACTTCGGCAGCACCAAAGAAACCCAACTCTTCATGTACTCAACCCTCGAAAACAACTCCACCACAAACAACAATCCTCACACGGACGAGGACAAGAAAACTGCAGAATCCCAAATCGCAGCAGTCCTCGATGCCGTAACACAAGTAAGCAAACAACAACCAGACAACAGAACGCTCCCTGGTGCATGCCTCGTCGGAACCCTCGCCACACCCACGCGGGACGTCATGCTTCGGGCTGGCGTGCGCGTGACACCTCGCCAGGACTACGAGTACGAGAAATGGCTGTTCCGCGTCGATGAGATTCCGGATTTCGAGGACCGGGTGATGCTGCCTGAGGGAGCCACGTGGGGTCCGGCTACGGAGAGGGATTGTGAGATTGTGATCTCTAGAACAGATATTCCGCGTCAAGTGTGAGTTTTCATCGTCCTCCCTGTTTTTTCGTCAAGTTGTTTTGGAACTTTCCAAAGATGAACACAATGGCTAACGGCTAGATAGAAAGACGTTGATGTCGTGGCCGAGTTTGTTTCTCAAACTAGAGGATGGAACGCCTATCGCATGGTCATTCCTCGGTGAGTAATCAATGCGTTCTCGATACACAAGGCGTCTTACATCTATCGCTCCCGCCACGATCTGTTTACATACATCAACCACCGGTCCTCGGCAGCATCATAACTCTCTAACTCCTACTTAGGCACCGATGCATCGTTATCAAGTCTTCACTGCGAGGTAAGTTGTGCAAATTGCCCAAACCTAACACGAAGAGAACATTTCGATACGCTTCACCATTCGTCTTTCAGTCTGACACACAACCCCGCTCAGCCACCCTACCGACAGAGAGGCTACGCAAAGGCTCTGGCGTCGAAGTTGATCAAGAGAGGTACGAGCGAGTACGGCGCCGATGGTTGGGCGTCCGCCGACGTGGCGCCGTATAACACGGGGAGCAAGAAGATGTGCCAGAGTCTCGGTGGGAGACATACCTGGAACGTTTCATGGTGAGTCATTACATTTTCCACGTAGTGGCATGGTTCATCTAACGGTTGAACGGCTAGGAATGTCATTCATCTTCACGAGGTATAGATGAAGATGTGAAGGAAATCGATCTAGAAGTTTGCTTCACATTGATTATTGCCTACTAGATGTATAAATCAGCCACCTTATAAATTACGTTGATGTAGTCAAAGATTTACCTAGACAACCTGATTAGCAGGCAAAAACTGCGATTAGTCCCAATGAGATCGACTATTGTTGCGTCGTGATGAGGCGGACATTATTCGCAAATTATTCAGTAAAGAGATAAGGTGATGGGTAATAAAATATTATTTTTGCGTTTTCCCTTGATATGTCCTACTCCGAAAGGACTGCCAGCTCCAAGAATCAAGTCTTTTGGCTTTGTGCACACCATTTCTTCACCAAACCTGCTCCGATCCCCAGGAGCTCCCGCATCCCATTGAAAAAAACTCGAACCCTCAACTCCGGTACAATCCCGCCGGTGACAGCTGTTTAATAACCAATCTCTACCGCCACAACCTCTCAGTCTTGACTCCCTCGGAGATGCACGGTAGTGGGGTCCCCGGCTCGTTGACAGCTCCAGGTTCCCACTAAGCTAAACCGGATGAACGGTTGTGGTGGGGTGGCATGTCTCGGTCAGAACCTAAGAGTATTGCCAACCAACCCCATCCGGATCTGCAACGGGTGTGGAAGATGCCGTCCCTCAACAAGAAAATTTTCCCCATGTCGCGATGAGCGCCATGCAGCGCGCGCACATAAACGGTAGCCGTCGAGAGCCGAGACTCCATCCGTGAGTCACCCGTGGGCAAACGCTCCGGTCCACCCCTCCTCATCCCATCTCGCCCGTCCCGTCAACCCCGCACTGGGACAGCGTATAGCTTCCCAAGGTAGGTCGGTCGGTCGGTCGCGCTTAGAAGTCGGCACCGGGGAGGTGGTACAGCTTCTGAACGTCGTGCAGCATCTTCTCGTGATCAATCTCCAGGTCCTTGAGGAGACCGTCGTTGAAACCAAAGACCCAGCCGTGGACAATGGGGAACTTGTTCTTGGCGTACGACTGCTGGATAGCAGCCGTCTTGATGACGTTACGGCACTGCTCGAGAACGTTGAGCTCGACGAGTCGATCGTAGCGAGCATCCTCCTCCTTGATGGCGTCGAGCTCGGCCTCGTGCAGGCGGTAGACGTCGCGAATGTTACGCAGCCAGGGGTTGAGCAGGCCGAGATCCTTGGGTGTCATGGCGGCCTTAACACCTCCGCATCCGTAGTGGCCGCAGACGACGATGTGCTTGACCTTGAGGTGGCGGACGGCATAGTTAATGACGCTCATGACGTTGAGATCAATGTTATTGACCATGTTGGCGATGTTGCGGTGGATGAAGGCTTCACCGGGCTCGAGGCCGGTGATTTGCTCGGCGGGGATGCGCGAATCGCTGCATCCGATCCAGAGGTACTCGGGAGCTTGGCCCTGGGACAGGCTGATGAAGAAGTTGGGGTCCTGCTTCTTCTTCTCCTCGGCCCATTTGCGGTTGTTCTCGAAGACGCGGTCGTGCGTCTGCTTGAGATACTTCTCAATGTCGCTTTCAGCCATCTTGCGGTCGGGTCTGATAGAAGGAGGGGTAGACAATGGCGATGATGGTGGTGCGCGTTGATAGGCGATGTGGGAGAAGCTGGAGGTACGGTGGCTGTTTAGGTGTTGATGCTGAGATCCGAAGGTGGTGTTGGTGAATCTGGGAAGACGACGTGAAGGTTGCGCAGGGGAGGAGAAGAGGCGGGAAGGAAGGGAGCGCGGGAATGGGCTTGCTTTAAACATTAGAGGAGATTTATTTATGGAAAGATCGAGAGAGAGAGTGTGTGCGGTGCGAAGCTAATGGAGGAGTCCTAATGGAGGATGTAGCTCGGTGTTTGCTGCAGGTAAGCGGACCTTTGAGCTGGCGGGCGGGCGTGGAGGTTGTCAGATCGGAGCAATGGCAGCCAAGGAAACCCAAGATGAAGGAAATGTCGCACCTTTCCTTCTTCTCACGGAAGATTTGTTGGGAAGCTCCGGCGATCGCGCACCGTTGGCGGCTGCACGCGCTGCCGCTAGTTGACAGAGGGCCACAGAGACCACCGAGGAACCACAAAGACGTCACTGCGCACCTCAGCGTTCAGGACGGTGTCGCGGACGGTGCGTGGACGGTGCGGCCTCCTTCTCGATAGTCCGGCGCTCCGGGCGGGTTGTTGGGGTGACAGGCAGGCTAATTGCTGCTCAACTTGGGTCAAGATCATCGTGGATGGGGTCTTCAGCCACGGTGGATGACTCAATTCCTCATTAGAAATACAGTGCAAAAGGGAAAAGAGCCGGGGGAGAAATGTCAATGCCGGCAGATACGATTGCAATCTTGGCGAAACGGATGAACAAAGGTTGATTCAAGATGCTAAAAATGCTCAGGAAACAGCAAGGATCAATGGACGGGAATGATCGATCTCAGATAGCTGGATCTGATTGATTATCTTTCACTTATCCTCGAGTAGGTAGGTACCTTATGATGGGATCCAGAGCAGCGATGATCCCGCCAGACTATAGAGCAGTGGCCACACAAGTTTCAGCCATCTCGACCGCTAAGTTTCAACTGCCACTCTCGATCTCTTGGCTGATAGATTCCGACGGGATATTATCCGGCCTTTCCTCCAGTCAAGATGGCCAATGATACTTACCTAGGCTGGCCTCTATCGAGTGTTTGAGCTACGATTGGCATGTGCAGATACCGGGTCATGTTTCTGGATCAGACAGAGAAACAATCACCCGCAGGCTACTTCCGGGCTGACCAAGCCTAGCCGAGCATCAGTGCAGCACGATCCCGAAAACCCGGCAGAACGGCCCCCGAAAAATGCCCGGAAGTCTCCACAAATCCCGATAACCCGGCACCAACGGCCACCGGCAGTTGCCCCCCTTGGCCCGGTCGCCAACCCGTTCCATCTGAAGCACCAACTCGCTTCATCATGGAAATCACATCAAAGTGCCGAACCTTGCAGGTGATACCCCCCATTACCTCAAAACTCAACGGGTCGCCGCGAACGTGTGAACGAGCGCATCAAGGGGACCCAGCGGGGTGTGCAAGCGCCAGGGCCTCCATGGGCACAGTGCCGACTCATGTTACCATCCTCCCTTCATCACTCAAATCCCTCTGAACAGCTCAAGCCCCAACGGTCCCCGGAATCTGGACCATCACGACGGCACGCAACCAACACGGCCAAGGGTCACGCCAGCAGAGCCACTCTGCGCACCCGGTCTGATCACTCAGTCCAGTGAGAAACGAGACTGCTTCTCGCTCTTGAAACCGGAACCAGGGGGAAACCCCTGCATTGTCAGTGTGCCGGCGCCGGTAAGCTTGTTACCTTTCTCGGCCGACGCCACCACTGGTTCGTCTTGTCATCCACCAAGAGCCTCACAGAGCTACGGGCACATCCCTCGATCCCAGGCGGGTATTAGTAGCTGTCACGATGAAAGACGGCAGCATGTACGGCAGCCAAAGAACCACCGTCGAGACGTTGAGAACCCAAAAGATGTTCACTGCCTAGAGTGACAGAACATTGAAGATGAAGTACTTCACCTTACTCGCAGTACAGTTGCCACGAAGTTTCCTGGTTGCATTGCAGGTCGCTCAGGTTGAAGGCAAACTCATGACCGTTTCAAGACGAGGAAACAAGGCGTCCCGTGAGCGCAAGTCACGCATGATAAGCAGTCGTCGCATTCTTGCATACCAGTGTCCAGTGCTGATTCCTGATACATAACCATGGCAATCCCTCAGTTCCGTTCCCTAACTTTGACTTGCTCCTCGAGTGAATTTTCATTTCCTTCATAGATGCCACCAGTTGGCACATTGTAATACAACCTCCGTTCTGGCAAACGAGTCTTTCTTTCTCTGGTATACGAAACAAAGTCATGGTCGCTTTGGATTTCTCAAGAGGCCTCGGCCTGGCCGCCACAGTCTTGGCTCTGTCACAAGCAGTCGACGCCGCCATCCTCCCTCGGCAGAGCAATGATGCCCTTCGACCCTGGGTGACGGTCCAAGCCGACGGCGCAGCCAAGACCATCACCCCGACCGTCAACGACGGCAAGACCACGTCTGCCTTCACTGGCAGCTCTACTCTCCCCACGGCCGATGCCAACGGCGCCGGGTCCTTCCTTTCATGCAACCAGGCTGCGGGAGCCAACGGCGTCAACCAGCCCTTTTGCTCTCCCAAGGCTGATACCAAGGTTGATGGAGGCAAGACCTACTGGAGTAAGCATCTCCTTTACAAAGAGTATTCGACGTGCGAACAAACACTAACACGGATTCTAGTAACATGGGACACGAGCCTCTTCCCCTTACCCAACACAATGGTCCAAGTCCAGGGTGACTATGGCGTCACAAACGCTATCGACCCAGGCCACGGCTTCACCTCCCAGATGCTCCCCGCATCCCAAGGCCACTTCGCCTGGGCAGCGGTAGGCTACAACATGGCCGCCAACGAATCCCTCACCGTCCAAATCTTCCTCGCCCTCCCGCAGACCAATGGCTCGATCACCGCCCGTCACCCAGGAGCCAAGGTCAGCATCGTCAACCGGCCACAAAACGACAACAACAACCAGAGACGCCGAGGGCCCAACGTGTTTGGTATCGTTCTCCCCATCGTCTTTGGCGTGCTTTCACTGGTCGGCATCGCCTGGTTCGTGTGGTGGTACGGCCGCAGAAAGGGCATGTTCTCATCCCGCGGCGGGGGCTACGGCGTCGGCAAGAGCCGTGGCCAGAGAACGGCTGACGTCAAGATTGGGCTTGGAGATAATGCTTTCTCGTCGCCGGATCGGGGCGTTGAGATGATGCCGCCCCCGCCGAGACCGCCTCCGCCTTCGTCCTCGGAGGGTAATGTCTTCCGTAACGAGATGAGTAGGCAAGAGAGAAATGAGAGGGCGCAGACCATGATGTGAGGCTATAATTGTTGTCACTAAAAGAACGACAGATATACAGATTGTACGGCATTTATTTCATACACACTCGCTTAGTTTTGTTTGAGGTGTGGATGGGCGGCGAAGTATATCTTAATCCAATCTAATAATACCCACGTCGAAAAAGAACGCCCAAATAATAAGCCAAGAAAATGACTGGAGAGGTTCCTTAGAGCAAAGCTTGTATTTCAAAGACAGAATAGTGAAATGAGAACCTGGCTAATCATGTATAATCTTCAAAATGAATTCGGAGCCAGCGCCAGGGGAATCTTCGCTAATAAACGATTTACTGTTGCATCTCGCGGTTGTCTCAAAGGCAGGCAACAATCAGTGCTCACAACCAACACCACGGAGCCAAGATGTACCAAAGCAATGCATGAAGTATTCAAAGTACCCTACGAAAGTTATTAAATTACTTATCTCATATGGAAAAGTTCTGATGCAGTAAGCCGAGTTGGGCTATGGGAATCATCACCCAAATCGATGCTGGAGATCTCACCGAGCCCTTTCCTCGGTGAACGATTCACCGAAGCCAAAGGAAGACTAGCGCCTTTTGGAGGGTGGATATGATGGCGGGCTTGACGGTCCACTCAGAGGCTCTCGAAAAACCACTGAGAGATGCCGATAAGCACAGACCACCCAAGGGTTTTCAAACCCCAATCACCCGGGAGGATCCACCCACCGGAAATTCTGACGGCGCATTTCGAATTGCGTGTGGTCTGCCGCGATCGACTTTGTGAACTTTTTCCTCTCTTCTTGACCCCGTCCGTTACAGCATCGACTAACCCGACCGTCAACCACCCATCGACAACAGTCAAGATGTCCGCCGCCCTGAACAAGATCGCTGCCAACAGCCCCTCGCGGGCCAACCCCTCCGAGCTGGAGCAGAACATTGCCCAGGCTCTGTACGACCTCGAGAGCAACACCGCCGACCTCAAGGTCGCCCTCCGCCCTCTGCAGATCGTCTCTGCCCGCGAGGTGAGATTTACCTGAAAGCGACAATCCCAAAGTCCTGAAGACTTCCGAACCCGCGAATTCTCCGGAATCGAAAATCCTGTTCCCAGCCGCCACGGAAAGTCCAAGCATGAAGAACCACGAACGTGGGCAAACACCCCATCCAATTGACGAGCGCGATGCGAAGCAATGGAATCCCCGGAGCCTTTCTCTCGATTGAAACACATCAGGATTGAAGAGGACCAAAGGGAAAGAAGTTGCTGGCATTGGTATCGCGCGTTCCAGTCTTGGGAGGTGCCCATCGTTGGTGTCTTCGGCTTCACCGTGGCGGCGGAGATTTGAACGCTGAAAAGAATGATAATCTCAGGAACAGGACGGGAAGCGGTCCAAGGCATCGTCCTGGAGCTCGCATGCTGACTTGTGATCTTCCTATAGATCGAGGTCGGCCACGGCAAGAAGGCTATTGCCATCTTTGTCCCCGTTCCTTCCCTGCAGGGCTTCCACCGCGTCCAGCAGCGGTAAGTTTCTCCCTCTATCTTCCCGGACCTTCTCTGTCCCATACTAAGACCATTCCCAGCCTCACCCGTGAGCTCGAGAAGAAGTTCTCCGACCGCCACGTCCTGATCCTGGCCTCCCGCCGCATCCTGCCCCGCCCCAAGCGCTCCGCCCGCTCCCGCAACAACCAGACCCAGAAGCGCCCCCGCTCCCGCACCCTCACCGCCGTCCACGACGCCATCCTCACCGACCTCGTCTACCCCGTCGAGATCGTCGGCAAGCGTCTCCGCACCAAGGAGGACGGCTCCAAGCTCCTCAAGGTCATCCTCGACGAGAAGGAACGTGGCGGTGTTGACTACCGCCTCGACACCTACTCCGAGGTCTACCGCAAGCTTACCGGCCGCGGTGTCACCTTCGAGTTCCCCCAGTCCGGCTCCGCCGAGTACTAGATTATTTCTTTCTAGTGTCTTGTGCAATGGACGGGTGTTTGGTGAAAAATTAAAAAAAGGAATCATGGTCAATGATGGGTTTGGCATTTAGTCTGCTGCAATGAAGGCATGGCAATGACTGGTTGATCAAAAGGGTCTGGCGTCTACAGGGATATAAACTTGGGCGATTCCATTACAGGCTGCCCAAAAAATGCATATACCAAAACACTTGACCGCTCCTTCTTAATTAACCGTTCCCGTCTCTACGTGATATTGTCCACTTTTGCTTGAAGCCATCGCCAAACGTGTAAAAGAATTGGGGGTATCATTTTTCATTTGACATATGAGTCTAGTCCTGGTTTATGCGTCCAACTCCCAAGACACACCAATAGGCCAGCTCCCTCTTCTCCCTCGCCTCCTTCTCCCTGCTTGTCGCAGTACCGACGTCGCCTTGAGCTTCCGTCTCCCACTCGATGCGCACGAACATGGGTATCTCCAACACATCCTCATCCTCTCGCAAAGCACTGTCACCACCCGGCTGCTGCTCAAGCCTCAACGAAGCCGGCACGACCTCCAGCACGATGCTCACCCAATTGCGGCCGCGCTCGTAAATCTTGCCCACCTCAGCCTGCTGCATCCCGCCCTCTTCCCCTCTCCTGCGCTCCTTATCGCCGTCGTCCTTGAGGGCATCGTCCCACATGTCCGTGTTGGCATCAATCTCGAACTGCGGGCACAACACCGTCACAGTGCTGGCGAACCGTCCAGGCGTGCTCGACGGTGTGGCCAGCGACACCTTGACCGTCTCGAAGATGGGGTTCTTGAAGGTCAGGAGATACTGCACGGGCTTGAGTGGCGTAAGCCACAGTTCCTGGGGTATCGGCGGCCGAGCGGTCGAGGGGAGGTTCTGGACCTCCGACTGCAGCGGTCGGATGGTGATCGTGGGGATGTAGCTGCCGGCCACGAGGCGGATGCGGAACCGGGTGTTGGAGATCTTTGCTTCCGGCTTGCTGATGATGTGTCTGCACAGCGGGCATCTCTTGGATCGCTTGGTTCTGAGGAGATAGGGGATGGGCCGGAGCTGGTCACGGAAGCGTACGTGGTCTTGCTGTAGGCAGTTCTGGGCTAGAGTCGTCGTGTCGTCGGGATGCGTATGTCTGAGTTTCTCAATCTCTTTTGACTCGTCCAGGTCGGTGGTCTTCAAGCCCTCGTCAGGACTGACGGCCTCCCTCATGATCTGCACCTTACCGCGGGCCTGTTTGTTGCCAAAGTTGTTCCCAGTGTATAGACTCATGATGCGTGACAGAGAGCCAGGCGAATTGAGGCCTAGATCACCTAGTGATGATAGCCCGCCCGCCGAGGGGTTCGAGCTTGCCATCTGGTTCTGGTAGAAGGACTTGAGCTGCGCAAACTGCAGTTCGGCATCCATGTCCTCCGGGTTCAAGTGGTATTCACCACTGCTCTCCTTTTTCCTCTCCTTATGCTCCTTGGGAGTCAACTTGGGCTGGCCTCCATTCTGTAGCTTGGCCAACTGCCCATGGATGCCATTTGGTCGGTCGAATTTGACCCCAATCTCGATCGAGCTCCAGTTACAATATGAACATGACAGCACGTAGGAAATCCCCTGAGGAGCCGTTCCATCAGCCGTGAGAAGGTTGCTCTCGGGCGGGGTATCGAGAGCTGTAACAGCGAGGGGACCAACGCAGACGGGACATTGGAAGCAACTTCGTGTGCACCTGCGATAGTGTTAGCCAACGCCGGAACTCTCAACCAAAAGCAAACCTTGCGCATACCTGTTGCCTTCGCTTTTAAGGTTGCTGCTTGGGACCTCAAACAAGCAATTGGGGCAGTAGTAGGTGACAATCTCCTCATTGACGCATCGCGGGCACCGAATCTGGTGACAGTCTTCGCAGTACATCAGATGCTCCAAAGGATAAAGACTGAAGTTGGCGCGCGGGGCGCGCGGGTCGAATGTCCGCTCATCGTCCTCTGGGCTTCCCGGCGTTGACGACCCGTCCTCGCTGGACTGGTGAGTCTCGGAGCAGGGGCAGCGGATGTAGGTGTAGGGGGTCAGAGGTGCCATTTTCGCTCCGACATAATGCTTTGCGGAGTGGATTCCGGGATTGAAGAGTGTGTGGTTTACCACGAGGAGAGGACGGCGACTGTGCCGCGCAGAAAGGCTCGAGGAAGGGCGTTTGAGAGTCTGCACGGAGCTGTCTCCCGGACGCGACAATGCTCCTCCTCACCGAAATCCCGCGCGGCCAGAGCCCAGGAGGGCGGGCTGATAAGACCGATAAGAGTGGAAGGTGAACGTTTCGTTATCGATAAGACCAGTTCACGGCAAGTGCACCTTTACGTAAGCGGCCTCGAACGATCCCACCCTCCATTTCGGCCCTCCAGACTCACGACTTACATGGAAGTTCAGCTTGGTCCCTCCGAAGGCTGTTGTTAGCCTTCAGTCCATCGCCTGTTATTGCGCTCTACTGCATTGGAAAATTGCCTATTGAATCGAGAAAACTCTCTCTATGGACGGACGTTATTGATCAACATGCCTCAAGCTTGTCAAACCCACGCGAGACCGAGAACCGGTTCTTGTCAAACCATCGTCGATTTCTCGCCAAGAACGGCCTGAGGGCGCTGTCACGACTGTCACCTCACTCCTCGCCACGGGCTTCATGTCTTCAATGATAGGCTTCGGTGTCTCCGGTTGGGGACTTCGAGAGGCTTCCCGCATCTGGATTATAAGACTTGCACTTGTCTTAAGCTTCTCTCTGCCGTCCGCCATGCCGGCGGCCAGCTTCGCTTGGCGCACTCCGACTCGTCTGCGGTTTCCTTTTACCGTTCACCTTGGTCCCACCGGGCTGGGTCTTCTTTCTTCAGCTTCGACGTTTTCGTTGCGGCCCGGCGCTGCGCTAATTGATGGCGGTCCAGACTTCCTCGAGTGCGACAGGATGCCAAAAGCCAGCCGCGAGGGTCTAGGTCGTGCAAGCCCTTCCGAAGCGAGCGAGGGCTGAGAGGACATGGATAATGGCTGGGCCTGTCTTGCCTCCGGTCCGGTGGTGGACGGGAGCCCTTGCTAGGCGGTGGGATCCGCCTCCGGAGCTCCTTTGTGCCTCATGACCCTGAGCCGATATCTGGAAAGATGACTGTTGCCTCGCATGAGGGATGGCTGGACTTGGACGAGTGTGGTCAGCGCAGCTTCTGCCTTGCAGATGCCCTGCATTTCCTCTTGGAGCCGCTGTTCCACGCAGGGCAGAGGCCCGTCAAGGCGTCGATGACTGTGCATGTGTGCAAGTGGCCATGTCCTTCTTGCAGAAAGTCAACGCCAGTGTTTTGGGTCCCGAATAACTTGCAGCTTTCGTCGAATCTGTTACGCGAGGCACACCGACGATGGAAATCTCGGGTCGGAAAATATCTATCTGAAGTCGAGAGAGCGCGGTCAGCAACAGTCCTGGGGCTGATCCCAACCACGGGAAAGAGGGTTTTTCTGTCGGCCGACGGTATGAAGCTAGGGAACCCGAACGCACGCTCATCGTTCCATGGCGATGGTTCTCTAACTTGGTCTATCCTGGTAGATCCCGAGCACCGGCCATCACTAGCAACCGTCTGGCTCGGTAGCACAATATCGGTCGCAAGTGAGAGAGACGGAGAGGCACGAAGTTAAACCTATCTGTACTACAAACAGTAATTACGGAAAGCGGACTGATCTAGCGACGATGAAGCGTCCATGGCGGCCGACCTTTCAGAACTCCCCATCCACATGGAGTTTCCCGCCGTGACGAATACCTTCATGAGGTGTGACGTTCTTTGGTCCCGATGCTGTCTATCACCAGGCCTACGTGGGTGCAAGAACCTAGGTTCAATGTCGCCTCTCGACAAGATGAAGACGGTCAAATCTAATCCACATCTCCCGGATGCGATCGTGGCCGTTATATCACCTTGGGATGACTTCACATCTTGGTCGCCGTGTGACTGATGATTCAGCAGAAGAAAGCCGATTGCGATCGTCCCAAGACAATTAGCAAAGGAAAGCCCAGCTCCCGGGCGTTTAGTCGCCAATTTTCATGAGACATTGCTCAATCGAGCAAGCGGGACGCGATTTTGACCAATCATTGAGCTTCTTTGTCGATGCAAGCCAACGCCGAAGGATGCATCGAGGACGGCGATCCCCAAAGACAAGCCCCCGGAGTTTGGGCTGAAGGTGGGCAGAGGCAAGCCAGCATCGACGCTTTGCATCACCACCTTATCACTAGCATTCCCCAAATGTCACAGGGAGAAGGGACTGCATACGCAAGAATGCTCATACCAGCGAGGAAACAAGTCACATCTGGCGCCTTGCCGATCACTTCAACGTCGACTACCTAGGGTTCCGTCACAACAGCGTTTGTGGAGACGCAGAGACTGTTTGAGACCTCCAGACATCATACGTCGCCGTTGAAAGGCAAAATGATGACTCTCGCCGTCCTTCTTTGCGAGAAGTCGGCTCACGGACGGGGAGCCTGCAGTGGCACAGCCTGGAGCTGACGGATGCTGCAGCAGCAGTGTTCCTCAGGAACAGACTCACTACGCCTGTATGCGTATGCTGCTGCTGCACAGAGTCTGAGAAGTCTGAAGAGACTGCCAGCGCATCAGAGCTGTGGATGACAGGCACATTCGCTTGGCCGTCCTCGAAGAAGCTGCAGACCAGGGTAGGGTCCGGACTGAGGGGTTCACCCATTGCTCTAGTGGCGGCCCGGTCTAAAACATGGCTTGGAGCTATCCCTCTGTCTCCCGCCGCGTCACTCGACACTCTACGACTGGTAGCTCGGACCGTGGGCAAGCTGGCGGGTCTTTGCCAGGACGCAGCCCAGTCCCGGATTCTGGGTCAAGTCAGTTCTTGATCCGGGACAAGTGACATAAAGCCATCTAGACGCCCACCCGAAGACGTTTTGTAAGGTTTTCGGCGTCCATTTCCCCATCCAACCACAGCTCTCTCGCCCATCCGGACCGGCTGTTTTCGACCAGGTTCGACAAGGCCGTGGACAAGTGACGATCTCAAGTCATTGTTCACTGCTACGGGCGTACTGGGTACATCCGCTAGCTACCTCAATCACTTCAGTGATCAACGCAGATCTGACAGGGGTTCTTGTGGACTATTGGCGGTCCGGAACACCTCCTCTGCAGTCATCGGCGCCATCCACTGCTGTCAGCTTTCAATCTCAGTGAAGCTCTCTGGCCGCATTTAGCTGAGGGCTAAGGCTTCCCGGCACGGGAGCTATTCAACGATCGCCCATATCAACGTCCTTGATCCCGCGACTTGTCTCGCGCTTGAAGTCTTACAATGTACGGCCGACGAGATTCTCGAAAACGAATGTCTCTACCGCCCACTCGCACAATGTCAACAACATCAACACAAGGCTGGACGCCTAAGACGCTTGGGAACCCTATTATCGAGGGAAGGATGCCTCAAAATTCAAAAGTCAAGAGGTGGGACGGAGCGGCAAGGTCTTGCAGTGATTGGGATAATCTGAGAAGAGTAAGCTGATCCTTCCCATCGTCATGAGAGAAATCCGCTGGTGCGGTGTCTCTTTAACTGAGATTGTTCACTAACGTTGTTGTCTCAGGACCCTGAATTATGGTTCCGCGGTGGAAACTGCTTCGTGCACTTATACGGCAAGGGGCAGTCCCGCAGAGGACCTGCATTCAAAGTACCATTCGGTGCTTTGCTTTCAGCAAAGTGCCATCCGTTTGTCAAGAGATTCATGGCTCGCGACATGCCTGAGACGCCAGGTTCATTCCATGACCAGTATGATGATTTGGACCGGTGGAATGCTCTCAACCCAAACGAGCGGATCGAGCTCTACATTCCAGCACCCCCAATGGCCGACAAGGAACAGGCATTTTCTTACCATCTCGCAACGAGAAATTTCTTTGCATGGATCTTCCGGCGCTCAGTGGTCGGCGAGCACCTCGGCACCGCGCTCATCGGCCTTCTCAACAGCATGGCGGAGTTCAGAGGCAACGAACAGGACAACGTGTCGGATCTTACTTCATACTTGGATGAAGAGGGCTACTACGACATCAAGGGTGTGCCACAACACGCACTTGCTATGCTGCATCTGGCCGAGGTCTTCCAATTGAGAGACTTGTACGTCGACGCATTCAGCCACTGCGTTGGAATGAGCGAGGAGCTCTTCTACAGTCCCGAGTATCAGGTATGTTTTGCTCATCTCTAACGGCTGCGCGTTTGACTCACAGAACATAGCACATTGGCTCAGTCTCCAAGACGCTGATTCGACGGGCGCGGACTGAGATGAATTCTAGACTCAGTCAAGCTGGTGGCATGCTCAAGAACTTCCTGGAAGAGGAGCTCTCTGAGACACATCTTGGCCTTCCAGCAGGCGGACGTGCCCACCTGGACCGATTCCGATCCTTTATCCAATCATTTTACACGACAAAGTTTGGCTATTATCCGCCATTGTCCTTCGACACTCGCAGTAGCACCATCTTCGACCCTGAGATTTTTAGTACCATGTGCAAGGACTTCAAGGCCGTTTATGACTTGCTCGTAGACGAGGAGTTCACTTCAATCGAGAGCAGCCCGCTACTGGCGCAAGGCGGGATCTGCGCCGTGCAGAGCGTTCAGGAATTCGATGAGCGATGCAACTTCAAGTCTCTGAGGCATCCGCTGCCATTACTGCCCGAGACTGTCAGCGACAAGGCATCCCGTCGCATGTCACTACAGTGGTTGGCGAACACCGCGCGAGGCGACAAGCTAAAGCCTGACCAACGCCTAGTGGCCCACAGTGCCATGATCAAGGCAATGAACATGCGTGACCCAGCACTTCTGGACAACGACTTTGTCCGCGCCTACCGGAAGTTTGAGGAAGACTCCGTTTCACCTCTTATCCGCGTCGATAAGGCCGAGAAGATTAGTCTCGTGGACTCCCGCAAGGTGCGCTGGATTCTGATTTACGCGGTCTACCAAGTGCTCCTCAGCTGTACGCAGGCACCATCGGAAGTTCGCGACACTGCTGATGCGGATTATCACCTCGCAGTGTCTTGTGAGAAGCTGCCGCCCTGGAAGGAGGGGCGCCAATTGCAAACCCTCCTGCGCAAGCAGACAGACATCGCAGCCGATACTAAGCGATCGCAATCCGTCACGGACTGGGCAACAGGCTGCCACGGCACACCGTCTGTAGTTTTGTCGCCAACCATCGAGATTCGACCAGACGTCGACTACACTGCCAGATCCCGCCGCGACGAAATAGCCTCCCGTCGGCAGTCAACATGCGGGGCCCCGGCCGCGGCGGCCCCGGCCCGCTCACGTAGCAGGAGCTTGTCCCGCAACAACCCCTTCCGACGATCTCTCAGTATCTTCCGCAAGCTGGAGGAGCAGTGCGCTCCAGCACCCCGTAAGGCATCATACTGTGAGATCGTGGTTCACGGCTACGGCAACGGCACCAACGCCGTCAAGAAGTGGGAGGGTCCGCCCGCGGAGGTCTCGCCCCGGACTCATGTCGCACCGCGTTCCTTCTCGACTTCGTCAGAGTCCAGCGGCGCCTCTGAGGCTCCCTCGATGGGTGGTCACAGCTACGCGACCGTCGACTCCACGGCGCCGCCGACCTCGCCCGATGCGCCGAGCAAGAACTGGCCTAACCAGGAGTCGCCTATGCTGAGCCCCGTTCCTTTGCGCGGTCGTCGGCGCATGAGGAATGTGCTTTCCTTTGCGGGCACGCCGCCCCGTGCCAGTTCTTCGGAGTGGACGGCAAACAACCGGCGTCACAGTGTCATCGGGGGCGGCGCCGGTAGCTACGCTCACGACTATGAGGAGCTGATTAAGGAGCAGGAGGCGGACTTTCACCGTCATGAGCTGGAGCCTCTTCCCTTGCAGATCCGCAAGTCTTCGATCCCGATTCACGAGTCCCCGGTGTTGGGGCAGATGGATGTGCAGCCTGTGTGGGAGCAGTTCAAGGACCTTGGTGGTCTTACTAGCTGCTCCCCTCTGAATATCTAAATCGGCTGGGTGTACTGAGTACTACTCCGGCCGGGATGTACGAATGGTAGTGGCACGCTACCACGTGTGTTGTTTTCTTTGTATGTATTGATTTGACGAGATACCCTGTCGCACCCTCCTTATACAGGCTTGCGCATGGCGATGATTGAAATGAAGGTTGGGGAAGGAGTTCGAGCCTGGGTTGTTATGGCACATTGTACAATATTCTTACTGGAAAATCTGAAGAAAAGAGAATGAGGTGGAAACTATGGGCTTCGTATACTTGAACCGTGACGTTCATATCACAGATGACGTCCGATGAGATGAGGCGATTTTTGGACTGAATACGTCTACACTCCACTACATTTGTAAGGAAGGGATCGAAAGGCTGCTACCGGCTCGTCTCTTCGTAAGCTGTGTTTATTCTCATTCGCTGTTCACCTGTAGAGCAATCATCATGTAAAATGGGCGTAAGTGCTGACAGCAGTGACGTTTCTGCGCATGGTACCTGCAGGAATGCAGCCATCGTGTAGTTGGATGTGCACATGTCAAAAAATGCGCGACCTATCGCTCACACACTGCATCGAATCAGGCTCGACACCCACTCGGGAGGGGTGTAAATGGCGCTGTCGTCATTTCAGACATTACTGCATATGTCCATTTATCTTTGTCCTATATTCACCGTTGCCATTCAGGTTCCGGGCCTCCATCTACAGCTGGCATACTCGCGCTTCCTACAGCGCTGGATGTACAGAAAAAAGGTATCAGGTTATCCCTGTGCGGATATGATTATACGAGAGTCTGAGAGTTAAAAGTCGCGTCGCATATACCAACAAATGGCTATTACTCAGTCTTGGTCGTCTTTGAGGCGAGGGCCAGCCCGTCGACGATCTCGCCGCCCATGGAGAGGATCATGTAGCCTGAGCCGAGGAGCCATGCGCCGCTATAGTTGCGATATGAGTCAGCTTCCTTCACATATCGCGATTAAGCCTGTCTGTCTCAGGGTCGGGCTTACTTGGGAATGATCCAGAGGAAGAGGAGGTCCAGAGGGGGGTTGTGGCCAATATTGTCAAAGCCAGAGAAGTACTCGTTCGCCCCTGTCATCATTAACGTTAGTATATCATCCCTTCGCCAGGCGCAAGAGAAGAGGGAGAGTCGCGCTTACAGTACAACACCGTCTTGCTCAGCGTCATAACAGCCGCGCTGAACCCAATAACAATAGCCAACGCGCCCGCCTTCCCGCCAACAACCTTCTTCAACCCAGCCGGCCCGTCAACGGCGCGCCCCCGCGAGAAGTACAACCAGTAGTAGGCGAGATACATGACCGTCTCGACGGCATTCAGCGCGCCCTGCGCAGAGGTGAAGCCGTTGCCGGCGTTGAAGGCCTTCCACCCGTACACGTGGTCGACCTCGCCGTAGAGCTTGTAGGGCGCCCAGACGGGCCAGTGGAGGTGGCCGCCGGGCATCGTCCAGGGGCGGAGGAGGACGTAGCCCGTGTCCCAGATGACGAGGGGCAGGGAGACGAGGAGCCAGAAGCAGGTGAGGGATGTCGGCGCGTGGGACCAGCCTTGCGGGGTGGATTTGTTTTCGGGCGTGGTTGTTGCGGCGGTTACGGCGGCGCGGGCTTTTGAGGGGATGGTTGGGGAGGCTTCGGGGCCGGTTGAGAGGGCGCGGGAGGAGGATCGTGTTGAGACCATCTTGTTGTCGGCGCTGGGTCTTCGGAACTGGGTGGGTTCGCCGCGATGTGAAGGTATCGTGGAGGAGGAAGCGTTGGCGCGGTATAGTCCGTCGAGTCTTTGACGCGTTGTTTATCGAGTTGTGTGTATGTGTCTTCGTGTACGTGTGTTGTCGTCGAGAAGTAGTAGGAGGAGGGAAGCTTCGGAAAGGTTAATTGGACCGAGAAGGACATGGACAGGTAAAGCAACCGGGATCAAGTCAATTAGACTGCCCGTCCCAGTGTCCCAGGGACCTGTTCACAAACGGCCAGGGGCCACAGAATAGGTGATCCGTGCCGTTACACTCTCCACACAGGAACCGACCGGCAGTCCTGGGGCTTGAGGCTCGAGCAACGGTGGGTGGCACCCGAATACGACAGACAGACTGGCGCAGCGTGCTGTTGTGTCGCGACACTCGCAAACCTTCTTTAGCCCCTCGGAGCGGTCCTGTGCAGTCTTCCCGAAACGGTTCGCGCCTTCGCAGTACGTACATAGAGGGGCAGCGGCGCGATTAGTCAACCCGAGTGCCGCGTCTCCACTCTTTCGACGGATAGTCGGGGATCCGTGCTTCTCTAGCGAATTGCGGGGGAGGGGCAGACAGGAAGGCAGGCACGAGGCACGCAGGCAGCCTGGAAGGGAGTAGAGCTACAAGAAGCCTCGACTGCTTCACGATAAAGCCAACGCGTAGATATGACTTGGCTCACTCATCCTAGCTACGAGAATTGGAACCTTCCCCACTCCCCCCCTAAAAAACAAAAAAACAAAACAAAAACAAATGGCAAGCACGAGCAACGGCCAGTTCTGTTAACCATGAACGATCACACATTTTCCTGACGGCTTAGGGCTATACCAAGACACTAGCGACCCAAGAACCAACTTGTTCCTGGATGACCTTCTTACTGACCGTATCTACATACATACGAACGCACATTTTCCAAAAAAGAAAAACAAATGAAGAGACAAGGGGCGGAGAGTACACATTACCAAGACCGCAGTTGTGACTTGTCCTTTCCTGGCTGCCATCGGCACGAGTGACTTTTGCGCGCCCCTTGGACGTGAGAAAACTCGAGCACCGGTGTGCTCATCATCTGTAGGCATCCCAGTATTCTCCCCTGAGTGCTGCAGCGAGGCGTATGGCCTGCGACGAGTCGCGCAATCTGATTGCTCGAAGGGGGCCCAGGAAGCGCTAGTAACGTGAGGGCAACATAGCAGACCAACAAGAGGCACTTTTACTGGGTTTCATGAGGTAGGTGCTGTCTGAATCCAAGTGAGCTACTTTGCCTCACATACTTCGTTAAAAGAGACTCTTCTCCCGACAACATAGCAGGTGCTTCCTCCATAGCGCATGTATATACTAATTCATGACCTCATCGCGACTACGACTTTTCTATCCATCGTCTCCACTCGAAACCTTTTGCAAAATGGACCTTTTACAAATGGGTAGCTCCTGTATGACCAGCGGCGGAGTGGCGGTCTCTCGGTCTATGTCTAGGTCGTTATCACCACACCAGAATGATCTATCTTTCGAGTTGTACCAACGCACTCCAATGGACGGCGGCACCGGGCCAAATCTTGCAAATGAAACCCCGAGGCGCTTCAACCAAGTCCAGGAGACTAGAAATCCGTCATTCGACCTGTACCAACGTACTCCAATGGGCAACGGCACTGAACCAGCTTCGAAAAACGAACTACCGAGGCGCTTTAATCAAA
>JFBX01000586.1:3657-229190 GCA_001563135.1 Colletotrichum simmondsii | reverse complement strand
CCAGGAGACTAGAAATCCGTCATTCGACCTATACCCACGTACTCCAATGGGCAACAGCACTGCACCAGCTTCGAAAAGCGAACCACCGAGTCAAATCCAGGAGACTAGAAATCCGCCATTCGAACTGTGCCAACGTACTCCAATGGGCAACGGCACTGAACCGGATTCAACAAACAAACCAACAAGGCCGTTTAACCGAAACCGGGAAATGGGAAGAGCGGGTCACACATGTCCCTATCTAGGTTGCAAGTTGAGATACAGCTCCAAGAGTAATTTGTCGAGACACATTCGATCGAAGCATAGCTCGTTTTTGATAACACCATGCGGTCAAAAAGTGTTATGCTCGGTTAACAGCCTGGAGAGACACCGCTTGCACTGTCAACTGTGCAGAGCGCCCATGCACCCAGGAACTGACCAAACAAGCATATCAGTCAACAATTCTGAGGAATTGTTGTCTCACACCGAGCCCCAAGGTCCAATGATGCACCTTTCCGACAAGGCTCCAACTTCGGAATCTGAAATGGACTTCTTGCCAGTTCGTTTATCTGGCCTAGACTCGGACCGAGATGCCGTAGGGCACTGCGAGCGGAATCTAACCACCATGGACTCTGCACCTTCAGAGCCATCGTCGGCAACGCCAAAAAATACAACTTCACATCGCATTATAAATGACTTAGTGTTGAAAGCTTTGCAAAACCTCGAGACTAGATTGGAGCATCAAATTTCCTTGGAGCAGGAGACGACGGGCCAGAGAAGGGGCAAAGCTCCGGCGCGAAAACGTGATCGCCAATCTAGCAATTCGCAGCAGCTGCCATCTTCGAAACGACAACCATCGTCTGGAGGAGAGCGGGCGAGTCCCGTCCGAGGTGGGAACAACACCCCAAATGATGAAGACACAAATGGCTCCAGTCCCGAAGAGGGACACGACGGCGGCGATGCTAGCGATGCGGAACACAAATATCTTGCTTGCCCTCTCTTTCGGACGGACCCACGAAGGTACGCGGCTTGTGCGAAATGTCGGCTCAAGCGTATAAGAGATGTCAAGCAGCACATGAGAAGGAAACACAGGAGACCAGAGTTCTATTGTCCTATTTGTTGGAAAACATACTCGGGGCCCGACGAGCGTGACGAACATGTCATTGAATGCTCTTGTAGCACCCCACAAGAACCAAGCAAACCATGGATTACGCCGGAGCAAGACAACCGGTTGGAGGGAAGAGTTCCAAACGGGTCAACCGTGGAACAATGGTATACGATATGGGATATTGTCTGTCCAGGGCAAACACGCCCAAATCCGCCATATTGCTTTCTGGGCAAGATGGTTGAAGATTTCAGCACCTTACGGCGAGAGCTCTGGGAAGAACATGGCCGCGAGATTGTCGAGGAACTTGTTACGCAACGAGAAGCCACACTCCGAGAACCTCTGAGTTGGGAGAACAGAAGTCTGCTCAAGAGGTGCATCATTGATATTGTCCGACATGTGTTGGAGCATCCCGATGTTGCATCAGCAGGAAAAGTCCGGTGGAATCAGGGCGTCTGTCAATCTGCAGCAGCTTCAGTGCCTCAATCCCCTGGTCGTGTTCACGGTGTTCCTCAAGATGGTCCCGACGTGACTCATCAACAACCATTTGGGATGCAGGAGAACTTACTCCAGGAAGGCCACAAATCTGCCCTAGATCAAGGATTACAATTCAGCGGGCCACAGCTGGGCGACTTGGACTTGACGTCTTGGTTGGACTTGCAAACGTTCGACGGATTCGATACATGCAACCTGAGCTTCCTTGATGCAGGTCCACCTGCTCTTGACGAGGGACATGAGACTGTACTTGATTTCTCAATTCGTCCAACTAATACATAAAGGCACCAGCACAGGACGGCTTTTCAACCCGCCATTCATCTACATGTTGTCGCTGTATCTAGCTCTTTTTCTGCAGACCACATAGGTGCTGATCGATGTCGCGGGCGTTGTGGCGCTGTCCATGAGGAAGGCAAGGCAAAGTGGTTGTAGTGATGGAGGATAGACCATAGTCGAGGAGCAGCTATGTTCCGATAGAGACTATGAAAGAGAAAGTATATGAGGCCATGTTGGGAATTGGTATTTAGATAAATACATTTAACCATCTACTATATGTTCTTGGTTAGCTCCTGCCCCAAATGCTGAGTCTCCATAATATCCAAATTAACACCGATGGAAGCTCTATGATTATATTCAAGTCCCTGAACTGGCTGGTGCGGGTATAAAGCCAACTTTGAAAGCAATGGCGCCCAATAGACTTCTCTCTCATCTCCGATGGTCCATCACAATTGACATAAGGAAACAAAGACAACAAGTAGACAACGTAAAGAATTAGATGAGAAAGACCAAGTCAACGGTGTAAGAAGCACGCCCTCGGAGACCTTCCCGGTTCGTGCCGGCATTCGCAGTGTTCTGGCGGGAGGAGGTTGCTGGGTGACTGGTAACCTTCGTTGTCGGACGCGATTGTATGTCCGTCGAGCAGACGCGTCCAGGTGTCGGTAATTACCGGGTTGTTCGTTGGTTGTGGCTGGTTCAATCCTTGCGGAAAGACGTTGACCCCAGGTTCTGTAGTATTGAAACGCGATTGAGTTTGCCTTATGGCTGCGTAGTGCACTCGGGGGGAGGTGGTGTTGAGCATGGGACTTGTTCTGAAGCCAGACCTGTTGTTTTGGTGCGCTGTCCAGTGCTGCTGAGCAGCGGAGCTATGGTGATCCATTAACGCTAAATTGTATGATATGTGTGCTGCCCGAGCCTGATGAGAGTCCCTCGGAGCATTGAACGGTTGATACGGGCTCTGAAAGGAAGCAAACGTCGAGCGGGGCTGCGATCCACCGATGTAGGCTATGTTTGTCGGACCCAATGAGTTTGGGGGAGACATAAGAGAAGCCGCCGCGGGAATGAAACCGGGAAACACCTGGTTCTGGACAGAGCGCGAGGATGAACTGGAGGGGTGGAATGTAGGTGAAGGTGGTGGCCCCCGGGCGCTGTTGGCAGCTTGAGATGAATTGTCTTGCTCAACTGGCGATGGCGGTACTCCCAGACCCCAGCTGTTGTCCAACACGCGAATGACTGCTTGAACGACGTGGTCATTCCACCCGAACTGTAGCCCAAGCTGCTGCACGCCAACGGCCATTCTGGGAGCCACTCGTCGTCTTGTTGCAAGCTCGTCGACGTCGTCAGAGTAGGGCGACGCAGGTCTCTGCTCGCCTGGAAAGATAATGTCCCAGATCTTGAACCAGAATTCCTTCTCATCTCCACCGCGAGGCTTCTTCAGTTCTCGAATAGAGGCTATTTGGTCTTCATTTAGACCGGAAGCATCGAAATCACAGACACCGGGGCGGCATGTTCGTGACCTTATATGTGCACTACGTTCTGCGAATGTGGTGAACATGGAAAAGCAAATGACACAGTGAATGGGTTGCCGGTGGTTGCCTCTGCCTTCTTCTGTCAAGTGTCTCCTGATGTCCCTAACTTCGTCGAATTTGTAATGGCGGCAGCACTCATGGGCGACAGTGTCGTGCGCGTAAAAGTGGCACGCGAAAAGCCTCCCCTTCCTGACTGCTTTGGCTTTGGGGGCGACTGCGACACGCGGGCGTTTTCCACCACGCCCGCGGCTCGTGGTGCTAGAAGCAGCGCTCCCGCTTGGCTTTGTAGCTCTCTTCCTTCTTCGACTTTGGTCAGTTCCAGAGGCCACGCCCCCGGAGCCGCTAGCCTGGTCAGAACCACCGCCTGTAGTGCTGCTCTTTGGTATGCACACTAGATGTTTAAGGTACAGTCCAGGCGCGGTGTACAGTTCTCGAAGGAGCTGTGGAATCGGCGGGCGGGCGAGTAAATCACTAAAAGCTCGCCAGCCTGAAGACAAATGTCCACTGACCTGGGAACTTGGATTCTCGTTGGGGCAGAGCGCTGCTGGCACCCACTTGGCGAAAAGAGCGACGGCAGCCGGCTTCAGCAGGTAAAGACCAGTGCCACAGACCGTGAGTAAGTTATAGAGGCCATGGCGAACCTTGACGTCGTCGAATCCAAAGACTGGCCACTGAGAACAGGTATGCTGTGCGAGGGTTGGACCGCGGTGACGGGAGGGTGTTTGCAGTACTGCAACGCCGGCCGGAGAGAGTTGGACGTGGGAACGATTTAGTTGTGACGAGTTCGAGAGAGAACTAAAAAGCGAATCAAAGAAAGTCGGACAGCCTCCCAGGGCGTCTGCAGCGGTGGAACAATCGTCCACGACCGTACACGGGCCCGATGACTGGCCCAAACTGTTACCCCCGACGGCTGACAATCGGTTGGCTACAGTGTCTGAATAGACGATCAAGCCACTTGAGAGCCTCAGTAGCAAACTCATCGACAAAGGTTGTTGGAAACGAAACGGAATGCTTTCAGGCTGTTGGCTGAGAGCGTCTATGAGGCGAAAGCTATATGATATGCTTGTGGAATTGTAGGAAATGAGAAAGGAGGAAAGAAACCAGCAACGGCTTCCATCTGTGAGAAATCCTAGACTCCAGTCGCCTCCTCAACCAACTCCTCCCTTTAGCGCGGCTGCCTTCCCGTCTCCTGGTAATCAACATCTACTCCCAAGTTCCCACACCCCGATGAGGACATCCGATGAGGCTCTTCGGCCGGGCAGCTTGTAATTATCAACGTACGGAGCTCTGCACAGCCATCGTGGATTTGCCGGGGCGGACTCGGAGGCGTACTGTTCCGTATCCATTCCGTCGAGTTGTCCAAGATCGCGCTCTCCCTCACCGCTGCCGTGCTCATAGTGAGGCTGTTCCGCCTCCTGACTCCTGATCCAACGATCTAGACTTTCTCTTAATGTGATCTTGTCGTCAGTCATCTGATTCGCCAGGCCATCGAGACATCTCTCCCGAGCCGCCCAACACTAGAGGTCTATGCACAAGGCAAGCCGTTGCCTCGCGCCACAACAAGCCCCTAAGGTCTACAAAACCTGATCCGGATGCGCGGAGTTACAGGACCTTTTTCTACTTTGATCCCCCCGGAGACACGAATCTACGTCACTCCTGAGCAGTTGCGCATGACAAGCGAGCGGATTTACTGATTGAAACGCGCGATTGCTCGTTTCTACAATGTTGGAAATGCGCAATGTACGTACAATAACGACACGCCCCCTAAGGCGAACCAATTCCCACAGTATACACCAGTTCGCCAGGCTACAGTTAGGAAAAGAAGCGCAGCTGCTCATGGAATTGCTTTCAATTGCGCACAACTGCGCTGCGCGATAGTCTGGGGAATTGCGCAGTGAAGCAGAGACTCCTGATATGGGCCACCGAGAAAGACGTAGAAAAGACGTGAAAGAGCGCTCTGAACTTGAGCACAAGGTGTTCTCTGGATGTGTTTGTTAGTCACAAAACTTTCGTCAAAGTAAGAACAAATCAAGTAGTCTTGGAGAATCAGCCAAAAGAACCAGTTCAGTTGGAAACTCGAGATGCCGAGCAGCGATGCACACTCCCTCCGTACAGGAGACTCGAAGTGGGTGCTTCAGTCCCCCACCGACTTTCGTCAGGCTCATTGTTTAGCAGGTCGGGCAAAAGCGGCCAGCGGGCTATGCGAACCACCAGACTTGAGGCGTGGATGACGGAGGAACCACCAATACCACTCGCAGCTTACGGTCTCGCACAGACAACCGGCAGAAGGCAGGGAACACAGTCAGGGATTGAGAAATTTGATCAGGCGTGGGAGAAGGCTGCGAGGAGATAATGAAGATACCCAACACATATCATACACACAGCGAATGCTGTCTTCAAGTTTCTTGACTTTGACTTAGAGCCTTCAAGTTGGTTCGCAACAAAGTGACCTGGGCCAGCTCAGACCATCATACGGACACTGTGCATTTTCTGGCTGCAAATGCCTGCCCTAACCTAGCTAGGGAGGCTTGTCTAAGGTTGCACAGCCCTGAAGCCCTGAAATCTGCAACCATCTCGCTCCCTTTCAGTGGCGGAGACGCGCCCCAGTCCGACTCGTCACACCCACTGCATCTCAATATAAGCCTGGTACTTCTGCGCCGGAATCTTTGACACGGAAACAGGTGGTGTGGGATAGATAGAAAGGATAGTTGGTCATATGTGCGTCTGAAAGTTCCGAGAAAATAATGAATCGAGGGCTGAAATTGACCTATAAGTTTGGAAATCCCACCCACCATTTACAGAGGCCCCTGAATCGCGAGGAATGTTCTGCGACTTCGAAGTAATCGCCTCAGCTAGCTCGTGCCTGCTAGTGCCGGCTTGCGGGCTCAATCATGGATCTAAGTCTCCCCAGAGATGTAGATGAGGCTTCCCAGCTATCAGGCTCCTACTTTGTCGTTCCCTCGCCGGCCACGATGTTTTGGGATGAGCTTGAGTCGTCTTGGCCCTGGCTCCCTTCTCTCCAGGACCAGCCACAGACGTGTTACGGCGGTGAGAATGCGTAATGCGTACAGAGATTGAACATCGCTAAGAGCAGTGTAGAAGAGCTACCTGGAAGTCACTTTCTGGGCGATTGGATACAGCTGCCGCTTCCAGATTTACCATGCTTTGGCCCTGTTCTCTCGCAAGACTACCCTTTGAAGTCACAAAATGGGGCGTATCTTGAGCCACCGGATCATCAATCTGCAGCAGTCCCTGGTGTGCATGGCCAGAAATACTTTGATCGGCCCTCACAAGGTGGGTGCTTGAGATATCAAGCATAAATAGGCTGGTTCCTAAATCACACATATACTGATACAGCTCAGATCCTGATGTGAAGACCTTTTCTGAACCAAGCCAGTCCCAGTGGCCGAAGAAACCCACCCACGAACGGAATGAGACCTCATCTATTCAAGAAGCTTTTCTTTGTGACGGAAATGCGAATTCGAAATCCACGTCTGGAAAAATGGCCAGCCTAACTGCCAACAGGGCAAGCCATCGCAAGCGAACGAGAGTCCAGGCAGAGTCTCTGGGTAACAAAACCTCAGATAACATTGACGGGGAAGCCGCAACTGCAAATAATGGCGGACCGTTGAGGGATGAGCTTCACGTGGAAGCAGAATCGCCGCCTAGCAAAAGACTCGCCTGTCCTTTCTACAAGTTTGATCGGGTCACGCACCTCCACTGTGCTCGCTTCCACCTGAAGAGGGTGAAGGACGTTAAGCAGCATCTTCTCAGGAAGCATCGGTTCCACTGCAAGGGCTGTCATGAAGGCTTCAAGGACAAACAAAAGTGTAAAGCTCATATTGATGCCCAGCAGTGCGGCGGCAGGGCCGGTACCCAGTCAGCCGGGATGGATGAAGGCATTTCGGAGCACCAGGTAAACGATCTCTTGCAGAGGATGAATAGCGGCCCTAAAGGAGATGAGCATTCCTGGTACACTATCTGGGACATCTTATTTCCCGGACGGAGCTTTCCAGCCTCGCCGTTCCTTAGGACTGAAGTGGAAGAAGTCATCTCAACTGTCTGCGATTTATGGCAAAAGAATGGTCCCAAGGTCATGTCATCCCTTAAGAACGACTCATCACAGACGAACCTGGCAGCCGGCATGGAGCTGCCCAAAACCGGGCCGTTCTCTCCCTGGAACTCTTCCACGGGTGAAGATTTGTTATTGATTCTGGGTCAGCTCGCGAAAGTTAGTGCAACACAAAGCGAGACCAATGAGGCAAATCTTTCAAGATCGCGGCTCTTCCTTTCGCCAACTGCAATTCGCTCACCGCCCACGCCATTCATGGCTCTGAGCACCGTCGACGACAAAGAGAGGTGGCAGCTCGGTGATACAATAGTATCTTCTCCTGTTAAAATTGACGACTCGAACAATGTAACACCGAGATCGAGAAGGAACACAGACAAATCACGAAAGTTGACAAAAGGGACGGAAAACTAATTCGAGTTCCGCTTGATACAAGACTTTTGCAATTGAACGCCGAATCAAGCAATTTACGCGTTTAAACCGGCAACATATTAGTACCGATCCGTGAATGGGACGATGTTACTTATGTCAGGTTTCAATCTTTTGAGTAACACAAATTTGAAGTTCGGAGCAACTCAGCAGGTCCCAAAGCTTTCAAGCATTACTTAGACCAGACCTTCTGCCATCGACCTTTCATCATCTCTCTCTCGATTTTTGCATGAAGATGAACTTCGATTACCGTAGCTCCAAGCCGAGTATAGTTCGTGAATTCTTATCACTTGTGGCAAATCTGTGAGACAAAAATAGACGGAGGGAATCACCGCTAGCATAAACTCACGTAACCGATGCCTTGTAGTGTTGGCATCTTTAGGAGTGTTCTTTAGAATTGAACTCCGAATACTGTCTCCATTTCTCAGAATTAGGATATACTACACATTGAAGCAAAATAACATGTGTTAGGTTGTGCCGGAATCCGGCCTTGACTTCTATAACACCCGACCAAGTCAACTGTGGCAACTACTGGTGTCTCAGCAGCGTCGACTATGATTGGAGCAATCTAAGTCTGGCGGGTGCTTCTAACATTCCGTCCACTAAAATATTAATAACCTCCAGAAGTACCGCTTCATCGAGCCTGATTAGATTTTCACCTTCTACCCCGATCGCTTTTTTTCCTCTGAGCTTGTAAGATTGGTAAAAATTCTTGAAAAAGGCCACCTCAGATCCCATTGTGTCGCTCAGAAAAGGAGACTTTGGTGGCTGTTGAGTTGTTGACGGATTCAGAATCTTCCAGACTGCAAACCACTGCTTTTTGCGACCAGGAAGCTGCTGAGTGCGTGTGATGAGACAATCTTGATCTTCTGTGACGCCACCACGAACAGCTTCGCCTAAAGGCTTACATACGCGATTGATGATGTGTTTGTCTCGTAGACTAGCGCTGCAGAATGTATGAGCACATACTGGGCAGTTGTAAGGGACCCGGTGCGCCGTCCAAATATGATCTCTGACATCTGACATTGTAATCAAAGCATTGACTCGCAGACATTGAAGATGCTCCCAAGGGTTCTTGACAAACAAGGGACATGCAAATTCGGTAGATCGAGCGCGAATGTCTTTTCGTTGGGATTTACGTGACCCGCTTCTACGCGAAGTGGTAGGAAGTGTGTTTGTTTTGCTTCTTCGCTTCTCCCTTCCTGTGTCGTGATTGACAATGTGCTGGTATGTCTTGAAACTCTTGTGTGCCTTCCCAGCTAGACTTTTGACAAGGATCCTGTCATCCGCAAGAGCTCTGCAACTAACAAATGACTGCTTTGCTGATGTAGCCGCCTTCGTGGAAGTGCCAGCGGTGTTATCGTCAAGAGATTCTGGGGTGACAGCCCTAGCGGACGATGGCTCGACGTAAGTGTCTGGATCGAGACCAGTTGGTGTAGCATCAAGAATACATTCCTTCTTGACTGATGTCTCATCTGCTTCCTGGGACTGGTTTCGTTGATGTTCGATCATCGGAGACTTTCCTTCACGCATCGAACCTGTACAATTCTTTTTAGAATCGGGAACGCGTTGCTGCAAAGGACTCCCGGTGGTTGAGGGATCATTCTGAGTAGGAATTCCGTCTATCGAAAGTACAGTGTTCTTGTTGCTAATCGACCGTGTGCGAGTCTTCGAGTTTCGTAGGTGGTTGAATCGAGTCGCTTTGACAGAGCCGTTGGTGAAGTCACCCGCATCAATCGTGATTCGCATGGCTTTCGCGTGCTCAGTTGCAGAGGCTGTCTGTATCGCACTAGCCTGTACGCGATGATATATTCCAGATACGCCTCGGCGGATCAAGATGCCGCATCTCTGTGCTAATACGTAGTCGTAACTGCGCAAGCGTGCTCCGTTTCCAAGGTCAAGAAAGATGGTGTTCTCGCTTTCAACAATGCAATTGCCTTCTACTACGACACCGTCGCGACTCCTAGAAATAGCCATGGTTCTGGCGTCTTTGAAAGGGACAGCGGCAAGTTTCGTCCTCCCAAACCAGCCAAACTCATCGGCTGAATTGGCAAAAATGCCGCGAGGTATCGAACCGTCGAAGCTGGTCCAAGCGAACAACGACATATCGCCTGTCTTGTCTAGAATTGCCCCCTGAAGGTTCCGGAACGCTAATTGTTTACCCTCGCCGTAAATGATTGGCAAGGTGACGCCAAAGATGCCAAGAAGGGCGTATGAAGAATCCTCGCCGCGAGTATCCTTCTTTCCTGCTGCCCAAGACATCTTGCGTGCAACTGAGAAAGAATGTATAGGTCGTGATGTATCTCTGGGCATGTCTTCTATGCCCGTGACACGCTCTAAGAAAGATTGGAAATCGGGAGAAGAAGTGTCACCTCGAAGGTGCCAATTGCAGTCATAGAAGTAAATCCTCTCGGGGAATAGTATTTCTTGAAGACTCCAGGATCGATTCCAGAACAGAGATTCTTTCCAGGTTTTTTCACATTCGTAAGGTGGGCAGCAGGGCAGATCGAATAGGTAAACGAAGCAAATGCGCGCATTTTGAAAATATTCCGAAAGGGAGTTGATCGCATGAGAGACCTCATCAAATGAGTTTTTATCGATGCACAATGAGTCGATCCAAATGTAGTCCAAACCATTCTGGCGTGCAAGGAGACATGCATTGTCGATGACTGCTTTGCGGCTTATGTTATCTGGCAAGGTGGCCGAGTCGTATGCATCCCACTCATCATGTCCAGGGGTCGAGTAAACATGGGATAAGATGGCATAGTCAGGTATTGAAGGGAAGATGTGATTTGATACCTTTCTGGTCGTGCAATGTACGAGCTTCATTTTCGTAGGTGTTGGTGATGGAGATCGTGGCCCGAGGTTGGTAGGAAGGACGTGTTTGGAGGTGCGTTACATATGAGCTGGACAGAAGTGAGTAATTGTGGCCCAGAACTTTTATATGACAGCGAACGAGTGCGTCACTTTCCGACGACTGATGTAGCCTTGTGGATATGTAGTTGTGTGCACAGATGTGCACTGGGCTAGTGTAGCCTGACGCTGCAAGAGGCATAGAAACGCCTCGCGAATGGCCCGTTTGAAGTGGTTGCATGCCGTTCTGGCCCGCATGGAACATCTAAACAACTTCGATCGGGGCGTCTTTGTGGTGCGTCAGCGCCATTTCGGAACTCCATACGTGTGCCTGAGTACATGTAGTAACTACATGTCCTGTTTGCTTCCCGGCCTGTTCAAAACGTTGTGAACTTATAGCATGCACTACCCAGTCTTATGAATGAACTTTTTGCAAACTCGCGAGTGTTGCCATTTGATTGGAAGTGCGACATTCATAAGTCGACTATCATTGGCACAATCACTGTTTGGCTGACAACGAGGCCGAGCAGTCCATAAAGTAAGTAGCTAATGAATCAAGATGACAAGCTATTCGCAGATAAGTCAGCCAGAAGTTCATCGTCAACACCTCATCCCTGTTCCTTGAATTGTGAACCCATATGCAAGGTCCGGGCTTAAGATGGAACAATGCCATAGACGCCTTGAATGCGGTAATACTGGTTGCATGTAGTCAAATGACACACATGACTGCCCTTACCGGAATGCGACACACATGTACCGTTGGGTAGCCCCTGTACTTTGCTGAACAGAGACGAAAAATCTACCAAGGCGTCTGTTTATATCATGGGGAAAGACAAACCATTCAAGTGGATGGCGCAAAGGAAAGAGCTGTTCTGGTTCAAAGCCAACCTTTTGTATCGGACAGCATCTGTGCCACATGCACAGTTGAATTCGTATTGCAAGATAGTGCGGATGATAAGGATGCCTACCCACACCGAGGGTCTTGTGATGTGACCTTGTCCGCGGATGGCCGGGAGATTCTAAGCTGAGAATCCTCAGCCCTATGGCTGAACCAAATGACCATGAACACCGGCTTTGTGCAAGTCTCAGGCAAGCTTTGTGGCCTGACTGCAGTTGACGCCCAATTGGAAAGGCAATTGAGGCGGTAGGCCAAGGACTGACAGGTCGGCTAAACAGCGAAAACAAAGAAAATGATAAACCCTGTTTCGCCGCTGGAACCCGCTATTGCCAATTCCGCCAACTGTTGCAAGTGTCTGAGGCCAGGCTGGAATGCTCTGAAACAAAGCCATAACGACAGACTGTGTCCGAGAGCACGATGAAAGATCCTCAGAGTTGTTCATCTAGCTCTAGGAGATCAAAAGATGCCGAGGAAAGGCGGGCAATGTGAGCAGTCAACATGGTACGTGTTGATCGAGATTATGTCTAATCCACCCGACGCGCAATACCCGACTTGAATGTCCAAGAATATTGCCAGCAGCTAGTACCTCTCTAGTAACCTAACATCGCACGGATCTAGGAACTATCAAGGATTATGTTTTGATTTCCGCTCAGAAATGTATTAGGGGCAGTTTTGAGCCAGGCTGAGGCCTCATTAATACGCATGGGTCCAATCTCAGCATCCCATGATGACACCAACTACTGTGTCTTTGGTACTGTCGCAACGGCCGCAAATCCATGTAGCGACAATTGGTTTATTGCAAAGCCAAACTTTCGATATGAAAGATGGTGGTTAATGTTGGCAGTCTGAATGAGAGGTTGAGAGGCTGAGAGGGCGCATCCATGGAGGGCCTCTGTGAAATGCGACGCTGGTGAGGGGCATGTGAGTGGCATACCTGCGCAGGCACAGGCGCACGTTTGAGTCGAATAAGACGTGCAGTTGAGGGTCTTATCCTCTGCCCATCCCATCTCTTCTGACCCTTCACTCCAGCTTACTCTTGTTCCCTTCAGCTCACTCTTACTTTCTCATTCTAACTAGACTGATCACATTATTTCCTTTCTAATCATCATTCCCTCAAAACCCTCACGGCTGATGACTGAAAACGTCTCATTTAAAATGAGTTGAGCTAGCTGCGGGTCTCCGAGACATCCCCGAGGTCGGAGGGGCCCTGGAGACGGAGCTGGTGCCCCGCGGCTGTTTTTAGTGTTTGACTCATCGCTTTCAGGAGTGAGAAAACCAAAGGCTACTAATGAGGATTTCTGAGTGACAAAGAGTCAACATCCCTTCAAGTTCGACCAAACGCCCCTTTTCAACCCAATCAACCAACCCATAAATCAGACATTCAACATGGCTCCCGCCTCTCACGACCACATCCTGACGCTCTCGTGCCCGGACAAGTCCGGCATCGTCCACGCCGTGACGGGGGTGTTTGCGGCCGAAAAGCTCAACATCCTGGACCTCCAGCAGTTCTCCGACCCCGTGTCGGAAAAGTTTTTCATGCGTGTGCACTTTGGGCCGACCGAGTCCGAGTCGACGGAGCACCTCAAGGGCCCGTTCGACGCCCTCGCCGCCGATCTCCAGCTGGACTGGTACCGCATCCGGCCCGTCGCCCGGAAGCTGCGCACCCTGATCATGGTCTCCAAGATCGGACACTGCCTCAACGACCTCCTCTTCCGCGCAAAGTCGGGCCAGCTGCCCATTGACATCCCCCTCATCGTCTCCAACCACAACGAGTACCAGGGCCTGGCCGGCAACTACGGCATCGACTTCCACCACTTGCCTGTCAACAAGGACACCAAGGCTGAGCAGGAGGAGGCTATCCTGCGCCTGGTCAAGGAGAATGACATTGAGCTCATCGTCCTGGCCCGCTACATGCAGGTCCTGTCACCCAAGCTGTGCGAGGCCATGTCCGGCAAAATCATCAACATCCACCACTCCTTCCTGCCATCTTTCAAGGGCGCGAAGCCCTACCACCAGGCCTACGAGCGCGGTGTCAAGATCATTGGCGCGACGGCCCACTTCGTCACGGCTGACCTGGACGAGGGCCCGATTATTGAGCAGCGCATCGCTAGAGTTGACCACTGCATGAGCCCCAAGGACCTTGTCGAGGAGGGATCCAACATTGAGAGCCAGGTTCTGGCCGCCGCAGTCAAGTGGACTGCCGAGGGACGCGTGTTCCTCAACAAGACCAAGACAGTTGTTTTCAACTAGGCATCAAAATTTCAAGGGAAAGGGGCTTTTTAAAAGGAATCGATAAATAAAAGTTGGTCTATTTGCCTGTATTCCGAGATATCCATCTGCATTACATTATTCTGCTCTCTTGTCTCCGCCTCTCTTCTCTGAAATATCTCCCTTCTCTCCTTTCTCATGACGACCCCAGTTGCCATCAGGTAACTCGAAAACTAAGTCGCTGAAACCAGGGCTGCTATTCATCGGCGAATTGAAAGGCGACGGCAACTCTTGAGGTTGTTGCTCGCCTAACGCGGACTTCCGATTATGGTGCTCTAGTTCTGATATTGGCACCCCTTTTCCATCCATTTCAGCCTTGCCGCCAGTGAAGATATCTGCATCATGTAAACCACGCCCGCTTCCATTTTCATTTTTGTGTCCTTCGTCGGAATTCCTCTTTCTCCGAGCTCGCCAGCAGAGGAACCATATCACGGCCACCATCGCAACCAAACCACATCCACCCGCGACTGCAATTCCTGCTATTGCACCTGTTCCTAATGCGCTTGGAGAAGCGGAGTTGACGCTGGTGGTCTCGGAGGGTGTGCCTGATGTTGCTCCAGTTCCTGCCTCCACCTCTGTCCAATATTCCCGCCAGGTATCGACAAAGGTATTCGCAGGTCTCGATCGTAAGTCTTGGGTGTTATCCGGAACAATGAGCTGTTCTGACATTCCTGGTCCTGGTGCTTGTGCCATGAAAAATCGCTCTCGGTCATAGTTGAAACCGTTAAAAGCACCTTGCAGGAAAGCTCGACCCAATGTATATCGGTTCAGTGATGAGGAAGCCACGATGTCCGTTTCAGTCCATGGTTTGCAAGGCCAATAAGTATCCACCCCCCAGTTCACATATTTCTCTCTGGCGGGCATACGATCTATGGTGAGATTCAATAGCCTGAAAGGGATCTTGATAGTAATGTTTCGGGAATTTTCGTCTGTGAACACGAAGGCCATGGAGGCCGGAGAGTTGACGAAGCGCGTGGTGCCGACCGGATCTGAGTGAAACTCCCACACATACAATCCGATTTCCGGTACCCAGCGGACAGGTAGGTGAGAGGCAGCAGCCTCACATACCTCCGGAGGAAGATACAAGTAAGGGGCGGCCGCATTTGGCAGGACCAAGGCAGACCCGGCAGGGCCACCGTATTTGTTGGCCATACTTTGTACGGCGGCAGGGAGACTTTCGCTTTGCCATACGCTTCCGACAGTTGTGTTGTATGGCGATGGTCCTGCTTCGAAGTCGAGAAGTACATCCACACGTATCACCCGAGGGAGAGTGGAATCTAGCTTGAACGTCCCCACGTCTCCTAGAATACGGTTTTCTTCATAGCCCCCCAATATCAGCGATCCTGTCTGGCCCAATGTGACGCTTCCCAAATGCATGTACCAAGAGCTATTGGCAATGAAGTTTTCCGACGTCATTTGGTCGGTGATGCTGTAAATGTAGTTAGGATTGGTATGGTCGTAACTAAGCTCATCGCCCAAGCCAATCGTTCCGACGGGTGCGGTTTCATTCGAGATGTTTGAGTATGCCGTCGGGTACAAATTGGGGTTGTAGATGTCGATGGTAATGTCGGCCCAATAACTCCTTTTTACGTCGTTCATGCGTGAAAGCAGGTTCGTGCGCTGGCGATATAGCTTGCTCATGGCATTCTTGTCAAGTCCGAGGGGCCAGTCATCCATGAGTGCGACAGCGCTCGCGTTTGATTTGAGGACGCTTTCTCTGGATGCAGTACCGTTGTAGTTCCCTCCCTCTTCCACAGAAATCATCATGCTGTCTGTTGAACCCGTCGGCCAGAGGAAGTAAGCAATAGACCCGTAATCAAGAGACCCCGGCGTGTCCGAAAGCCCTATCGCTCGCCATGGTCCATCTGGGCCAATTGAGCTTCCATTGGCCCCTAATTCAGGGTCTGTCGACCAGTAAAGGCGCCGGTATTGGCTTCTCACGCATGTTATCCACGAGAGAATAACTACGAAGAATATGCCGACTTGCATCTCGATAGAGAAAGTCGATAGTGGCGTCGGAGGAAAGGTCCTAATCACCAGATACCAATCGATGGATAGTAAGAAAAAAGGAGAGACGGGAGATGTCCTTTGGCAGTTCTAGGATGGGTTCGAGAGGGCGGGCCAACGAAGCAAAATAGAAGTTCCCTCATAGTCTAGAAGAACTTTCCGCAGGGATATCTGTATTGCGTTGTCGGGAAAACGAGCAATCTCCCTCAAGTCTCGGAGGCGATGTTGCTTGGATGATTTTGAGTTGCATATGCATGTTGGAGCAGACAAAGCTGTTGGTTGGGCGGAGTAGGCTTGGCCGCCCCGTCACCGTGGCTGGGCCTGCGCATCGTGTGACCAACATCACGGGTACCAGGAGGCTTCTGTGGAACGTAAAGAGTACTTGGTGATCAAGTGTACAGGCTTAAGGCGGAAAAGCAAGCTGATAGTCAGGCGGTCGGTATCTTGACAGGCTGCGGCGTAGAGCTGCATGTTGGTCCAGGGGTTCATACGGAGAAACATGGACGGAAGTTGCCTAAGTTGGTTATCTTTTGGGTTCGATGGCATCATAGGAGTCCTAGATATTCCCATCAAAGGCCAAACAAGTTCTCCTGCATGCCCGTACCCACCCAACTTTGACCTGTGCCCTTCCGTGTCTGCTCAGCTCTCGACCCAACACCTCCGAGACTATTCTCAAATAGTTCTATTTTCCGAGGATCATCTATATGCCCATAATCTATTCGGAACATTCAAGGGATAAGATGCGTGCTGCGGCTTCCCGCGCTGCGGTGCCTCATAGTCTTAAGATAGCGGTGATATTTCAAGTTGTATCACGAGGCTGGTGGGCAAACGAGTAGGCACGCCGCACAAGTGATCGTCGTCGCTGAGGGAACAGAAAGGTGCATGCAGCCAACCGCGCCGTAATTGTACTTATCAAGAGAGTTCTAGTGATAAATCAACAGACCCGGATACTCCGAGAATAGAATCGAATTTGAGCTAGGGGCACTCCTCCCTTTCTTTTGCATCTAGGCATGCAGCCGAGAAAGCCGTCATGGCCGATGATGGCGGAACCTGGCCGCAACAATGACTGACCTTCAAACTCCGATATTCCGTCTTAAGTACTTGAGGGAATGTTCATCGTACACCTATCACACCCACTAATATCATTGAACTCAAGAAGAAAACAGAGAAGCGAAGTTACTACCATCAGAAGTAACGGAATAGACTATTGATCTAGAGCAGGTAAATTACATCACCTATCCTAAAGCAAGAAATCACATGCGTTGATCTCGAAATGGGCAGGAAACCAGCGGCTTGAGTGTACCTAGGCAGCAAACGCTTTTGGGGTTGACCTCACTTACCTTCACTTGCTTCATCAATCATTACTCGCGCAACCAGAAGTGGGATTCTAGGGATGGTTCACTGTGGAAGGATATCGACGTTGCCGAAGACCAAGTAAGGAAGGTAATTGATCGGATGGAGCTAGCAGCAGAAAGTCTGCCAGCACCTTAAAAACACGACCACTCATCTTCGGCATTGTGGTAAGACGAGTGCCTGATTTCGTATTTCTCTTTTGCGTGACACTCTCGTTGATATTATACTGTCATTAACATTGAGACTAAGTTAGGTAGGGTGTAGCCTCAGGAATCCTGAAGAAATAGTAATCCCCTTAATCCTCCCAAAGTCTCATTTTGAACATGTAATCATTAGAATGCCTTACGCAACCAGGCCAGCAACGAATGCAGCCGCGGCCGGGGCATCTTGCTCGTAGTTCCTGTGGTCGGCGGTGATGATGATACCGCCGTCACAGATGTTGTCGCCATCGTGGCAAATGACCTTGACCTTGGAGGCAGGGATGCTGCCAACAGGCTGGCCATCGAACGGGTCGCCGAAGATGAGAACTACATAGTACAAGCTGTCAGCAAGCGGATCTCTGAAATGTTCAGATGAGAAATTCTGTATACATACCGGCAGAGACACGGGCGGTCTGGGCCGCGGTGAGCTTGGACGCAGCGTTGTGGACGAGCTGGCCACCCTGGCTGTAGCCGGACATGACGATCTTGGTGCTGGGGCACTGGGTTACAGCCTGAGGAGAGCTGTTAGCTTGAAGAAATACCCTGCAAGAATGGTCTCAAACTTACGCGAGCAACCAAGTTGGCCATAGTGGTGCTGCCAGCTGCGTCGCCGCCGGCGAGGAAGCCGAGAATGCTAGCGGGGTAATCGACACCCTGGACAGCCAAGTTGGAGGTTCCGACGAGACCGGCAAGGGCGTTGAAGAAGACGGGTCCTTCGGAGCCGGCCTCACCAACGTTGCCGGACTGGGTGGTGCCACGGGCCCAGATCAAAGTGACCTTGCGGCAAGCCGTGCCGTCGGTGAGCTGGTTGAAGGTGTCGCCGTTGTACTGGCGCTTGGAGATCGCGGGGCTAAGAGCGGCGGTCTCTTCGGGCTTGACGGAGTAAGCGGCATTGTAGTAAGCCTCAAGCTCGGCGATGGGGAAGGACCCAATCTCGCTGCGAGCGACGGGGACGCTCTCGAGAGGGGCAGCGAGGGCCGTGGAGGCCGCGAGGAAGAGGAGGCTGGCCTTCATTGCGACGGTGCGGGGACGATGGCAGCTGCTGGACCTGGGTTGCTTTGAGAAGCAGGAGGGACTTGTCGGGCTTGGGAGTCTGGAGCTCTGAAGATCTCTCGTGATCCTGGGAGCCGGGGAATAGGAGCTACTTTATATGCCCTCAACTCCATCTCCCGCAACTATGCGGAGCTTCGTACCTGTTCATGATCGAGATGGGCGCGCCTCACGCGCCGGGAGGGTTGCTGGGCCAAGCCTTGGCTGTCGTTGTTTGCTTCAATCCCTCTCTCAGTTTGCAATGCGTCGCAGGGCCGGGGCCAGCATCAACAATTGGTGTCCACCAACGGTGTAGCAGTGCGACTCGAAAGCTTGGCCCGAGCCCCATGTCGGCCAGTGCATGGTTTCTTGACGCCTGCCATCCAGTGCCATTGACCAGTCAGACGAGTGCAAAACCAGGAACGTCGGTCTGTGAAAGGGAAGCTGGGACGGCTGGAGCAAGTTTGCCCAATTTGTCCTGCAGATTGACTAGCCCACTATAGCACCTCGGCCCGCACCGGTCTCCGTTTGTGCAGCTGATATTGAGTTGTCAAAACTCTTGGATGTCCTGAGGGAATCGTCGAGGAGCCAGCGGCGGCCACGGCCTGTGCGGATGACAGCTGTAGGTGAAGTCTGGAGTTGGAAGTGATCATCGTGACTCTGATAGTGACCCCATGGCGTCATGATGCAACCTGATAGGCCCGGCAGTTCGCAGTAAATCTCGGAACTGGGGGGCGCCAACCAAGCCACCAACCTGTCATTGAGTCCCGTGGCAGGTAAGGGTTGCGTTGACCGGCTCCCAGACGGGGCCAATGTGACATCGCCTCGGGGATGTCGGCCGATTGAAGGTAAGCATATCGGCGTCGAATCCTGAATCGTAACGGAGTTCTGCCGCTCATCGCGGGGTAATCGGGGCGCTTGTGATAGGAGATTGGGGATTGGATATCACGAAGAACACGTGGGTTGCGAGCCGAACATTGACCTTCCACTTTGATGGTGGAGTCCCGCCCCCAAGAGCTTGAGGGTGGGAGCTATGAATAATGATGTACGACCGCCGGGCGGTAAAGGAGCTTGGCAATAGGAATCAGTTGCTTAACTGGCGTAATTGATGGCCTCTTTGGGAGTTAGCTGAAAGTTAAACATCGGGACCCGCCGAAAGCTTCGCATTGATTACATACTACAGGACAAAAAAAGAGTAATACGCGGCTCTGATTATGATATTGATAACTTGCGCTGTAAACCAGAGATGGTTTTATTGAGTTTCACCTCAAAGTCTTTGCGAGTTGCAAGTCAGGTTATGGTGGGGCTTTGATGAATCCGGAACCAGACAGAAAGTTTCTTTGGTGGAGGTTTCACTCATCGGCGAATAATCCAGGGCAGCGATGTCAATGTCGACTTGGAATCAAGGTACCTTGGTCCTCAAATAGCTCGCTACCACCAACAAACAGAAACTACGTTTTGTCTTAGTTCAGCGGATGTACTTCAACATAACGTACGTTTCCAACCCCACTCTAATGACTCTGCTCAATCTCAACCAATGGTACTCTTGATGTCGAGTTCAATTGACGGAACTGTACTCGAGTTACCAGGCATCACAAACGTAATGTTCCAGAATTCAAAGCCGCTGCCTGATGTCAGTACCAACTTCCGAGGGACTTCTGGAGATTGAATGAACTCACTGAATAATTGAACAGGTACCGCCAACAAGGCCACAGAATCCAATTTCCGGTTGTGGATTCACTGAGCCGTTGACACTGACCTGTATGCCTTCAAGATCGTTGAACCCAGATATGTCTCTCTTACCGCCAAGAGGATTGGAGCCCACAAGAAATGTGAAAATACTGGTAGAATTCCCGCGGGGATAAGACAAGCTGATGTGCCCAGGACTAACATCCACATTCAAAGCCTCTTCAGTGCCATGGAGAACGGCATAGCCGACGCTGCCGTCGTTCCTAGCCCACTGCACCACCGCAGTAGACCATTGAGAGGGATCTTCGCGAGGACCACCGAGTGTATCCTCATCATAGGACTCGGCTCCAATAGTGAGGTTGGCCGATAGCCAGGTTGTGATATTTCGGGGAACGGAATCATGAGGGGGTGAGAAAGCGGCAGTCTCATACATGTGCTCGCCAGGGAAAACGCTAAGCTTCTCCACAACGTCCGGTGGTACAAGAGCATCATGGAAGGGTGCCAAGACAGAGATGAGCGGCGCGTATTCGAAGTCGTCTGCATGCGCCATGCTCCAGGTTTGTGAGATGCCAGGAGCCCTGTCTTTACCGACGAGAGACCAGATGTAGATGTTGAGTATAGCGACATATTGGTTCATGTCGAAACCGTAAGTCCTATCCCATGGTCCGGCCATGTTGCGGAGATTGGCGTTGTACATGGAGCCGATGGATTCCCAAATGGCTTTGATCATGCGACCACCATGCTGGCCCATCAGTGACGAGTCGTAAGGCATGTACTTGGCCCATAGGGTAAGCGAATAGATGCTGACGCCTGCGTACGTTGGGCTGTTAAATTCAGATAGTGTGTCGTTCCGGTCAAACAAGTCTAAGATCTCTTGGGCGTACATTTCGCCGGCAGCTGTCATATTTGAGTCATTGAGTGTACGACCTGTCCACCCGGTAGCAATGGCGCGCATGATGGCTGGGTTGCTGTAAGAAGGGTAGAGGTTGTCGTCATCAACTCCACCGACACGGTAGCTGTCTCCGATGGTGTTGTTGTACATGCTCTCAAGAATAAGATCCTGGACGTCGCTTGAAAGAAGATGCCTAAACTCTTCATAAATGACGATGAGAGTTGTGCCAATGAAACCTCGCCAATTAGGGTCCCAAGTGTTGTAAATCTTCAGAAAGTAGTCAGCGTCACAATCGAGATTTGACATGTGCGCGAGGAGAGAGATACTTACGCTCTTGGGATACGCCGCTGTACCAACAGTTGGCTCCTCTGGATAAACAGTGTAGTCACCATACCTGAATAAAACTTTGTTGTAAGTTGAAATTCATCTTGAGACTCTGGATAGTAGAGGCTACTCACCATTGTTCCTCGGGAATTTTCTTCTGATCTCGGATTACGTTCTTGATGATCTTGGTGGCCTGGGCCACATCGTCGCCGATGTTACGCTGCAGAAGACCAGTTGCGTACCAGACTGACGACCTTGTCTCGTGCTTTCCTGCCGCAAGTGGGTAGTAGAAGAAATAAAGATAGCCGGCTGCAGGGTCATAGATCTTATCCAAGAAGTCCATGGACTCGGTAAACAAGTCCTGTGTGAAGCCCAATAACTCAACTGCAGTGGCCTGCTGCTTCATGCCCAAGGCGCCGAGCAAGCCTACCGCAAAGAGACTCTTTGTCGACAGCCACATTTCGATTCTGGAAAAAGTCACAATCTCTTTTGGGACGGAGACGAGGACAGCGCGTTGGAATATTATTGCTACAAATCCGTTTAACTCATCATCTTCACTTATAAATAATGTTCGAATCCGGCAAAGACTGGTACAGCAGTATCTCAGGTCAGTGCCGGCTTCGGCGAGAGCGAGTCGTTCTCATCAGCGAACATCTCGGATCGTCTCCTCATAGTACATGCCATTATTACTCCAAAGAGGGGGTCTTGTGGAGGCATAGTGAATGGTGGGGGATCGTCCTTGGCTGGTGACGTGCCGATTTCGAAGTTCCGACTAGGTAGCCTCTGTGTGCCTGTGCCGGTTCGTAGCGCGATTGTACATGCATGCCGTTTAACCGAGAAAGCCATGATAGTAATAATGGGTTTTCTCGTCCTAGCTCGGAATCCTGCGATCGGCAGATAATGCTCGGACTCCCGCATAGAAATACCGGTTGATACACCGGACGGTTCCGGGCCGGTTGCCCGATCGGTGGGAAGCCCGAACCAGTCTTCTTAACATGAACCACTACCGGCATTCAATAAGCCGGTAGATGGAAACCCCTTGGATCAGCGGTGGACCTATATTCAAGAACAACGGTTTGAAACCATTCTGTCAACTGATTACACCAATATGGAAGAGGAGGAGGTATCTGGCAGTCTTCTCTTTGCCGACCTTGAACCGGCCAATATCCAGGAACGCCAATCTGTCGAGTCGGTCTCCGTG
Organism: Colletotrichum simmondsii; assembly: GCA_001563135.1. Taxonomy (NCBI): domain Eukaryota; kingdom Fungi; phylum Ascomycota; class Sordariomycetes; order Glomerellales; family Glomerellaceae; genus Colletotrichum; species Colletotrichum simmondsii. The sequence goes on along the minus strand of JFBX01000586.1, from coordinate 206,597 downwards.
GACTCTGCTCAAGTCACTCGACTGACTTAAGTCTGAGATTGCCAGAATTGAAAGCGATTAACTCAAATCTGCCTTTTCCGCTGTTCGTTCGAGCAACTATCTGTCACAAGAATAAGATTACCTGAAGGAATTGCTAGGCACGAGGAGAAGTAATACGATAATAGACGTCCCACTTTAATGGCATTGTCAACCATCGTCAACAATCCGCTTCATTTTCTGATATAGTTAGGCACCTTGCAGTAGTATGAAAGACTTTAGATACGGGTACAATAGTCAAGGCCGGGAAGTTGGGAATCGCATTTCGTTGTATTTTTTATCCGAAATGGTTCTGTATGCGCTTTGGGGTGGTACGATTGAACATGTAGAGATCACGCAACTCCCCACTATTGTGAGAGTCAGAAATACACGATGCCTGAGCCATTTAGGCAATACCTTCTTCCATCATCCATCCAAAAACATACACTTTCAACCATGGATGTTGATGCCGAATTCGATGCTTTTGTCATTGATGACTTCGGGCCGTCGGTACGGGTACAGGTGCCGAGCACCACCGAGGGTCTTGCCCGATTCAACCAAGCATTTCTAGACCCACAGGAAAGAGCCTACGTGCAGCATATCGATTTCCATATCGTTCTACAAACGATCAGTTACAAACGTATCAAAAAACTTCAGAGCAGTAAGGAGGCAGCGGAGAATGACGCGATATTCACAAGAGCTATTGTGACTTTTCTTGGCCGGCTGGCTAAGTGGGAACGTCGACGGTACGGCCCTGGTATCACCCTGAAAATTACAGTAGAGTCGCCAACGGACAGGCGAGTTGAGGAGATGGAGGAGGACGGCGAATTGAGAAACACTCACAATCACCTGACTGCGCCGATATGGCAAGTGAGGGACCACTTTCGCTACCTGCGTTTTGACCACAGCCTCTTACCACCATCCGACTCTGTCCTGGCAAAGCTACCGCAGGTGCCGTGTGTGTCTGAGTTCGAGTTTGATGGTGGGCCTGGTGGACGAAACTTTCACCCAGACGCAGTTTCCGCCATCTCAAGTACACTTGTATCAGCCAGAAAGATGGAATGGGGTTTTAGGCTCCCGGCTCGCCGATTGACGCGTGCCCGCAAGCAAATCAGAACTTCCCTTGGAAACGCTCTACTCAACACATCAATCCCCAGCCTCATGGAGTTCAGGATCAAGATCGACGACAAAGATCCCATGGACGAGACTTACATTGTTGAATCGCTGATGGGTGAGGATGAAGAAGAAGATACCTTGTCTCTTGGCGTTCGCCGCTTGTGTCAACTTCCAAACCTTCGGCGATTACATCTGGAAACACTCTGGATCTTATCACCTGCAGCATTTGGGTCTCTTGAAAGCCAGCCAGATATCCATTGTCCCTCTTTGGAGTATCTTTACGTCGACTGCTCAATAACAACACCCGACGGGAAATACTTGCTTACCGGGGACCAAAGCAAGGCCTTGGCCGATGATGGTGGGTATGGCCTCGAGCACGACGAGAAAATTGCCGCCTTCGATTCGGATGACTCCGACATCTCTGATTTTCAACCAGATTTTGAATGGTCTAGACAGGCTGGCGAGTTTCCGGGAAGATGGTTTAGATACACCCCCGAACCAGGAAAGTTTGTAGCCTTGGCTACATCATTTGTCGGCGCTATCGATAGGATGCCGTCATTACGTCGGATGGACATTCACTTTGGTGGTACGTCAACGACAACGAGGGCGCCTTTGGATATGTTGTATTTCGCACCAGGGGAGCCGAATCTTGGTGCAAGCCAGCTCAATGGTCGCAAAGCGTTTGACGAGGAAAACGCAGGCCGTCCTAGGTGGTTCTTCCTTGGAAGTCGCAAGTTTGACAAGCAATGGTATATCTCTGAAGAGTTACAGGAGGCGTGTAAAGGAAATTCTGGCCAAGGGCGAGTTCATTTTGCTACGAATTGATTTGAGCAGAGTTCCAAGGCTACAATATCTATCTCTATCTACTAGTACATTAATCCTTCTGCTAGTAAATCGCGTCTCTCCCATGTTAGAGTGTTCAAACTCCTTCTGAAAATATGTCGGTAATCTAGACCTCTCACGGTTCGCAGTGATATGTTGCTGCCGGAATCAAGCTCCACGCCTAGGTCCATATCTGGCTCAGTCCCAGGTGCGATGAGCTATGAATATCTCTCCCAGTGCTTCAGGGAGCTTATTTCATCACGCGGCAACTAGCCTTCAATGCAAGAGAATTGAATGTATAGCCTTCTTGCAGCGAAGGATTATTGGCGGTTCTTAGGCCATGGACTTTTCCCAAACTGGTTGCAAGATGCGTGGCCAAGACGTTGGAACAATACCCGCCACATTGATGTATATGCGTAGACGCCCGTTAATGGAACAAATACCCACTCGAAATCTTGGACATGGCATGATTCTGTATCTCATGTTTTATTTTTGGAAGAAGAGGGATAATAATAAATCAAAATCTCGTGGCTCGTCACGAACTGAGGAAAAGGTTGGGGGGTGCAATGGTGATAACCAACAGCCCGCTTCCTTTCACAACATCGACACTCACCAACTGTCCACAGATAAGTGAGAAAGGGAGTCAACTTGCCGTGCTATAATGCCAAATACCATGGATCATCTTACAAACGCCGCCCATGCCGAGTCTTCTAGCCAGCAGAACCCAACGCTCCATAATGTGCCTCCAGTGGACGATAACGAAGATCTGATTGTAGACGACCAGGAGGTATCAACGAACTGTTTGTAATCGATCAGATCGTACCTTGACTGAATATCTTTTTAATTCAACAGATCACTGGAGATGTCAGCTCAATGTCTGAGAGTCCCACTGCATCATCCGATACAAGTGTGGCAAGCTCAGTGCTTGATTACTGCCTCGAAAACGGACGGACATATCATAAGTATAAAGACGGCAGTATATGCTCAGCAAAGATACTTGACATGAAGCATATTTATGCTAAGTATTTGTAGAATATTACGTCCCCAACGACGAAAGGGAGAAAGACAGACTCGGTGTGGTTTTGGACTGAGAATATTCATCAAGAAGACTATACTAACGGACAGTAGACTTACAGCACAACATGTTCCTCCTCATGTTTGGGAACAAGCTTGGATCTGCCCCGCCGAATGAGAAAGGTACAAAAGTTGGGCGAATACTAGATCTCGGCACTGGAAGCGGCATATGGGCCATGGAGTTCGGTGATGAACATCCTGAAGCGGAGGTGAGCAGTCCGATTCTCTAACCGATCTACATGGTATTTGAACTCACAGGTATGCTCAATACCAGGTCCTTGGAATCGATCTTTCCGCAACCTGGCCAAATTAGTGCGTCATCAAGCCGTTTCGGATTCGATTCTTCTAGTAAAGCATAGCTGACTAGCTTTCAGCATGAGACCGAACGTGAAGTTCATGATAGATGACATTGAGGAGCCCTGGACTTATGCCAAGCCGTTCGATTACATCCACAGCCGCATGATGGCGTCTTCAATCGGCGATTGAGAAATGTACATACAGAAATGTTTTGAGTTAGTCAGGAGCAACCTTCAGCTATTGCCTTGCTAACAAATTCTAGCAATCTGAATGCTGGCGGATATCTGGAACTCAATGAGTTCGATATCATTCCCAGATCCGACGATGGAACGCCGAGGGAAGATTCCGCAATGCTGAAATCATCGAGGATGATCAAAGAAGCTGCTGCGATATTTGGAGGCCCATTTCGGGATGTTGTGGGACTGGCAGACCTGATGAGGGGCATTGGCTTCGGTGATGTCTACATTAAACGATCCAGATGGCCAACCAACGCATGGCCTAAAGACCCTAGGCACAAGGAGTTGGGACTCTGGAATAATGAGAACATCACATCTGGATGGGAAGGCTTCTGTATGGCGCCGTTTACGAGGGCGCTGAACTGGACGAGGGAAGAAGTTTTGCTACTCATGGACCAGGTTCGCCATGAGTTCAACGACAAAAGCATTCATGCATACTTTAACGTGTAAGCAGAAATTCTGAATCGTAGATAGACCCTCGCTTACCTGCTCAGATGGTCGATTCACGGCAGGAAGCCTACGGCAGAAGTGATGGGTTTTGGGGATGGCAACTGAGCGATTTGTGGTAGTTGAAAACGATTCATCTGCCAATGTTGGTCCCCGTCACCTTCTCACCTTCGGACTTATACTCACTGCAAAGGGTACGAATCCGAATTGCGGCAGTTTTAGAACGAGAAAGTTGGTGCCTGGGTGGCTAGCTGAGATTGAATTTAAGCTTGCATCTATAACGCAGTTCTGTTACATGCTGAGTTGTTTCAGACGAAGTTCTGATGAAGTTCTTCTGATGATTAGGCGAAAACCCGTCCTAAACTTGCTTTTCTTGCTTTAGTGTCAGACTTAAGTTGCGGTCTTTGCCCACTGGCCACTTCGGTTGCTAGCTGCACTGTTCACGTTGTCCATCTCCAGTAATTCTGGTACTTGATATGCTCAGTAATATTGCAAACAGATTCTATATGATGCCAGAGAATATTGAATCCATCATTCCCGCTGATCTCGGCAATCTTGTATCCCGTGGCTCTTTCGATATCTGATGATATCAGAAACAGAACATTCTGTCGCGCCATTCTGTCAAGCTTGAAATAAGCAACTGGGATTTGAATGGTCTCGGTTGAGACTGCCGTCCCGGAGACTTGGCTGTTTAACCCTAATCCTATATACTTTTCATTTAGTGTCGCAGCCTTGGCGGCTTCTTCCCATCTGGGATGCGACACGTTCCCGGGCCAAAGTTTATTTCGAGTATCTCTACTTCGGGGAATTTGGGCAGACACCCTTCCAATGTCGACATGCTCATGCGGGGTTTCTCCAGTCCCAACGCTATGGTTCCGATGCCCTCGGATCACCCGATTCATGCTTGTAGCGATCATTCTCTAGCTTCCCGTAGCTGGTCGTCCTTGCAGCTCGACGCCCGCCAATGACATGCGGTCTTCGGTTTCATCCTAAAACAACTTGCTCTGCCATCATCTGAAGTCAATTTCTCTTGGGTGTTCCTCAACGGACATTAGAGTTGGTGAATATCCGCTGATCGCAGGGAACGTCTTGGCAATGACAGATCCCCGGAAACTGCAGGCGAGTCGGAGTGTAAGCCATATGACTCGCCTGATGCTGCTGACGACAGCTTCATTGACCAGATGAGCCCGAGACTGCATGATCAAGTCAAGATTACACTATCGCTGAGTGTCGGAACCTTCCAGCCAAGTAAACTAGGTTTGACTGCGACGTTCACATCGTCTGAGATGTCGCGTCACCAGGGACCACCTCACGAGATCGGCCACTTAGCACTTGAGTTGCCACTCTTTAATATCTTGTGTTGATCAAAGAAAATGAGTATAAAACCGTCGGCAAGCCCAGTTGCATTCAAGATTTTGTTCCGGTCATCGCAGCACCCAAACATTACTTTACTGTCTCTTCCACAACATCCGACAGGATTCGGATCTCTATCACTTTACTTACTTAATCTCATAAGACAATCATTTAACCTACTACTTACATCATTCAAGATGCGTCTTACACTCGCTTTCCTTCTCTTCTTGGTTGCTCTCACTGTGGCTCTTCCAGTAGCCAATCCCGCCAACAACAAATCCTCCACCACCAAGGCAACCACTAAAGCACCCACCAAGGCAACAAACACAAAGCCCTCTTCTGACAAGAAGAAACTTGAGAAGGGTATCAAAGATAATCTAAAAGCCGGCGACAAGGAGATCTCTGCCACTGAGAAGGCACAGAACGCTGCGAAGAAGAACGACGCTAAGGGCCTGAAGAAGGACGAAAAGAAGATCAATAGTGCGTTGGATGAGGCAACTAAGGATCGCCAGAAGAACCAGAAGATCGCTGGTAACAAGGACCCTGCCCTAACCAAGGGACTGGGAAAGGTTGAGAATGCACAGAAGGGTGCGAAGCAGACAGTCAATGGCTTGACTGGCGACCCTAAGAAGGATAAGGGGTCATTGGACAAGCTCGATGCTACTTTCAAGAAGGGCAAGAAGACTAACGAGGAGAACCTGAAGGAGGCAAGTAATACCAATCATGATACCTTAGCATTTCTGACTAACACCGCTCAATAAGGCCAAGAAGAACTTCAACTAGTGATAGTCCCATGGCATCGACTCTGATAGGTTCAAATGCTTGGTTTATCATTACAGAAGACATGGAAAGCCCCTGGGTTGATCAGTTCTAAAGGGGATCAAAGAGAATCATCAGTTGAGAGATAATTTGATCAGTGCACTTTTCTAGGCCCATTGAATCCACTAGACACTGAAGGAATAATTATCATTGAAGAATGGTATTGAAGCTGGTTCCATCCGTTGCCCAAGCGCTCTTGATATGTGACGTCGATGGATCCCCACACGAAAACCATTATCTCCAACTGCATTGATATACCGTTGGAGGTATTCAGAAAGTTCCGTGAAAGTACTCCACAACCTGGTGTGGCAGCTGGCGATACGCTTCAAGCCTTCCATCGATGATAAGATTTTCAAGGGTTGCCTTATTGTATCCTTGGACCTCCCAGAGATCGTTCCCAACCATTTTGGCTTGCTGGCCAGTGCCCCATATCTTACGGCAGTACCAAGCCAGGGTGAAAAGACTACCAGATTTGAGCCCTTCTTCGACTTCTGAATTGACCCTCTCGAGACTCAAGGAGGAGAGGCGAGGAGGAGCGCCGTGCTTCTTTTCCGAAATAGCAGCAATATGTTCTCCAGTGACCTTTAGCTCCGAAATTGAGATTGACCTATTCTGAATCTGAGCAATTGGCGTCGAAGCGAAGATAGCAGCATATGCCGCGGCCACGTAATTCCTAGTGCTGATCATCACATTGCTAAGTAAGCATTCGAATTTGCCCAGGTTTCAGTATCAGCTGCGACTTACCACAAGTCCACAACCTCCATGGCGCTGTTTCCCGAGTATACGATTCTGTTGCCGGGCAAGTCTACGCCCATGGCACTATTATGTCGATGTTCTAGTCAGCCGAGACGAAGTTCAAAGTTTGAAACGCAAGCAATACAGGGTGATCTTACGGAGTGTTCAGTGCAAACTCAGCAAAGTTTCCAAGCAGTACCAGCGACGTTGGTATACCAGCGGCGATCGAAGCTTCCTCAACTTGGCGCTTAGCCTTGTTGACGCCGATCTTCAACCCTTGTTCGTCGTATCGACCCGCGAGCTCTGACGGCGAAAACAACTTGACTTCCGTCTTTGGTATGGCCTTGATAAAGGCATGCTGTCGCTCAACGCCTTCGTGCCCGACGAGGGAGCTGTGAGACTGTCAGAGCGTCTGGTCGGGATGGGCTGAACCCAAATGGTACCTCGAGACCAAGAAGTACTTACATTACGACGTCAATGTCATGTAGGGCATCAACGAGTGCTTTCTCATCATTGACATCCACCTCCACACTGGCGACGGAGGCGGGTAGGCTTGAGATATCGGATCCTGGTCGGTAAATGACTCGAATTGGTGCCCCCGAAGCGATCAAGGCTTCAGTTATCTTCGAGCTTGCCCAGCCTCGATGCCCGTAGATGGCGATACGATTAAAAGACGGCATATTGGGACTGAAAGAAGAGAACTGCTAATATTACTTGGCTGAGTAGTTCAGGGAGGTATGTGTTGGGGTTATTTGACTGGATAGACGAACCAGAGGCAGCAAGGCCAACTTTTCTATCAGCTTACCACCGTACATCTGTGTTTCAAAGCATCGACTTGAGGTACCATCTGTGAGACCTGACTAGAAGCAAGATTGGTCAGTCTTGGTGGTGGGACTATGGAGACCTTCCCGGTCTCTTATTAACGAAAACGAGGTGCATTAGCCACCGTGCCACCTCCGTCATGGTAGATGATGATTCCCATGCACACAACATCCCCGCTCGCTGTGTCACCAGCAGGAACATTGGTTTCCCAACCGTATCTGTGGAACAAGACTTATTCAATTGGCCAGCTTTGGGTGGATATAACCGTAGCCATTTCTGAGCAAATTTTGCCCCCGTATACTAATGAGGAACAGTGGGTGCGTCCCGTCGATTTATAATTTGCAGGTATTAGTCAAGATTACACTACCCGGGCGTGTTTGCTTCCGATGAACCGTAGTCTCCGTTCCACTTGACCGAAGGTAGATTAGGGTCATCGGAGTCTGCTGTATGTAGGTAGTTAACAGCCCGGGGTCTGTTCAGTGAGGAAGGCATTAAATATTCAAGATACTGAGACTTGTTTTGCCAAGGTCATCTACTTTGATATTCATACATGCATCTCATGCAGTGGGCAAATGTGCGGCCTAACCCCCGAAACTTCGTCGAGTCAAGGCATCAGGCTTCATGACATGTTGACTGTAACAGTCCATATCAATGAGCCGGCCTTTAAGGGTCGAGTTGCCGTCAACGTTATGATGCATGTAGTTTGAAAACAGAGAGCGTTTGCAGCTAGGTACTTAAGCTTTTGGAGCCTGAGCCCCAGTGACATAAGGTGGCTTAACATTGTGTGACTCTCACGTTCGAAGACAAGCGGCTTCTACCTGGGTCAGATCTCGGGTGCTTGGGGTCTATGTCATTACCCATGAGACGGATACTTATGATATAGGAGCTCAACTGGTCGAATAGCATAGATCGTCTCAAACTGAGCTCATCACTGCGAGAGACGTAGCCATTCCGCCAAAACATTCGGGCTCAATAGTAAGGTCTTGAGAGTTATATCATAGTTGATCTGATTGCTGCGTCAAGTATAATCGATAGTTGTATGATTTGTCTATTACCGTTACGATTTAATACTGGTGCACAAGTACAATGCAATCGTGGACGCTTCGTATTTTACCTTCAGAATGCTGTGCCCACCATCCATACCCCTTCGACCAGAAATCACGCCCAATGGACATGCTGCGCCTATTCCTGAACTCATAGAGCCTGCGACCGTACGACTCTTGCTGCCTGTAGGAGCGAGTCACGGCTGAGAGTTACCTTGACTGTGTCATCCGAGTCCTTCTGGTGAAAATGCAAACATCAAGAGGATGGGATACAAAGAGAGTCAACGACAACTGCAGTATAGTCGAAACGCAAATGATATTTGTGTTATGTAGTACATCAGTAACTCACGTAGGATAAAAGTCGGCCGATAATCGGGCTTCCAACGTCGCGACTTCGGTCGTGCAAGTTTCACGAGCCACAAGAAGATTACACATCATGAAACAACCCTTCGCTGTCCGCCGAGGTGAAACGGCCACGACTAGAGTCTTTCCTCACCGAGCCTTTCACCTTAGACAGTATAGAAAATCTCAGGGAATCATGCTTGGTACGTTCCGGACTTTCTCCTAAGTCCTCAGTCTCCCGCCCGGCAGCGGCAGCCGAGTGTAGGCGACGGCCGCACTCGGATCGCCGCGGTCCGCTTCGCAAATCAGCGGAGGCCGCGCACGAACGGTTGGAGGAAATGACATCACATGGCACCCTGGGACTCGGATGTCCGATTGTCGTGCCAAGGATGGCATCTGATTGAGCGTCTCTTTGCCAATGTTTTCGAGTTGGCAGTTCATGTGAGATCAGATTGTGATCGTGCATTTATAAGGGGTCTCCCCTCGTTTCCTGACTAGAAAGCAAGTGCATCGTGGTAGTATCCAATGCAATTTGACGATAATACTTCAAGATGAAAGAACCACAGCGACGTTTACGATATAATGTCGCTATATCACTCGATGGCTTCATCGCGCCTCCAGATGGGTCAACAGACTGGATCGTACAAGACGACAACATCGACTTTCAAGCACTTTATGCCCAGTTTGACACGTTTGTCATGGGCCGCAAGACGTATCAGTGCATGTTCGCTATGGGCGAGCAAAATCCTCTACGACAATATTCAAAGCAGAACCTGGTTGTTGTTAGCAGGACTCTGAGGAGCGACGATCATCCGGCTGTGACCATCGTATCGCACAACTTCACCGGCTACGTGGCGGACCTCAAAAACGCGGAGGGCCGGGACATCTGGCTCATGGGCGGCGGGCAGCTGGCGGGGCCGTGTCTGGATGCGGGGATCCTAGACTCCGTCGAGACCGCGATCATGCCTGTGATGCTGAGGAAAGGGACCAGAATGCTGCCTGACTCAGCGCTCACGCCGCTTGGGGGATTCAAATTGGAGTTGGTGGATTGCAAAAAGTTGGACACGAGTGGTATTGTGAACTGCAAGTACAATGTCAGCAGAGGAATGGCTGCGTCTCTGGGTGAAGCATTATCATTCTGTTGAACGGGGGGGCAGTGGATATGAAGAAGAGGCTCCGAGATACCCTCACGTGGTAAAACACACCCAGCCACTGTGCAAGGTCGTTCAAAAGTTACTTGATTTACCTAGAAGAGAATGACTGTTGACTTTATTCCCGATTCTCCGATGTAACTCCCGACGTCACCTCTACAGGGCTTCGGCGCGTATATCTCCTTTGCTCAAGCACCACATTTTACGGGCCGGCATGTATGCATGAATCCCATTAATGGGTTGCGAAGCACCCCGAACTGAATGAATCTCGTGACCAAATCTTCCTCATCTCGGCTCGCTAGGATATGCCGCTTGAAGATGGAGAGGACGCGTCCTCCCCTCGCCCAAATTGGTGACCAACACGTCGCAAGTGACGCAGACGTGCAGCGGATCTACGTAGGGCGTGAACAGAACCCCTCAGCGCATTGGTAGCTCTCGTCCCACCATGATCTCTACATAGGTAGGCATATCAAACATCGAGAGAAAAAGCGGACTGTCAAATCACAAATTTTCTGAGTCTAACAACAGAACTCCAAAGGTCTCAAGGATTCGACTTCGCGTCTTGGTGCTCGAATGGCTTAAATCCGCGACGGATTCTTCCCTTAGCTCCGCTAATCCCCTGGCGGTGATCATTAACATTGAGCTGTGGGCTCATAAATAACGCTGGAGTAGCCTTGAGTGATCTGATTATTCCCACACATCTTTCTTTCTAACCAAAGATGGCGACAAGAACAACTCAAAAGATACTGATCCTCGGCGGCACCGGCAAGGTTGGTCGCCAGATCACGAAGCTGTTCGCACAAACATCAGCCCCCGTCTACCAAACTTCCCGGAGCGGGGCCTCCACAACGGAGCCGGACGCCGATAACATTCATGCCGTCGCGTTTGACTGGGAGAATGAGCAGACGTGGGCCACGGTCCTGGGCATCGGCGCCGCCAGCATCTTTCTTGTAGCACCGCCGGTGATGGATATGCTTCCGCCGATGCGGTCATTCATTGACCAAGCGAGGACCCAGAGTCGCAAAACGAGATTTGTGCTGCTGAGTGGCAGCCCAGTTGAGCCTGACATTAATGGGTATGCGATGGGTCGGCCGCATGCGTACTTAAAGGAGCTCGGCGACAGGGGCGAGGTGGAATGGGCTGCATTGCGACCAACGTGGTTCCAACGTGAGATTCTGTGTTCACCATCCTAGGTGATACTAGTGAGCTGATATGAGAGCAGAAAACTTCGCAGAGCAGGAAAATCATCGCCTGGCGATTATCAATGAGAGCACCGTGTATTCCGCCACGGCCGACGGCAAGATTCCCTGGGTGGCTACAGAGGACATCGCTGCCTGTGCGTTCCAGCTACTCACTCAAGAAGACGCGCCGAATGACGAATATCTAATTCTTGGGCCTGAGCTACTCAGTTACGATGAGGTAAGCGCCGGTAACCCTATTCTCAAGTAATATACGAAAATCTCGATTGCTGATCTTTCCGTGGCAGGTCGCTGGCATACTCTCCGACGTTCTGGAACGAAAGATTGTGCACAAACGCCTTTCATCACAGGAGCTGGTGGACCGTTACGCCGCTCAGGGCATGCCGCGGGATTACGCGGAGATGATGGGTGGGCTGGACACGGCCATCAAGAACGGGAGCGAGGACCGGACGAACAGCGTCGTCCTTGCGGTGACTGGAAAGCAGCCAAGGAAGTTCCGTGAGTTTGCAGAGAGAAACAAGGCTGTCTGGGCGCAAGATGCCTGAAAACATGTTCACAACAGGCGGCCCTCCAGGCTTGAAGTGAGTATTGGTTCATCGAACTTAAGTGAGAGGGATGAGTGCATGCGGCAGTGACGCTGTGAGATGCCTCCCACCCTTGCTCATACTATCTGGTCGCTCCACGAGACTTTCTTTCTCGGCGAGCGTTCCATGTCGCCTGCACGTACATAAAAACGAGTAGAATGAAAAGAAGGTTTCGTTTTCAGTCAGCAAACGCCGCCGTTTTCAGCCGAAAGCTAATACAGCTTGTCCTCGCGTGCGGGGATGTGCGCTAAGGTTGAAACAAGTCATGAGATCACAAAGCCTCCCTGCGTGCCTGAAAGTCTGCGACGTGAAATGCAAGCTCATTATCCTCTCTACAACATCTATCTAATCAGGTTGCCCAAGCTCCAGTTCGAATGATTTGTGCATGAATCTCACGATATGGACTCATCATTTGTCGCGATTGAGGATGAAATGCCGGGGAAGGCCGGCGGCCGGGGTGACGCCCGGGGCCCGGAGGAGACGGCGAACCCACTGACGTACCCCAAGGCGGCCGAGCCATTCAGTCAGGACCTCTTCAAGAACCCAACATCGGAATATCGAGGATGCCCTCTATGGTCATGGAATACGAAGCTGGAAAAGAAGAAGCTCCTCCGCCAGATTGATCATCTCAGTGAGATGGGCATGGGAGGTTTCCACATGCACGTCCGGACCGGGCTAGATACCGAGTACATGGGTCCGGAGTTCATGGATCGTGTGCGAGACTGCGTGGAGTATGCAGAGAGTAAGGGGATGCTCGCCTGCTTGTAAGGAACCGCAAATCCCGATCATTTTTCGATGAGATTGCTGATGACACTCATCAGATATGACGATGATCGGTGGCCCTCTGGCGTTGCTGGGGGCAAGGTAGTCAAACAGTACCCAGAGCATAAGACGAAGCACATTCTGTTCACGCCGTATCCATATGGCTCAGTTGAGCTCGGCGGGTAAGTCTTCAGGCCATCTTTCTTGAATCCATCTGACACGAGTTTTAGTGGATGCGCTCCAAGTTCAGCACAGGCCTGCCGGAGTGAAGAGGGATACCTCTTGGCACGCTACTCAATCACCCTAGATGAGAATGGACGCCTGAAATCGAACAAGAAACTTGAAGAGGGTGAGGATGCTGAACCAGGTGGAAGAGTCTGGTACGCATATGTCGAGATCAACCCCCCGTCATCTTGGTTCAACGGGCAGACGTACATCGATACAATGAGCACCGAGGCCATGAACCGCTTCTTGGAGAGCACCCACGAGGTCTACAAGGATAAGATTGGCGACAAATTTGGCACGACGGTGCCCTGTATCTTCACCGATGAGCCTCAGGTGGCTATCAAAACACAACTCTCCAGCCCGACTGGAATGGAGGACGTCTTTCTTCCATGGACAGCAGATCTACCCGACACATTCAGAGCGACGTATGGCGAGGATGCAGATCTCGTTGCCAGCATCCCGGAACTGCTCTGGGATCTCCCGGGAGACACACCAAGCTTATCCCGCTACCGCTTCCACGATCATGTCAGCGAAAGGTTTGTTACATCGTTTCTCGATCTGCTGGCAAATTGGTGCAGAAAGAACAAAATCATTCTCAACGGCCACATGATGGAGGAACCCACCCTGCGTTCTCAAACAACTGCCCACGGCGAAGCAATGCGCTGCTACCGAAACCAGACGCTTCCGGGCATGGACCTTCTGAACGACTGGGTCGAGTACAATACTGCGAAGCAGTGCACGAGCGTGGCCCGCCAGAACGGTGTTCGCGGCGCCATGAGCGAGATCTATGGGTGCACACACTGGTATTTCACCTTTGAAGGGCACAAGGGCTGCGGAGACTGGCACGCGGCTCTCGGCATTACATTCCGCGTGCAGCACCTCAGCTGGGTTAGTATGGCGGGCGAGGGCAAGCGCGATTATCCCGCTAGTATCGGATACCAGAGTCCATGGTATAAGGAGTACGGCTACGTCGAGGACCATTTCGCTCGTGTTGGTGTCGCCTTGACGCGCGGCAAGGCCGTCACGCGAGTTGGTGTGATCCACCCCATCGAGAGCTTTTGGTTGTGCTTCGGTCCCAATAACAGCGGCGACGATGAGATTGGTCGCCGTGATCAGGCTTTCGCCGAGCTCACAAACTGGCTGCTGCATGGCTTGGTTGATTTTGACTTCATCTCCGAGAGCCTTCTCCCAAATCAAATCGGCGAAGATGTCTCGAAGCCTCTGAAAGTTGGTCAGTGCGAGTACGATGTCGTCATTCTGCCGAACCTTCGAACTATTCGGTCATCGACTTTCGAAGTCGTGAAGAAATTCGCTGCTGCTGGGGGTACTGTCATAATCGCTGGTGACGGCCCGGTTCTTATTGATGCTCAGGTTGCGCCGGCGGATCTGAGCCTTGACATCGAGCCGTCGGTCAAGGTTGCTTGGGGTCAAGGCGACATCCTCTCTGCGGTATCTCAAAATCGTGACTTAAAGATCGACTTGAAGGATGGGGGACCCACGGATACGCTACTCTATCAGATGCGCCAGGATGAGGAAGAAAGATTCGTATTCATCTGCAACACGGATAGAAATAATCCGTACGACACGCTGGTCAATATCAAAGGCGACTGGGACGTGGAGGTTTTGGATACTTTCACCGGTTCAACTCATCACCACAAAGCTCGTTATGAAGGTGGTTGGACCATCTTTGATCACAGATTTGAAGGTTGCGCAAGTCTACTCTTGAGACTTTACCCTGTGCCAGGAGAAGAACTGTCTTTTGTCAGTATCGAAGAAGGAGTAGCGCTGGCTCCAGCTCAGCACTCTTCTGGGGAACTCAAGCTCGAAGAAGTTGTGCTCTCGGAGCCAAATGTTATGATGCTCGATTACGCGCTGTACAGGATCGACGATGACCCATGGGAGGACTCTACACGACAAGAAATCCTCAAGATCGACAATGAGATTCGAGGACGTCTGCGCATCCCGGCTAAGGGTTCCGCCTGGAAGCAGCCCTGGTCCGTGCCGCAGTCAGAGCGAGCAGCAAAGGTCTATGTTGACCTCAGGTTCGAGTTTGATTCCACCGTCATTATCAAGACTCCAGCCTACCTCGCGATGGAAAATCCCGAAAACGCGAGAATCACCATCAATGGCAACAAACTCCCAGTCCAGGAGAAAAGGCTCTCATGGTGGGTCGATGAGGATATCAAGACCATTTCGGTGCCGAAGAGAACGATTCGCAAGGGGAAAAACATCATCGAGCTCAGTATGCCCTTTGGTGTTCTGACCAACCTCGAGAGGATATACTTACTTGGCAGCTTCAGCGTTGAGCTGAAGAACAATCTGCCTATACTATGTGAACGAAGACAGAGCTTGGGTTGGGGCGATGTGGTTACACAAGGTCACCCGTTTTATGCTGGTAACGTGACGTACAACTGCAGCTTCTCACTGAAATCTCGCTCGACTGTCACCCTCTCGATTCCAAAGTTTGCGACACCCGTCATCAAGGTTCAATGGAAGGGGAAGAGTGGGCATATTGCCCTGCAGCCAAGGAAACTAGATCTTGGTGAACTAGAAGCCGGCAAACACGAAATCTCGATTACAGCCTTCGGTTACCGGTACAATTCATTTGGCCATATACATCTCACAGAAGGTGTCTTTGGATGCTGGCCTGACATGTGGCGAAGTAAGTAATCTAGTGGTAATATTTGCATGGCAGCATGCTGACATAGTTCTCAACAGCTGGTGGATGGGCTTGGAGCGAGGAATACGTTTTGAAACCTACCGGAGTCCTGGAGAAGCCTTCCTTGATTGTGGAATCCAAGGCCGGCGAGGGGAGTGAAGAATGGATTATCTTGGTCGAATAAGTACCTCAGCCTTGATCTTATTCAACCGCGGTTAAGGAGAATGAGCAAAATTGTACGGTCAAATGGCCATGAGCGCTACTGGCGACGTTTTATTGTAATACTACTCTTCTGAACAGAAAATGAGAACTGGAATGCTTAGCCAAGAACTGGGGAGGGGCATCCCATTGTACCTCTGGGCGTCTTCCCGCTGAGTATCGTGTATTGCAACTGTATTCACCCACTAAGACCCTTAACCTGGAGAGCCATGACAACGCTTCCATTAGCACCGACACCTACAGGAATGCCGACTCTATCAGATGTCTGCGGAAACAAATCTGCTGAGAATAGTGTACCGTTGCCGATAAGATCAAGGTCGGCGCCGGTGAGCTGATGGTCTCTGTCAGAATGCTATTTCACAGAGAATGCAGGCACGCGAAGCGTTCACTTACGCCGAATAGTGATGACGGGCTAGCTGCTTGATAACAGACGAGACTGCCGTTGCTTGTGCTGCAGGGCTCGTAGCCACGGATGGCGACTTTTTCGACAGGGCTTCCGACAGTGTTGAATGGATAGCATGCTAAGCTGCCCGTGATGAAGTTGCCGTACCCGTTAATACAGCCAATCCTTTGGCCGTTTTCGAACGCAAGAAGCTCAAATGTCCTGGGGAGTGTTGCAAAAACACCGCAGATCGATCCTAGAGTCAGAGCAATGGACTTAGGATGCATTTCGAAATATCCGATGAGATGTTGTTTCGAAGGAACATCAAAACTCAAATTTCTTCTAGCAGTACATTGACTCCCATACTCGACATTTAAACTTGGATGCTGCCTTTGTTCGCTGGGAATCAACGAGTGTGAGAATATTGAAGGCAAACAGTAGCGCCACCGTAGTACTACAGGCGGAGCAAGTGCATTGAGCTTAACATTCTTCTCTGAAGAATGTCAACGAGCAAACTGACAATTTTATGACAAAGACCATGTGTTGTATTCACTAATAAGACTGCGAGTTTCGAACAGAATGATGGAATGTCAAGATGAATCCTGAAAACAAGCAGGATTGATGCTATCAATAGGAGGCCTGGTTGGCGGATCGCATTTCACGGTCCACGAAATTGAAGCTGATTTGCCAAGAATCGGACACATGAAGAAGGAACTAGGATGCTACTTGAGTACTGGTAGCATGAAAGGCAAGCACATGAAGGGCGGTGGAAATGAGAGTGATCACTATAGCTAGTTTGAAACTAGCCTTGACCTCATGGGTGTCGTTTGTCATTGACCAGAAGTAGTTGGAGGCGCTATTGAATGAGGTTCGTGGCACAAGTAGGATCCTGATCCATGCAGGATTCAGCATCTCCCAAGACAGAGGACGTGTACTTTGGTACATAGGTGCTGGATAATGTCCTGTGATGAGATACCTTAGCTCATAGTGTTCTATGAGGGACTTGACGCAGCCCGAGGATTGTCACGCAGGCATCATCTCAAGTTCGAACTCCAGGCCGCGCAGACTAAGTATTTGATGCAAAAAGCCATCATGGTCATACACCGTGGAATAATGTGCTCTTCCGCGCATGTGGTGAACAGCATTAATTAAATAGAAATCAGCGAAGAGTCTTATAAGTTAAACGAGGTCATATGTCTTCTAGAATGTTTCTGTACTACCAGTAATTTTTCATATGAAGACAACTAACATCAATCAAAGGTAAGATGATTGTCAGGACCTCGTGAGCGCATTCGGCTTTGGTCAACGGCATCGGCCGCTTCATCGCTCAATCTTGAAAATGCGCGCGCAAGGTTCCTCTGGGACTTGCAACCGCAGCGTGCTGTCAGCACCGGCCAATTCCACCTCCGTTGTAAACCTGGTCGGGTAAAGCACGCTGATCCTGCTATCTTTGTGTGTTCTCAATCCTTTTCCGAGCGAGAAAACCATTTCAGTCGGCCCATCTCGTCTCCAGACAGCGAGGTAGGTAGTCTTGCCGTCTGCTGAAGTTAAGGCTAGAGCCACCCAATCGTCGTGCCATTTGGGTAGACCCAAGGGCCACGCGGCGTGCGCATGACGCAGATCTCCTCGCATACTCTTGTAGACTTCCATGCCCTCTTTGACGATGGCCAGCTGATTGCCACTGAGCAGGTCAACGCGGCCGGATAGGTAGACGCGACCCATCATACTATTGACGACGCTCAGAGCATTGAGCTCATCACTCCATCCGGGCTGAGGGTAGGCCCAGCTAGCGCTCTGCTCCGGAGTCACAGCCGTGGGACATGCGGCTGCGATAGCCGCGTAGAGCTTAGGGTCCTGCTGGTCGCTCGTAGACTGGATTGAGTGGACGGCCAGCATGGCGTAGTCGAGACGGTTCGCTCCTCCAGAGCATGTCTCAATGACGACGCCGGGATAGTTGTCCAGAAGTGCCCTGACCCAGGCTAGATAGGCGCGCTGGTGCTCGAGATGGGCGGCACCTGCGGTGCCTTGGCCGTCCACATCGGTGCCCTGCACCACGTCGATGTTATAATCGAACTTGAAATATCTGACACCATAGTGGTCGATGAGATTATGCATAACCTTGTTCATCCAGGCTATGACTTCGGGGTGGCGGTAGTCAAGTGTCCAGCGTCGTTTCTCAACCACACGATGGCCATCCTCTTGGAAGAAAGCTTCATCGGGCAGCTGGCTGCCTACAGGGCTCCGGACGCCGACTACCTCTGGCTCAAGCCATAGGCCGGGAATCAGTCCCTTGCTTCGGATGTCGCCCATAAGCTTCATGAAGCCTGACGGAAAGCGCTTGGTGGACGGCTCCCACAGACCCACGTCGTCCCACCAGTTGCCGTCGTCGGCGTACCAACCAGCGTCTATCACAAAATACTCGGCGCCGAGCTGCACGACTGGATCCAGCAGCGCGCGTACTTTGTCCTCATCTGGGTCTCCCATGAGACAGTTCATATAATCATTGAATATGATTGGCATCCTTTCCATGTCGTCGTGCGGCCTTCGAATTTGCCTCCTGTAGTCAGTCATAGCTGCAAAGGCCGCTTGTTCGTCGCCCTGGACGCGACAGCAAGCGACTGGAACAGTCATGAAAGACTGGCCAGGTGACAACCGTTTCTTCCAGCCGTGACTGCTCAGCATAGGTCCACCGGCGGCAAGGTAGATGCTATCTTTGAAGTCGCCTAGGTCCCATCTCCACGATACATTGTGCTCGACCTGCCACATCCATGTGTCCTCATTGTTTCTGTGTTTGAGAGCGCCCATGGGAAGATGGCCACCCGTGGAAAAGGATCCGCGGGAGCTCAGCTCGAAGTGTGCAAGCGAAGCCAGGAGGCCGTCTCCCAGCTCCAGGATGCCATTGTTGTCGAGACCGACGCTTGGGAGGGAGCGTTCCTCCCATTGCCCCTCGCGGAACCAGGTGCTGTTGGCGTAGAAGAGCGAGTAGTCCTCAAACCATCGGTAAGAAGTGGACGTCATATTACCAACCGTCAGAGTGGATACGTTGGTGAGGACAATGTCTTCATTGCTGGTGGACTGGTTTGTAACGGTGGTTTGGGCGCGCACCACGGGAATGCTGCCGTAGATGGTGAAGCTGGCTTCCACATGAATGTTTGTGGCATCGTCGCTACACTCGACAATGAGCCTCTCTTGAGAGCCGTCGTCAGTTTTGATGATTCTGTGGCTCTGATACCGTAGTCGGTCAGAAAGAGTGGTGCCAACGAGCGTCTTGGCCGTCTTGATGTCACCACTGCCTTCGCCGCTCACACGGATGCTGACGAGCGGAAGCTCAGACGATTCGAAATTGGGCGAAGAATGTGGAGATGGCTCCACGGTAGTAGGCAAGATACGGTCAACGCAGATGACGCCGTCCTTGTTGATCAAAAAGTCAATTTTCAGGGCATCAGTATGCCATTGAATTGTCCGTGTCTGCTTATTACCCATCTTCGGCCTTTGGATACAAGTCTTAGTTGAATTGGTCTGCTGTGTGGTGTGGTGTCGCGCTGTGCCACGAAGGAATAGGGCAGTATCAACACAACAGATGAGAGCGGCTTTGGGATTGAGAAGTGACTACGACGTATTTTACATTTAGCAAGCCCTTCTTGATGATCCCTTATGGAACTTGGATGATGAACTGTGGCAAGTAAGACTTGCTTGATGAGGTACCACAAGCTCCTGAATCTGTGCATTGTAACAAGCATCACGCCAGAGTCGCGTATCGTAACGAGTTGCATTGAGCGGCCGATCGAGCGTCACGGGGACAGCGCCGCGATTAGCCCCACCCCCACACCCGGACCCGAAAGTCGATCGCGGCTCCGGGGCCGTGAGTAAGGAACAGCAAAGTACTGGTGGCAGCGTTCTGCAGCTTGCCGCATCGATCGATCCTAACAATGCAACTTGCCTGAATGCAGTCCAGGGTGATAGTCACGAACTATATTTCTTCACATTAAGCCAGTACCTAAGGCGCCCATTATCTCGTGTGGGTAGGGGGGCTGAAGGTAGGTAGGTGGGGGTGGGGGTTCACTCAGTGAATGCATGACCGTTACCATTCTCATCTTCCACCTACAATCTGGCAAGGACTTTCATGTTTGTCCCAGACCTGGTCTATTCAAAGGTCTCCCTAGTAGTCACGCGTCATTGGCACAGTCCCCTTCTAGAGCTTGCAGGCCAATGCTGTGTCGTTGTGAATGAAAGCTTGATGAGAGTCATTGAGTGAAAACATATTTCCTCCATCGGCCAATACTATGAACTTGCATATTGATGGGTGATTCTTCACGATGGTCATTTTCTTTAACTCCCTACCAGTACAAGGATGTTGCATATTTTCCCAATTACAGAACCTGTCGCAAGAACCATGGTCAGCTCCTAGCCTATCACGATAGGCTATTGAAACAACTTCCTTGTGCAGTGGCTTTGCCTCATTGATTTGCAATTCTCTATTACTGACGGACTACTAATTTCTATCATCACCATCCTACCTCACCTTGAGCCTTGGCGTCCAGACTCTCATGGCGCCGTTGCCTCCACGATTGGCACGTAGGAAATAAGGGATGGCTGTCAACTGCAGTGGCTTGACATCATATTCCCACGCCTTAGAACCGTAAAGCCGACTCGGCTCACCTGTGACAACGCCCACGTGGGCTAGCTTTCGGCCTGTGACCTGGAGGGGAACGACGCTATGAGTTGTCGCAACAGACACAGGCGATCCCTCCTGGGGTGCTCGCTCATCGTCCAGGGCGATGTAGTCAATGTCTACGGCCTCGTTGTCCACATCCTCCAGACAGTACACAAACGGGCCCCGACGGAGACAGACCGCGTCTTTGCCCGTCTTAGGGTGCGCATACAGCCGGTGAGCCGGTGTTGGAAGTGAGAGGCATATCTCAGTGTCTGCGAGGACGTTGTTGATGTGCAGATACCCCTGGTTGAGCTCGCCTTGCTCAGAGCATGTGTACCCTTGGTCCTGCACCCAGTCAGGAATCCGCAATGCCAGCCTAGCGGCGCCATCAACGCGGATAGTGACCTCGCCGGACCAGGGCATTTCGGTTATAACGGATAGCTTGACCCCTTTGCCTGCCAGCATCAGGTCTACCTCACTCTGGACGTACATGTGGACGGCCACAAGGCCCTCAGCATCATCGGTGGAGTAGAGGAGTGAACCCAGCGATCCGACTAGCTTAGCTACGTTGGGTGGGCAGCAGGCGACGCCAAACCAGCGCTCACGATCCTTGGACTGTCCGGTCTTGGTTCTTAGGACATTCTGGTAGTAGAAGGCCTCGCCGTCAGAGCTGATGGCGCCGAGAAAGCCGTTGTATAGGCAGTTCTCCATGACATCCGCGTACTCTGATTTGAGCTCCATCTGGAGCATTCGCTGACACCACATAATGAGAGCAAAAGCTGCGCAAGTCTCGCCGTAGCACCCCTCCATCTCCAGGTCGTTAAGGATGAAGGCTTCGCCGAAGCCCTCGTTCTGGCGGTACGAGCCAATCGCGCCCGTAACGTACATCTTGCAGTCCACCATGTTCCTCCACAGACACTGAAGCGCCTGCTTGCACTTGGCCACTTCAGAATCCGACGCGGCCTCGAGGCGGATGAGGTCCGTGACGGCTGTGTAGTAGTACATGGCGCGCACGGCATGTCCCTTGATCTCGGTCTGCTCGCGTATGGGTAGGTCAGCCTGGTTGTAGGCATAATCTCTCGGGCCATGAAACCAGCCTTTGACCTCGCTGCCCAGACCGTCGTACGGATCGGCACCGCGTGCAAAGGCTTCGTGGTCAAAATATGTCTCGCCCTTCTCGTCCTGTGTGCCTCGCTCCAGGATGAAGTACTTGGCGAGCTTCAGAGCCAAGGGGTCGCCCGTCATATCGTAAAGGCGTAGCAACCCTAGCTCGATTTCCTGATGGCCGGGATATCCGCGCTTTTTGCCCTCCTCGCGGCCAAAGACCGAGTTGATGTGATGCATGGATTTAGTAGCCACTTCCAGAAGGCGTCCGCTTTTGGTGAGAGTCTCGTAGGCTACGGTCGCCTCGTATAGATGTCCAAGACAGTAGAGTTCGTGGAGGTCGCGCAGGTTGGACCAGCGATTCTCGAGGCCACGGACCGTGTAGAAAGAGTTGATATAACCGTCCGGATGCTGGGCATTGCGAATCATGTCGACAGTCTCCTCCACAACGCGTAACATATCCTCGTTCGGGTGGATGAGTAGAAAGTTACAGGCTGCCTCTGTGGTCTTGTAGATATCGCTGTCCCAAAAGGCGTGGGGCTGCGGTTGGTGGCCTTCTTTCCATGTAAGGCAATCCCAGTGGCCCTCGGTCTTTTGAGCCTTGATGATAGAAGGCACTGTAGACTCGCGGACACATCGCTGGAACTTGGCCCAGAATGGTGATGTCACGCGGGCGCTCTGAAATGACACGCTACTAAGTGGCATGCTGGATGGCGGGGCAGTAATTCTATGATTGATGTCCTGTAACTTGGTACTTTTCCGAGATGAGAGTTGAGGTCAGTTTCGGAATGGGTAAGGTTGACTAAGATGTGAGAAGGCAGAGGAAAGCGTCAGTGATGAGGAAGCCAGGAGAAAACAAGAAGAACAAGTTCACACATTCTTAATTATTGATCGTTCGACTCTGGAAGGCCTGTGGCCATTTGAAGTAACGAGCCAGACTTGGATGAGGTTGGCGTCAAAGGATCCGCCCTTGATCATTGGGAAGGGGCCCAGTTTGGCCCAGTGTTGAGCGAGGTTTAATCAGACCAATTCTACGCACGCTAGAGATTATCTCTCTTCGCGTAGTCATGCCAACATGCCCTTGCAAGCTGTAAATCCGATGGCGTTGATAACAGTGCACCAGTCTAATGCAAAGTACAGAATCGCGGCTTTGAGAGAACCCCTCTCCCCCACAGTCTTCCGAATAAATAGACGATAGAGCTAGTGCATGGTAGTCCGACCTAAATCCCATTCCTATTGGCGTGCTAATCACTACTCCCCCTCCCCCTCCCCCTTGTCCTCTCTGTCACTCCCCCACCTCATTCCCGTATACGGCTCCGCTACAGGAATCAGAGAAATCACCTCCATTGTACACCAGGTATCTTGCGCTAAGCCCCAAAGAATGCCACTCGAGGAGGGGTAACCTATTCGACGATCTCAGCTCGTGTTCTACAATCCCATATTGCACTAAACGCCATTTTGATGAAGACCACACGACGTTTGTGGATATATTCCAGCCCAGACATCACACGAGATTCACAATCAGCCTTATTTTTCCTCGCAACACCGTCTATGAGGACTCGAAAAGCTCAAAGGCACATACGTGCATGTACTTCATAAGGTCAGATGGCCAAACATGGAAGTAGTAGCGTACAGATAATTCTTCTAGAAATGTGGCATATTTCTGCATCTGCATAAATGGAAGCGGGAATAGCTCTCTAACAGGCACCGTGTTCACATGGTGTTTGGCTTGCGTGTAATCTACCTTTGCATGTGCCCTATCTAATCGCTTATGTGCGCATGACACGTCCATTCTCCTTCAGATGTTGAGTACCAATGACCTTCCACTGCTGCCGTCCTTTCCATCTATGAAGATCTTCAGCACAACTTACAGCAAGTGTGGTCTCATGTCCTATATGGCGATTTCTTAAGCATTCTCGACCGTGGTGGTGGTGACAATATCGTGTTTTTCTTTCGACATGTGACGCTCGTTGTCGGCAAACTCTGTACACAAGATTATTAATACACTTGCCAGTCAAAGAAGACCTCAAATGAGTAGATGAGGAGGTAGTATGGCTTCCAATCATAGGAGCAGACTTACGGTCGACATTGGTATACTTCCACTTGCGAGCGGGCACTTTGTTGTCAAAGAGTAGATCGATTTCACCAAAGGGTCGGTCCTTGGTCTCGGGCAAACGGAACCAGCACCATATGTTGCAGAGTAAATTAGTGCCTGCGTAGAAGAGAGCAGCCTTGGCACCCCAGTTCCAATCTGACATTCACGTCAGCCTTTCCGAACTTCCAGCTTGTGCAGTGTCTTTAGAGAGTCATAAATGGAGATCCGCGAATACAGAAACAGAAGAAGATATGAGCAGAGAGACAATGAGAAATAGCGAAACATTTCTTACCATCAGGGGAAATCATCCGTGGGGTGATGATGTTATTAACGATACCCGTGCAGACATATGCGAAGCGGCCAATGGTGATGGTTTTGTAACGAAGCTTGCCGGAAGGCGTCTCGGCCACAATTGGGTAGGCGACAGGGCCAATGGTAATGACGTTGACGAGCTGGCATACAATCATGACAATGCCTATAGCGAGACGGGCCGCGGAAGAGTGGGCAAAACCCAAGCCACCGATAACGATGAGTGAGAAGAACATGTATGTTAAGCCGCTCATGTAGATAGTCGCGCGACCAAAATGGGGGAAGAGCAGCCAGCAGATGAAGCCACCGATGATGAAGCAGGCATTGAGAGAGATGTTGAGGTCAAATGACTGCTCGACGCTGAAGCCGGCAGATTGAAGAAACAGGATAGCAAAGCCCTGGATCGCGTTGCCACACATGATTTGCGCACACCAAACGACGATGTTCTAGTGACACGATATCAGCGAACCCTGCCAGTTGAATCGCCCATGGCACACTGCAAGCATGCATATCACACCGCAGTAATGGTGGCAGAAGTGGAAAAATACTCACGATCTCAGTGCGGCGTAAGTTAGTGCCCTTGAAGCAATCGGTGAAATTTGCGTTTTCCGTTTCTGCGCGCTCTAGCTCGGTTGTGTAGCGGATGTAAGCCAGGGTAGTCTCGACCTCGTGGTCGTTGTTTCCGTCGGCATTGCGCAGACGGCGTAAGCTCTTACGAGCTTCCTCAATGTTTCCTCTGCGAACCGCATTCCAGGGCGACTCAGGCGCGAAATAGGCGGCGATAAAGAGAGGTAACGGCCAAATCCACTGGAGTGAGATGGGCAGCCGCCAGCCCCAGTCACCAGGAACGGTAAGGACGACGCGAAGAATTCCGGCCGAGATAGTAAGACCGAAACCCCAGCACATGCAGACCCATGCAGTAACGTATGGCCGTAGAACCGTTGGTACAAGCTCGGACGCGTACGTTGTGCTGAGCGTCTGTATTCGATGTGAGTTATTTCAGGAGACTACTAATATTACGCGGCAACAAAAGTGAGGGTAACGTCACATACCTGGAAAACACCCCAGGGAATGCCGCAAGCAAATTGACCAATGGCAAGCATCGTCAGACTGGTCGAAAAGAAAGGGATGAATATAGCAAGTGCCATGATGACCATGAAGAACATGAGCGTTTTGCGCGATCCGAATCTGTCTTGTGCCCAAGCGTTGATGACGAGACCGAGTAGCTGGGAGACCGCGGATGAATTGGACAGGCCTGTCTGCCATTGAGTCGGGATGAGATTCTTGCCTTCTTTTTCACTGTAGGTGCCGAACCGAGCCTGGAATTGCGCCTGTCCATAGAATGAACTCATCTAGGGAAGAGCGTGTACGTCAGTCAAGCCCACGACAACATAAGTAGAGAAGAGGCACGGTGTGGGAGAAGTTGTGCGTAAGGAATAATCACCATGTTGCCGTCAAAACCCTCCATGATCAAGGCGACAGACAGAAGCATGGCCCAGAACATGGCAGCCTTGTATTTCTTGAGAGCCTCGCGAACTTTCAGCTGCGCGTCGGCCTCGTTACTGGCCTTGGCGTCCTCAACCATTTTCTTAAACTCAGGGCTGACAATGTCGATCTTGTCAAGATGCCCTTGAGCCACCGTGACATTAGATGCTGCCATGACGGCTGATATTGGCCTGTGAGAGGCTAGGAAGTGGAGGAGAGTTGAATTTGTTTGCAATATCAAGCCTTTTCGAGACGATGACTCTTCAAAGGGGCCAAGGGTCCAGTCCGAGTAAGGGCCTGGGCGACGAGGTTCTCGGCGAGCCTTATACTCCTGACTCATTCGCACGCGACGTAACTAAGTGCCAGTCAGGCGTTATGTAGGCGTTGGATTGCTGAAGAGAGAGCCACGTGGAATGAGAAAGTACATTTCTACCATGTACGTATGGCTTGTATGTGTGCTCCAGGATTGACACGCTATTCAGCCCTCCACCTCCACATTTTCCGGCTGGCGAGTGAGAGTGATAGCTTCTTCATTTTAGGCTGATCCGTGTTCTTCAACCATTGACGGCTTGAATCCTACTACCCATGTGACGAAGAACACGACAAGGCGCTTAATCAAGCCAGATGGTGGAGCTTTTTTTCTTTTTTTGCATGGTGATCTCAAAGGTCAATATCCGGGGTAGCGCTGGGCTCAGCAGTAGAGAGACAGTTCATGCGAACATCACGCCTGCATCGCGGGGAAAAGCACAAGTGTGTACCCAGGTCGGGGTACCTTCAATGTCAGGGATTGGGCGCAACGGCGTTAGACTCCACCTCCACAAATCGTTCCTAGCTCTATCCTCGTCGCTTGCAAGGAATTTCCGGGGAATGAAGACGCACTAGCTCCCAGTATGAGGGGACCCCGCCACTGAGGCTTGTTGGAGCAGACAATCGGACGACTAACTGGGCATGTACCTAGAGCCAACATGGCTAGTTTTTAAATGCCCAATGCTTCCGCAGCAAGAAGCTGAAAGGAGAAAGTTCCAAACCCCAAATCTTCCTGAATAGTTTTACCTGATTGGCGCGGTAGGCTGCCTTGAGACATCGACAAATTGGCTTCGCGGGGATAGCTGACGGGGATCTCCACATATCCACTCTGCAAAAGACCAGACGGAAAGGTGTGGGGAATCGCAGGATGATGGGCCGTGGTTGAAATTTTTGCGGTCTTGTAGCTCGATTCGAATCATTACTAGAATGTCACAAAATCATCGGCATGGTTTTGTGGGCTCACGTTGTACTAACTCGATGCGTAGAACGCGAGGACTTCGCAGAAGTGCGATGTTCTGCTTTTGAGCCTGATGAGTTCGGCAAAGCATATCTAGGTACACAGTAACTGGATAGACAATTCTCATTTACTTGTGTGCCCAAGACATTCCAAGCCAACGTGTTTGGTCATCAGGTTCTGGCTTTGACACTCAATGTATCATCAAAATACTCCATCAGCCCTATGGAAGACTTGCGAGGTTTGAATCTTTGAGTAATCCTGGACATTATCAAGACTGATATCACCTCAGTTACAAATGGTTTAATCACTTTGAGTACATTCATTTTAATCTACTCGAAGCCGCTTCAACAGCAGAAGTAAGCTTACCACAATTAATCTCATCATGTTACACAGCGTCTTGCACCTTGATTGAGACTGGAGAAATATTTTATTGATACTTTTTGTCTGAATAACAATCGTAAAACCTGATGTTGCTCCTACCAGGCGAATAGAATTGAAGACTGCTTTGTCTTTGAGGATTGGATGAGGAATTTCGGCAACTTCTTCACCAGCAACATGCAACAAGCAGTCGTCGCAGAAAACATCAACCATTCCTTGCAAAGCTTTCGTTGATGAACCTCACACACGAGGGATGCTCCCCCCCCAAATGTCCATGGAATTGAACATACCAATATACCATTTACTGAGACCCAACAATCTCAAAGGCGTAGGCAGTGAATTCATCGCTGGGCCAAACTGGGAATTGGATGAAGTTATCGTTGTACGATACATCAAAGGTTCCCACATCGACGGGCTCGTCAACAAGTGTAAAACGGCCATTTTCGAGCCCACCAGGGAAAGGGAATGCCAAGACTTTGATCTTGATCTCGCCAGAGGATGGTAGACCGATGATGTCGAGGTTGTTGACACGAATGGCGGACTCACCAGTCTGACGGCGAGAACCATAGAGCATCTTGAGATGGTTGCCCTCGACGGTGGCGTAGACATCAAACTCCTTATTGGCAGAAAGCAGTGTCTCAACGCGGTGGCCCTGCATCCCAGTACCGTAGTACTTGTAGACGAGGTACTGACCAGTTGCCCTGTAATCCTGGTTCTTGGGATCGTAGACGTTGGGGTCACCGCCGCCAGGCTTGGTGAGAAGACCGCTGAACATATCGTATGCCTGGAAGGCGGGAATCCAGCAACTCCTAGCCCCCTTGGCATCGATGCGCTCGAAGTTGGCAATGTACCAGGCGCTGAAAACAGGAGTCTGCTCGCTGTCGAGGGCGTACTCGTTGATATTGATGGGCTTGCGTGGCAGGTCATACTTGTCAAGAAGCTCCCACAAGAGGTTACGAGACGTCTCAAAGTCCGGGTTCCCGAGCACATGCCACTCCCACTCGTCGGGAATGGTGCCGTTGACCTGAAGGAAGGACGCAAAGTTGGTCCACCACTCATTCGTCACAGACGGATCCGTATTGACGGCAGGGCCGCCCAGCTTGGTTCCGGGAAGCTCCTGGCGCAAGTACGCATAGGCGTGGGCCCAGGCTTCAAGGTACTGGGCTTGAGGCCGATCCCAATAGACTTCGCCGTTGGGCTCGTTCCAGATATCGAGGGACATGCCCTCAAGAGCGTCGTTCTCGCGCAGATCCTTGACAACTTGGGCGAGAAACTCGTCCCACTGGGTCCAGTCGCCGCCATCACCAGGGTAGGGCCCGTCTGTCTCACGCTGGCCGCCATCGGCACCCCAGAGGTCGCTCATCATGGTCGTGTATGTACCATTGTGCTTGCGTACGATACGGTAGTTGGATATAACGCCATTCATGCGAACCTGTCGTCTTTAGCGCCCTCTCTTAAGGGGCATGTACAACAAAAGCACACGTTACATACCTTGTAGTCATCAAACGAAGTAATCCAGGCGTGGCCTCCGGCTGTTAGCGAGGAACCGCCGCCACGCGAGCAACCGTAATCCATGTCGGTAAACCACTTATCAGGGGTCTGGTTCAGGTCCAAGGGCAGGCCGTAGAGGACACCTGAGGCGCCATGTTGAGACTCTCCGCGGTCGACTGCTAGGTTGACGACAGAGATGGCGTCCGGATTGACATCACGTCGCGTCAAAGTCAGGGCAGTCGCAGTCGTGACCAAGCATATAACGGCGCGCAACATCATGGTGAGAGCTCGAGCTATGAACAAGGATGTGTCTTCAGATCGTTTGGAAAGAAGCTTGATTGGCGAGATGCTGCTATTTGATGATGCACGAAGAGAGAGATTGCCGTGAATCCCAGAGATCAAGGGCTTTTTATAATGCTGCTCGCAATCATTCCACTCCAGCGCTTGACTTCAAGGTAGCAATAGGATATCATATCATCAGTTCAGCTCCGCTCTCCCTTCTCTTTTGCCTAAGTTATTGCCATCACTCGATCAAGTCCTGCACCAAGCTTGGCTTCTCTTTGCCGCCATATGAATCAACAGCGAGAGCGTAAGAAGTGTGATTGCGGGGGAACCTTTTCCCAGATCGACATAGGCACATGGAGAAAATCTCATGTCTGGACGGATTGAATTTCGCCTTACCTCCCTCCCATGCGGAAGAAGACTGTGCCGGCGTGACACTTCGGTGGAGTCTCGGCGCTGGGCCGAGCCGCCGGATCTGGGGTCCGATTCAAGCTCATCCGTCTGGTCTAAGGGCAGCACCCCGGCTTGTGGCATTATTGAATCCACAATTACCGAAGTCCGACTTGAATTAGCCCACTGGTCCTGACAACTTGGAGACAAATGGCAGTGATAATGGTCACATGGTCTTGAATCTAGACACCTAAGATTCTCCGTACCCATGCTTAAGATGTACCCTCTATACCAGAGGTGGAGGTGGGGGTGGAGGTGGAGGTGAGGCTTGGGGACTGTAGGTAGGACCCCATGTCATACTATTGACCCAAACGGGCGACTTGATGAGCAATTGCATCCACGGTCTGCTCTGTAGTCAAGGAAAATATTGGTAAGCGGGTTAGACTACAGTTAGGATCCTCCACATTCAGAACATACTAGGCAATGTCGGATCAACTTGTCTTGCCTCGCTCTCTTGTGGTCGCACAAGAATATGCCGACAACCACTGACGATTTTTGAGGTTCTCTGACGCACCAGTAACCCCGCGACACATTCCGACAAATGGGGCAGAAATTGTGCTCCCGCCGCCGCGCCATTGGCAGGGTTCTTGCGCCTGAAGTGGGGAACAATATTGCTACCTTGGCCTTACACAGAGTCATGCCTCTGCAGGCGTCGTCTAAGTCTGGAGCTCAATCGTTTGGCACAAACGAGATAGCATGTGAGACGTTGTTTAGATACTGGGCATGCCCAGTTCAGGCGCCTCAACGACATTCATCGTGAGTGGGCCCGGTAGATACGAATGGCTTCCGGTTCAAAAACAATAGATAATGACTTCATTTACAACCGAGCTAGTGTTTAGAAATTCAACTTTTGCTGCTTCGAACATTCAATTAAGATTGACACTAATCCCTTTCTTCTGCCAAGTGCAGGAGAGTCTGATCTGTGAGATTGACCCTTCGCTCATGAAAGAAATTCCCTTACAATTCTTCCGTAGTAGTACATGTAGTGTTGGCTGAAATCACATCCAGCTGAGCCGCATAACCCGCTGATATGGTCCAGAACATGGGCTGCTCAATCAAGATCCTTGATGCCTCTTGCAGAATTTGGGCGGGACCCTCCTCAGAGCACAGATCATCGACACCTTCAAGAAAGAGCTGAGTGTTACCGCCGTATCGGATGAAATATTGCACAAACTCATCGTCTAGCGGGCGATCAAGCTGTAACATGCGTGGCATGCGACGCTTTGTCAAGGATACCTCGCAGCGTGTAGATGCAGGACGACGATTTTGTGACGCATTCATGTTTATGCTAGGGTTACCAGACGCGGGTGACGATGTGTCAGATGAACCTGTGCAAGAAGACGGGCCGATAATCGTAGGAGTCTCGCCCGAGGGAAATCGCTCCGTGTGTTGGCTACAAGTCAAGCTGGAGCAAGTATGTTCACGTCGAGGACCGAAGTTTCCGAAAGCCCAAAGCGTCAACCCTGCCAGAAAGACTGCGAATGGTTCCACGATGGGGTGGGAGGAGAATCGCCTAACGTGCCAAAGGATAGCGCCAGCGTGAACAACAGCTAGGCGGGCTTTGTACCTGTCCTCTCGAACCCAGGAGAGAATTGTGATATGCCATGTAGTCCGATCTTCGGATGATGCGTATATCGAATGGGGCAAGCTGTCAAAGAACGTGCAAGCTGCGGTTGTCTGAGCGCACCGCAGGAGGGCGTCGACAGGTGCCAGTATGAGTAAGCGGGAAAGGTGCAGATGTAGGATTGATGGACTCTCAAACATGGACTGCTGTGCTATGAAGCCAACAGCGTCCCAGTGAAGAAGGTCCAGGCAGTCGCAGGTATAGTCCCTCCACTCAGCGTACTCAGGTATCGAGCCCAGGTATTGTTGCTGCTGCGCCTCTCTTCCGCCTAGTTTATGACTGTAGGTAATCTTGAGTTGAACTGCTTCACTGAAATACTGGACCATGTCCCATTTCCGGCGAAGCAACATATGTATCATGATGATGACTCCTAGTTGATTCTCAGGTTGAGGAGATTTCTGGCTGCTCCAGAGCTTGCCGAATGAATCTCGCACGCTTAGTCGGAGAGACTCCTCCGACAGAATTGCGTCTACTCCACTTTTCGTGATGGTATGAGAAGCGAATGCTTTAAACCAGCTTTGAGCGGAGTCTGCTTCCCACAAACCTTCGGCGCTGGGCATTTTGAGCGCCAATTTGCCAGACGGTATACTTGGAGGACGGTTCGCAGCTAACGCAAGCCAAGCATCAAGAAGCTTCAAATGTCATATATGTCAGTCATTTCCGGCCAAACCAATGGTGACAAGAGCAGGTATTCTCGCTATTCTTACCCATATGAAAAGTCCAGTTCGTCGTCTTGTTTCACGAAAGCGCCATGCCAGCCACACTTGCTCCACGCTCTGGCCTTCGACATAGAGCCCAATTTTGTCATCCTCTTCAAGGAGCTGTAGTTGAAGACAAGAATTGTATACGAGAGAGATGGCGCTATAGCCACACTTGACCAGCGAGTTGGTACGGCTTTGGCACATACCCACGACAGCGAGCGTTCGGGCCTGTATGTACGGAAGACAATCTTGTACGCGACCAAAATCTAGCTGTGACACCGAATTCATATTAGCCATGACGTGAAGTTAGCAGACTATGGAACTGTAAAAGGCCTACCTCACGTAGCAGCAGGTCGTGTAAAGCGCTACAGAGTTGCTCGCCAAAGTCGGTCAATTTTGGGAGACTCAGATAACGGGACCCAATGGCTGCAACTCCGATGCACAGACTCCAACCCCAAACAGGAATGCTGAGAAGGGACCTGTCGACGAATGGGTGCAAGTGATGGAAATGTTCAAAGTACTGCTCAATGAGGTGTTCGAACGTATCTCGGCCCAAAAGAACATCCAAATCTGCATCAAATCTTTCGAGCAGCAAAGGCCTTCCGGCTCCTGATAGCAGCTTCGTTTGGATTTCCTGGTATACGGATTCTGGAATAGTGAAGCGAGACTTTTGTTGCTGACTTTTTGCATGATTGATTTCCTCCAGAAGCACCGCCGACCAAGAAGCACCAGGATGAGAGTCATGGTCGGGTACTCCCCGTCGCAGAACAGCAGCATGTCTTTCTTGAAAGCCGCGGTCGGCCTGCGACTGACGAAAGCCACGGCCATTAACGTAGAGCTGTCTGTGGCTGGTCGTATCATAGCTTCTATCAAATGATAGAGACTCTGTGGCGCTTGATCCATCGCGCATGTATGTGATGAACGCTGACATCTGATCTTGATGATTCAGCGAGGGTTCATCCAGATCTGAGACCAGGTTCGAACCTTCCGGGCTGGAGGTACTGTTTCCAGCAATGGACCGAACGTCTGCTTGTGAGGTGACCGTCATCCGAGATCGTCCAATGGAATCATTGCTCATAGCGACATCTTCGGGCCCGACTGGCTGATGAATCCGGCCATGGCCTACATCAACAGTCGGCTCCTCCCATGGCGCCATGTCGCAGTCCTGGAGGCTTGTATCCATCTCTATGACAGCATCATTCTCAGTCTCGTGACTTCTTTCAATGCCCTGAGCGCAAGTACTCGCGTCTCTGTCAAGGTTCGAACCTGTGCTCTGCTTTTCATTCAGAGTACCTTGATCAGGGGACAGTCTTGACCTGGCTGAGTAAGATTCGGGATTGCCCAAGGAACCAATTCTGTGAGAGTAATATCTTTCGCCGCGTTGAAACGCTGGAAGCCCATCGTCCAGTCGAGGGTGATATCCTTGCTGACCATGGTTGAGAGTTCCTATTGACAGTGGTATCTCATCCTCGTAGCTAGTATATCTACGTTGAGGGGGTTTGTATTGACACTGAAGACTCTTTTCCACGCAGCGACTACACGGAAAACTGCCAGAGCACCTGATATGTGAGATAGCGCAGAATGAGCATGTTTTGAGGAGGCGAGATGAGGCCGTGGAGCCCATTAAGCCGGGTTTTGGGCCCACGTGAAGCTGCTCGTGGCGTCGCGCTGCGTCTCTAGAAAAGAAAATGTCAGTCATGAGACCAACTTGTACGAGGATTATAAGAATATAGGGCTGACGCTTCTCAGAGGCCAAATGCCCCTGGCGTGGAAATGGACAAAACGATTTCAGTTGATAGGCCTGGGGATGTGAATAGCTGTCTGGAAAACATGAGATAACGTTACCTGCGCGCGAACTTTCTCCCACAGTAGTTGCATTCGATGGGCTTTTCGGTAATATGAGTCTGCTTGTGACGCTTCAGATGGTCTCGTCGCATGAAGCTCCTATCACAAGTGCTGCACACGTGCAATGCGGGTTCTGTCGCCGCAGGTGTCTCGACCGATTGGGAGGCCATGGGCAAGGATGACATGACGCTTTAGAAGACAGATTGCTTGTCAGATCTTTGATACACAACGTGAATGTGTATGACTATGCAAGGTGAACTTCAGGCAAGTGTCTGTCCGCTTGATTGTGTCTAGGGAAGCTTTGGGCGGCTACGGAATCCAACATTCCCTCACGTTTATGTGCTCGGGCTGTGTGAGCCGATTGCCGCACCAATCC
Organism: Colletotrichum simmondsii; assembly: GCA_001563135.1. Classification (NCBI taxonomy): domain Eukaryota; kingdom Fungi; phylum Ascomycota; class Sordariomycetes; order Glomerellales; family Glomerellaceae; genus Colletotrichum; species Colletotrichum simmondsii. The sequence goes on along the minus strand of JFBX01000586.1, from coordinate 172,237 downwards.
GCACGCGGCCACTTTGTCATCAACCCCGCGAATTATCTGAGCTAGAGAATCAATTTCAATGTGCGAAATCCACGACTTGATTAATACTTCTTTTTTCTCATTCCGCCTGTAAAGCGGCTATAGCCGCAGCCTCTGCACGAAATGTTAACGTTGGTCTACTATCCCAACCAGTAAGTCCCTACGGATCAAGGGCATCTACATCATGACCTAGCTACTAGCCAGGGCTTCGACAATACTTACACCCCAATGTTTTCCAACGTCTCTCTTATTTCCTGAAACTATTGGGCCTTTCCCCTCTCAATCGCCTCTCGTCGCATGACCAAGTATACCGCCGAGGTCCACGTGTATGACAGGTCTCGCAACCCCTCCCCCGTGATAGCATCAAAGTTCTCTGCAAATCCTGACTTCTCACACAACCGCAAAAAGCACGTGCTGATCTCATCGGCCAGTTGAACTCGTCCAACATCACGCAGGCCAGTTTCCACCAAATGAGTTGAGGGAGCCCAGATGGGGCCTCGCCAGTATCCGTCGCTCTCATAGTGCGGCGAGGCGAGCTCCTCGGTGGCGAGGCCCCATTCGCTCAGGTGCTTGGACACAATGCTTGTGGCCATCTTGTCAACGACTTCATCTGGTAGATGTCGCGCGGCAGCGAGAGGCATAAACTGTAGAAGGGCGGTGGTTTTGAAGGTCTCGCCTGTTATAGCATTCTTGAGGAGGAAAGACTCGCCATCCCATAATTCTTCGATGAGAGCGTTGACCAAGAGACTTCTCATATTTGCCCACTTCTCGGACTCGTTCTCGTGTCGTAAGCGTTTGGCGACCTGTTCTAGGCAGCTGGCCTGGAGAAGAAGGTAAGCCGCCAGGTCAGGCCCGACGATCATTGGCGTGCTGTCGAAAGCGGTGGAGTTGTCCCAACCAGAGTCGTTACCATGAGCCCAGAACGGAAGACGCGAGGTGTCACCTCTTCGCGTGTCCATCCAGAAGTCCGTCAGTCTGGCGGTGGCATCGTAGAGTGGCTGCACTTTGTCGTCACTCATATCCGGAAACTGGGCAAGGAGCCTGGAAAGAGCCCAGCCCTGGATAGGAGGCTTTGTAAACCCCCACTCGACGTTCTGCCAGTCAACTGAGTCGGGGAGACGACCGTCCGGCGCTTGGTGGTCGAAGACGACGGTGAGCTGGTCAAGGCCGAGCTGCTGATCGAGGGCAGCTACGGCCAGCGCATTGAAGCAGTGATCCCAGCTCCAGACTTTGTTCATCCAGAGCTTGGACATCAAGATAGCTTCTTTTGTAAACTTGTGCTCTGCGCGGACCATGGAAGTCCAGGTCACATAGCTAGCCAACACTTCGGCCTCTGTCGGCTTGCCGCCTGCCCAAGGGCACAGGGCGAGGACGAAGTCATCGAATTCCTTGGCCATCCTTTCTTCCATGCTCTCGAATGTGGTAATTTTGGCTTCCTCGAGTGCCGATTTGATAGAGCTCTCTTTCCACGTCATTTGTGGCATATTCTCTCGCACATCGAGCTCGTGGATGATGAGCTCCCATTGTGGGTCGTCGACTGTGCCCTGTATCTGGATACGGCGGTTGATCCGGAAGGCGTTGGTCTGGCCATTGACAGTAGTCAAGTGCCCCTTTGTGGGAAGAAATCGGTAGCCAGGGAAAGTCTTGTACGTGACCTCAACGCTAGCTTTGAGTCCATCGTGTGGTGGGCGCTCGAAGACGTACATACCCATATAGACACTAGGGTCTGATCGAACATCGCTATCAAAGGCTAGAGGTACGTTGCCTCTAAGTCGAATGGAGCGCAGGCCCAGAAATGTTGCTTCACATACGGTGTCATCTTCATAGCTCCAATGGATAGACGATACGGTGGCTTTGAGGGTGGTCGGCGACGACGAGTCGTGGAAGCCGGGAGGCTCGTCTAGGCCAAGACCTCCCGGCAGAGGCCGAAGAGCAAACATAGGTACTGACAAGGCGACGCATTGAGATACGAGGTAGAGGTCGGTCTGTGGCGCGAGATTCAGAGGAGGCGCGAGTCGAGTGGTGCGGCTGAAGCTCAGAAATGACCCTCTACGGCTCCAAGGCAGTATCTTTAGATCTGGCTGGAACGCAGTTGAGGGGGTTGCGGAATCCATCATAGCAGGATCGCAGAAGTAGATTGGAGAGAATTGATAACAATTAGTCGCTCTCGGAGAGAAAGAAGGAGTTCATGGCGGATAGGTGGTATACTTAAACATCTCATACCAGAGGCATAGTGGAGTGACAGTATAAGTCAAGGAAGTCAGGAATGATAGCCAGGACCTTTTCGCTGGCCTGCGAGCTTCTTCAACCGCCAATCATCTGCAGCTCTACTCCCTCCGTAAGAAGTATAGTTTTTAGAATGGATCCTGACTCGGTATCCCGAATGAGGAAATCAGTAGTGTAGACGCGGTAAATTCACGTTGCAGCAACACATCCACCTCCACCTCCATCACCCACCCCCACCCCGCAGTCCGATTCCGATGCAAGGGCAGGAATTTGACTACACCCTGCCGAAACCTTCCTGGCTTTGAAAAGTTCACTATCATATCAAAATGAAGAAAGGGACTGAAAGCCCACAGATCTCCTGGGCGGTTTGAAATTGGTCGAACCAAGTACTCACCTCTGACGCTTATCTGGGCGCTCCTGATCACCAGTTGTCTGGTCTCTCTCATACGATACTGTGATGATGTGTCAACTGACAAACCTCTCAGTTTATGAGCTTGGCCCAGTTACTGCCTCAAACAAAGCGGCTTTCTATTATCTCATCTCTTGCCCTCATACCCTCCCATCTGGTCGTCAAACTGGAAAGATAAAAGCCTACCAATCTTGAGCTCATGAATTTGTCTTGGCAGTACCGTCCAGTAGCTCTTCCTAGAACGAGCCCCGATTTCCTCACCTCACGTTGTCTTTATGTCCCTGATCACGACCGGCGCGTTCGCTCTCGTAAGACACCGTGATGTCCTGTCTCCTCGTGATTCCTGCAACTCTAGAGCTCGGTCCAGTCTCCGCCCCGACAATACTTTCTTGACTACTCGTGTCTTCCATGTCAATTCGCGAACCTATAGTTGTCGATGTTTTGCCGACGACATTTCCGTTCCTTGGAAATGACCGAGACCCGTTCATCTCAATTCCACCCGACTGCAATCCCATTGGGTCACTTTGCTTTTGATATTTTCGATCTGTCGAACTTAGGACGCGTCGCCCAGGAGCCAATTCTACGAGAGGCCCGAGGATCGGGATACAGGCAGCGATGATAAGAGTATTGCCCTCTACACTACCAAGATTGTTAGCTGGACATATCTGATTAAAAAGTTTCTTCGTTACTGACATGGTCCACACAACAAGCTCCGCACTGTCATCTGGTCGGTTGTTAGTGAGCACAAGGATGCTTGTGAAGTGCCTCTTACATGTGAAGCCTTTGCTGGCGAGAGATGGTAGTCTTGTGCTTTTGTAAATAGAGATGAAGCAAGAGCTGAGGGTGTCGTCAGACATGTAATAACGGAAAACAGACGTATTGGACTTTGGCTCCATACATCGATCCAATCCCAAGAGCAGTACTCAGGATCACTTTCTTTTTAATATTCATCTGAAGTCGCATCAAAACTGTCGCTGGATAGACTACAAGGTATAAGTCAAGCGCGGCGGAGTATGCTTAGTCGGGTTGTAGTCAGCGAAAGCCACGTCGAACGTACCGTTAACTGGACCAAACACTAACCTCCTGTCAAAATCGCGACGTTTACGAGAACCCACGGACTCCAACATCTCTTTTCAGTCACTGTGAAGTCCCATTGAGCGTGAGTAGGGGTGCACTGAGCAAAGAGTATGATGATGCAGAGGGACACTAGCACCAGACACCCGGTTGCCATGCCCCAGAGCATTACTTGATGCATTCTTCCTGGATTCAATATCCTTACTAGAAGTGCCACGACGGCAAACTTCGGTACAGTGTATGCGAGGACGTTTGGAGGAAATCCTGATATTGTGGATAGGATTGCCGCCGATTGCTGTTCTTGAGAAAGGGTGTCCGCATGCCGACCATTACCGCATCGAATGGCCCAAATTTCTAGAGCTATCGTCGTGTAGCTGAGGAGCTAGCCAAGTTGCGATGTGTCAGCTAAACATTTGGGCATCTTTATGATTCAAGCATTGCTCCTTGGAAGGGATTCATTGAACCAACCAGAGAAAGGACAGTAAGGTGATCATCTAAATGAGTTTGTCCAAGAATCTTGATGCGAACGAAAAGCCGCATGGCGACGAAGAGGGTGCTGATGCCGACAATGATACATATCGCAACAATGATTCCAGGTCCTTTGTTGTCTGTCGAGTAGGACGTTGTAGTCGAATCCGGAGTTGTCATCTTGAAGAACTGAGCTGGGTTTGCGGCCAAAAGATAATCTCGAAACTTCCCAGTGCCCCCAAACGTGGGATTCAGACTCACTCCATCGGAAGTAAGATTCTGGTTTGGACGCGAGACAAAAAAGACAATGCTCCAACGTCTCCGCTAAAGGTTTCCTGCGGTGATATGCGCCAAGAAGCAATCGGATCAGGCTCGCAGAGTGAGGTGCCGCGGTTGGGAAAATGTTGATTAAGGGGGATCCGGTGGCGACGTACATTGCCTCATGCAGATGCAAGTACTCTCACCTGAGCCGGTCCGTACATCCTTGATCCAAAATTCAAGAGAAGAAGGTCGTTTGACAACATACCAATGATCCCAACAACGTTTCAAGGGTTAGGTCAAGTACACCCGAAGCTTTTACCCATTTTCAAGGTCGAGACTACAGTAATCGTAGCCAGTTTGCCGCCCATTTCGTGTGGGTCCTACCGTTTTCGATATTGATTGCCTTGTTCAACCAGGAGAATCTGCTTCAAAGAAAGATATCGTGTTGGTTGGACATTGACCAACGAGGTATTGTGGGCTGTTAGTTGCGCAACGTCGGTCCGGACATGGTGCAGAGCATTTAGCAGCTCCGCCGAATGTTCCAGGGGTCCCTCGCTCCTCTCCACCCGGCATGGATTCCGTCGCCAATGAGGCGATCGTGTTGAAAGACCACAGAACCAACAGCAAACAACAATATCTACTGCCTGGTGTCTCTGACTGGGGCCCTCATAGATAGGTAACTTAAGTACGCAGCAGTTTGAGTGATGTCATCTTTCAATGCGCTGATCACAAATCCAAGTCGAAAGAATCCTCGTTGAAACTTTGCCCGCCCCTCCCGGGCAGTCTCAATGGCTCGAACGCTTGCACGAATTTTTAGTCTTCCACAGCAAACGTAAATCGCGTAGATTTTAGGGATTGGAACTCGGTCGGTGTTGGAACAGGGTTAAGAGCACGACCATCCAACAAACATACGTACGCCTATGGGTCCTCAGTTCCTGGTGCTGGGGACGGAGTATCAACCAATTATGGACATACGATCTGCAAACTCACTGTGCCTATCTCAGACATCTGCTGAAAGTACCTACTATGTATACTTTATCCATGAAATGTTGATAATAAGAGGAAGATTCCGGACACTCACATGCACACCATGTCGCTAACCCATGTCTACTTGATTCTTTGCCCCCTCTGTCGTACGGGACTTCCACCAACTCACACGTTCGGCCCTGTATTTCCATATGGTTCCAGACCAATGTCATTCTCCCGTGCGAATTGTCACAAATATAAGGTGCCTCTTCAATTTGCTGTGCAGGATAATATGTGTCCGTATATCTACGTGGCCAACAAGTGTGTCCAACGAAACTTAACCTTGCCCCTTAGCCCTCCACTCTACTTCGATTCCTTGATTCTTTCCACCTCTCGGTTATACCTATGCTCACCTCTCTATTGCATCATCATTTTAAAATCTGAACTCATCGCCTTGCACTTTTGGCCATTATGGGCTCTATCCCAGGCGAGATACCTCGCGAGGTTGACATATCTGTTGCCTTGGCCGCGTGCGACCTTCCAAGCGTGAATCAACATGTGAAGAATATTGCCAATCTTACCAGCGCAGTTGCTGAGGGTGATAACACTGCACGCCTGAGCATGCTGCAGAGCGCTCGTTTGTTGGTGCATGCATTGGAGACACCGCGGGAGACCATGATCAAGCACTGCTGGGCGCAAGTAAGATGACCTTCTTCTTGAACTTCAACGCACTCGCTAAACATCGCCCACCAGCCAGCCGCTTTCACAGCCCTTACATACGCAGTTGACTCGGGTCTCTTTGCTCTGTTATCACAGAGCAAAAAGTCTCAAAACGTGTCTGATCTAGCTCTGAAACTAGGACACGATCCTGCTCTATTGGGTGTGTCATCTCCTGCAGGACGCTAATCCCTCATCGAGTCTATACTGACTCCCTTTCTCCTAATCCAGGACGAATAATGCGACATCTCGGCGCGATGCTTTACATCGCTGAGACTGGACCAGACGAATACAAGTCAACAAACTTCTCAGATGCGCTCACAATTACTAGCATGGGCGCTGGCTACCCGTGTGTGTAAGTGATCTATACCCCCCGATCATCCAACCCACTCAAAAACAAGACTATGTTCTTTTGCGCGTGCCTTTCTATGAATCTACAACGTAAGCTGACCCTTTTCATCGTCAGCGCGGGAGCCTGCATGGAGTCCCTAGCCAAATTCCACGAGTTCGCTAAGAAGACCAACTACCGCGAGCCAAACGATGTCTTCAACGGACCCCTACAATACGGATACAACACCAAACTCGACTGCTTCAGCTGGCTCGCAGCAAACCATCCATACGAGATGCAATTTGCACAGCATATGGGCGCATATCGGCGAGGCCGACCAAGCTGGATGGATGAAGGCATCTACCCCGTGAAACACCGATTGGTCGACGGCTTTGACGACTCTCAAGACAACGCGCTCCTTGTTGACGTCGGAGGAAGCTTTGGCCATGACATTGATGAGTTCCGCAGAAAGCATCCCGAGGCCCCCGGTAGGCTTGTGGTCCAGGATCTCCCCACCGTTATCAATCAGATTGAGAAACTGGACGAGAAGATTGAGAGGATGGGACATGACTTTTTCACTGAGCAGCCGATCAAAGGTGAGAACGCCCACTTCATCTGTTATACAAGATATCCAAGACTAATGCGCCCCGCGCTCAGGTGCCCGAGCCTATTACATGCATTCGGTCCTTCATGACTGGCCGGATAAGAAGTGCGAAGAAATTCTTGCGCGGACTACAGCTGCGATGAAGCCTGGATACAGCAGGTTGTTGGTCAATGAGAATTGCATTCCCGACACCGGTGCCGACTGGCAGAACACTGGCCAAGATATCATGATGTTGACGCTAGTCAGTAGCAAGGAGCGTACGCGGGTGGAGTGGCAGAATCTCCTAGAGAAGGCTGGTTTGAGAATCTTGGGTATCTATGGTGGCGGCAATGGCGTCGAAAGTTTGATAGAATGCGAGTTAGCGTAGCATACCTTGAAGGTGTTCCCGCATAGGGTTGATACTCCACGTTGCATTGATCCATATAGGTTGTTGATCCATCTTGACCCTGTACCTTAGATGATATTATGATGAAGAGGAAGTATCGTTAATCGTATAAGTACTAGTATGTATCTATTTGTTGTCCATTCTATCATACTGCGATCCATAGCTTTCATCAAATTGAATTGTTTCTTCATTTCTCGGGCACCACCAGGATATCATCCACATTGACAGCTTGTCCGGTTGCCAGTGACCTGTTGGCAGCAATACCAGTCAAGATTGACGCGGCACCATCAATGTGACTAGCTGCCCGCATGTACTCGTCAGACACCGGCTCACCAAACAGATCCGCAAGCAGAACGAGATCTCCACCGCCGTGAGCACCCTTGGCCTCACCCAGATCGATCTCCTGAGGCGGTCCAAAGAGCGGCCTAAGCAGCATCTTCCGTTTCTCAATCGCGCCCTCCAAAGCTTGGCTACCTCCAGAGTTCACGTAGCTCTTCTCCACGACCTCGACCTCGAGACGACCACCCGTGCCGTTGAAGTTGACGCGGAAGCCCTCCCACGGCGCGTATGCTGTAAGAGAGTATGTCATCACCGCTCCGTTGCGGTATCGGATGAGCAGGTTCATCGTGTCCTCGATGCTGATACCATCTCCAAACACGCTCTGATCTCTGTAGTAGCTATCCTCGTGCTCTGCGTCGAGGTACATCGCCTTGAGCTGCGGGTTTCGATCCAGTTGCAGTGCAAATGGGTCGTCCTTTGCCGCTTCGCTCCCGTGCGCCCTGGAATAAAATTTCGTCACGCCCCTCGCCTCGGCGTTTTCTCGTCCGTAGAACTTGAGGTCGCCCTGGGCGTATACTGTCTGCGGTCTCGTCTGAAGCCAAAAGTTGACCAGGTCAAAGTGGTGCGTCGACTTGTGCACGAGGAGGCCACCGGAGTTGCGCTTGTCGCGGTGCCAGCGGCGGAAATAGTCGGCGCCATGGTTCTCGTTCAGCATCCACTCAAAGTGCACGCTTGTCACTTTGCCAATAGCACCTGACTTGATAATCTCAAAGATCTTTGTGTTGTGCGGCGCGTAACGGTAGTTGAACGTTACCCGCACCTTTTGGCCTGTTCGTTCGACTGCAGAGAAGATCTCCCTGCACCGGGGCGCGTCGATGGTCATTGGCTTCTCGGTGACGACGTTGCAGCCTAGCTCCATTGCTCTGACGATGTAAATGTTATGTGTGCGGTCCATTGTGGTGACAATGACCTCGTCCGGCTTGGTGTCTTTGATCATCTGGTCAAAGTTGGCTGCGATGTAGGTCGGGACCTCGCCGTGGCCGAGTTCTTTCAAATTTGAGTTGGCATAGTTCATGCGCGTCTGGTTCGTGTCGCAGAGACCGACGATGACTGAAGTGCTGCTGTAGTCCTTTGCAATGGCTGTGTAGAAGAAGCCCGATCGGCCTCCGGTGCCTACGATGGCATAACGCTTCTTGGTTGTTGACTCGCCCATTGTAGAGGTCGGTTGTGTGCTTGGCTTGTGTCGACGGCTTGAAGGTGATCGAACAGGAGAATGGCCAATGCAAGAAAAGTACGGATTCAAGTACACTGCGGTGTCCTTTGTCAAACGATGAATTGTACTGGGCACGGCGAGTTTATTGAGAGACACACGCCCGCGTTATCGGAGTCGTCATGACTTCGGCAGATGGCACTCAAACTCCGCGAGATCTCATGCAATCGACAGCCCTGGCACGAATCCCACTCGGGATCAGATACCCCAAACGCCCGAATTTAGCCAAAATGGCAACCCCTTTCTGGGCGCGGGGGTTTGAATGCCCGACTCATTGACCAGTCACTCGACGCTCACGATCCCCACACTGCGGGGAGAAGATGAAGCGGAACGCGGGGCCTCTCCGCTTCAAATGTCGGAAATGTCGGGGATACTGGGGTAAACCGAGGACTAGACGTATGGAGGGAGTAGCGTGCGGAGAGAGTTTGGGGAAGAAGTGGGAATAAGTGCAACGTCAGCCCAGAGGAACCCCCTTGTTGTATTCTCTCAACTTGGCTATTCCAGCCACCCGCTCCTAAACGGTAGATCGTTACCCCAGACTCTTTGGCACTAGACCTGGATTTACCTGGCATGGTTGCGCACGACTCGTAAGGTAAACGACGGCCCTCAGGCGTTGGGCTGGGACTTGATTCGACATAGACCCCTGGTGTCTCGGCTTCGCAAATAGCCTGGAGTTTTCCCTCCAATAAGAAGCATTATTCAAAACTGGACTGGGGTGTTTCCGAGGGATCTCTTGCGTTCTGTCAAGCACCCGGCAAGCAATCTTGGCAACGTGCCATCCGACTTGGAGGGCAGACTTAATCTCCGGGTATTAGCAAAGAAGACCAACAAAGACCATGCGATGGGCATACGCAACACGGGAGTCAGGTGTTGCCAAGGTAGATCGATGTTGAGCCTCCACGCTCGGCTTTGCCGTTCGTCTCCGGCTGAGAGGAAACCGGTTATTGGGGGCGGGCAAGGGGGCTTGTTGCGTGAGGGTATATGACGGATAAGATGAACGAGTCCGAACCACAACGCTGGGTTTCCGCTGCTCTCCTTCTTTCCATCAGGGTGTTGCAGGATCATTTTCGAAAGGTGTGCTCGACATCTGTACCACTCGTACGGTACTAGCACGCCGTTCTCGAACTTCAACGACACCTGTCAGGGTTATCTTTGTGCGCTATCAACGATCCATCATGGCTTCGCAAGCTCCGGCCGAGAAGCGGGCCGGCGGTCCTGCCGTCGACGCGATTGAGCCCGTCCCCGAACCTTCAGCGCCGGCGAACACGGTCCAAGAAAAGGCGGCAAAGTTCCTCGCAGAGCACGGAGGCGGTGACACGACTTTCACGTACGAGGAAGAGCAAGCCGTTCTCAAGAGAATCAACTTTCGCATTCTTCCCTTGATTCTCGGAGCGTATTTCTTTCAGCAGATGGACAAGAGTTCCCTCAGGTCAGTGAAACTCGCATCTAGGACATCAGACATAATTGGGTCGCTGATGGATCGACTCCGACAGCTATGTTTCCATCTTCGGCATCAAGGAGGACGCACACCTCGTCGGCAAGCAGTACTCCTGGCTCGGCTCTATCTTGTACATCGCTCAACTCGTCATGCAACCCGTCGCCGCATGGATCCTCGTTAAACTCCCCAACGGAAAAGTCATTGCTGCCGCCATCTTCCTCTGGGGCTCTTCTCTTGCCATCATGTCCTCGTGCACCGACTTCAAATCCCTTCTCGGCCTCAGATTCATGCTCGGCTCTTTCGAAGCCATGATCGCGCCGTCGTGCTTGGCTGTTACGACTACCTGGTGGAGAAGAAGCGAGCAGACACTGGTCACTAGTTCCTGGAACGCCATGAACGGTGTCACATTTATTGTCGGAAGTCTCTTCACCTATGGCCTGGGACACATCAACAGCGATAAGCTCTACAAGTACCAGATCATATTTTTGTAAGTCATGGACAAACAATGTTGAGTCGAATGACTTTGACGCGGAGAATGCCTTGCTAATGTTATGCATCAAATAGATTCTGCGGCTTGCTCACCGTCACCTACTCCGTCGTTGTTCTTATCTTCATGCCCGACTCGCCCATGTCTGCGAAGTACCTGACCGAGAGAGAAAAGGTCATCGCCGTTGAGAGACTTCGTGCAAACCAGATGGGTATTCAGTCTGGAGTCTGGCGCTGGGACCACGTCTGGGAGACGTTCTTGGACTTGAAGACGTGGTGCTGGTTCATTCTTATCATCGCTATTTCGTACGTTTCTCGTACCATCTTCTACCAACACTATTGCAATACTAACAATTTTTGTATAGCATCGCTAGTGGTGGCATCTCGACCTTTGGTAACTTGATCGTCCAGTCGTTTGGATACAGCAGTTTCACCACCATTCTATTCAACATTCCGTTTGGAGCCATCCAGATCATCGCCATCATGGGAAGCGGCTGGATCGCCACTCGGATCCAAAAGAAGGGCATCGTCATTGCAGGCGTGGCAATCATCCCTGCCATCGGTACCGTCCTGATGCTCACCGTCCCGCGTGAGCACAAGGGTGTCTTGCTGTTCGGATACTACTTGGTAAGCAGTTGATGATATTGACAACAAGATGCACAATGTACTGACTTACGACCCTTAGGTCTCTGCATTGGCCGCCATTACTCCTCTCATTTTTACGTGGCAAGCACAAAACACTGCTGGCGACACCAAAAAGAAGACCACATCTGCTGTCGTCTTCATCGGCATGTGCACGGGCAACATCATTGGACCGCTGTTGTATTCCGTTGATGACGCCCCGGTATACCGTCCTGGTCTGATTTCCAACCTCATCATGTTCGTCCTCGTTGCCGTCATGGGAGCGTAAGTAGTCATCTCTATCCCCTCTTCTCTCACACAATGCTGACTGACTGGTTGTTCAGCCTCATTCCTCTTTACCTCAAGTATCTCAACGTCCAGCACGCCAAGCGTCGTGAAGCACTCGGCAAGAGCACACTAATCGTCGACGAGTCGATGATGCGCAACAAGGATAAGCAGGAGGGCAAGGCGGTCGAGATCGAGGAGGACCCGCAGCACCAACACCGTGCTATTGAGGAAGATCACGGTCTGCAGGACATGACGGATCTGAAGAACGAGGATTTCATCTTTGTGTACTAGAACGTCGATGACATACCGACGTAAGACGGAGAATTTGTCTGTATATCGACTTTGAGAGATAAGATACCTACCATTTTGATGTCTGTCCAGTCGAGTGCGTTTAAAATGTGTGAAAGGAATCAGTGACTGCTTGGGCGCAAGCCACATTGGTGTGGCTGTGGCTGTGGCTTTTCGTTGCATCTTATCGCATATGGCCGCTTATCTTATCTTCTGGTGAGCAGCGGGGGGAAATAAGACCCTTTCTCGGTGTGTCAGGTGAGACCTTCGTGATTGGCAGCTGACCGGTGCACGGATGCTTCCCACAACCAGCTCGCTTCCGCATTCGGCTGGTAGGCAGGTGCGACAGCCCCACCCTGTTTCCTTGCAGCGGACCCACATCTCTCGGTGACGAAACGAGCACAGACGACAAATGTTCCAGTTCCCTGAGAATTAATCTTTTCGTTTATTCAAGTTGTTTTGGCTCGAAGGCCTCTGCTGATATCAGGAGAAAGGGATACGCTACGGCTAGTGTGTCTTTTTGCCTCCACCACAAAACTCCATGCGTCGATCATCAAGACCAGACTGAAAATGCTACTGCAGCAGAAAGAAGAAAAGAAGAAGTTTATCGTCAAAAATCGTAAAAGCATTACCTCCCCTTCGTCTTCACCAAAAGTCATTCTAGTTGCTCGAGTCGCCAGCTTCTCGAGTTCTCGGTGCTATTATCGCCATTCCATTGCTTCAGACCTTTACTTGGTCTGCTGCACGATGAAAGACGATGCCTGGGCGATGTAGTCCTGCTTGGAGAAGTAGCCGAGATGGACGGTCAGGTTCTGGCCCGAGGCGCAGAAGAGATCCGTGTCATCACAGAAGGACGCGAACTTGCTTGTTAGGCTCTGGCATGGGCCGAGGTCCATACGAGGGAAGATCTGCGAGGTGATGGTCAGTTAACCGTGAACAGTTTCACAGTCGAGGCCTGAAGTACATACGCCGTTCTTCTTTGATGTTCCCTTGGCGAAGGGCTGGCCGGCGATGAAGGTTGGGTCACCGAACAAGACAACGGCAGCGACTATTGGAGCACATCAGCAACCGCATCACGACTATCACACGGCATCGCAGGTCTCTAAACTTACTCTTACTTCCGACCATGGGTGCCTGAGCAACAGTCGTGTTGAAGTTGGGACCATCCGTGGTACCGCAAAGAGTGTCCAGCGACACTTGTGCGCCCTGCAACATGTCAGACACAAAGCCCTCACATCTGCTCCACGAGAAATACGTACCTGAGAGTATCCCATCAAGACAAGCTTCGACTGCGGGCACTGCTGCGCTTGCTGGTTCAGAAGAGTTGTCATGTTCATCACACCAGCCGACACGGAAGGCGGATACGGGTCGAGTTGTGCCGGGTACACCAGCGGTGTGATAACGGAGCCGGGAATCTGCATCGACGCGTTCATGGCAATATTGCCCAACAGACCGGCACCTTGCGCCTCGAGACTGCCACGAGCGACGATGATGTTGACCGGTGCACAAGCGGCTGGAGGGCCTGGTGGGGGAGGCTGCTGTTGAGGCAAGGCCAGAACCATAGGGACAAGTGCGGCGAGCGCCGACAGACTGATTTGAGGTTGCATCTTTGCGACTGTGAGATGTTGTTCTTCTCGGAGTAGGTGGACCACAAGGGAATGTGGAAGATGTCCGTGTGTACGAATGGAAGGATCAAAGTCGAGAAGGAAATCTGAATGGAGTAAAAAGGTTGGCTGGCCCGATCCGCCCAAGTTCGTGGGGTCATGACCGTCTTCTTGTACTGACCTCCATCCAGAGTCTGGGACGAGAGAGAACGACACGTCCCTCGGCATCTCGAGAGGAGTGGACCACCACCACACCCTCCATGTGCTGAAATGGGGGTTTTGACATCCGCTGCCAGAGCCTCTTTTGGAATCTCTGATATCACAGACATGCAGAAGAACAAAGGATGATCCCTGTCTTGGTTTTGGTGATTTGCCTGTTGGCAGGCGCCTTTCTCTTCCCGAGAACACCCTTGACGTGCTCACCCACGTCCGAGCCACTCACGAAGAACCCCTGGAGAACTTCAGCGCGACATTGTCCCGAGTTGGTGTGGATTTGCAACCTTTCCCCGATCGGGGCATCGTGTGAGAAGAGACTGGGGGAATTGGGGGATTTGGGCCTCGGGGGGAGGGCAGGAGAGCGGCCAGTGCCATCTTGCCGCAGAGCCGGAAACACGCACGAGATGGGATGAAACTATTCCCAGAATACTGCGCCGGCTGGCATACTGACACACTCACACACTCACACGACTACTACCTTACTCACACGAATGACACTGACTTGCGTTCTCTCTTTCGCATACAGACACACGCAAACGCACAGCACAAACTCACACACACACGACAAAAGTACCACGAACCTTTATTTACAAATATCTGAACATGTCATGTGGGAGCCGACAAATACTTGTACACGAACACCACCAATTGGCTGGGCTTTGTATTTTTGCCTCTCGGCTGCATATATGGGGCATATGTACTGAAATGCAGCAGTCAATAGCAGCGACCGCGGCATAACAAAAAGTCTGATTCTCAACATGAACGCATGGAGGAGAGCAAGTCTTCATCTCCCGAATAACACCCTACGCATCGGGAGACGGCCACACCCTCCGCCCGTCAAACCAGGTGGCCTTGATCTCGCCCTTGAGGAGACCTTGCGGCGTCCAATCCATCTCCGCCACCACAAAGTCCGCGCGCTTGCCAACCTGCAAAGAACCCGTCCGATCCTCCGCAAACACGCTCTTTGCAGTTCCGAATGCGCCCGCCGTGATGGCCTCGCACACGCCCAGCTTGAAGTGCTCGTTGACGACCACATCGTACCCCGGTTCCCTGGCGGACCGCCGCGTCGTCGCGACGTAGGCGTTTTGCAGCGGCGCCCAGGGGGCCGTGGGGCTGTCGCTGCCGAGTGCGAGCAGCGCGCCGTGGTCTGCGAACTCGCGGTAGGCAAAGGCGCGCTCGCAGCGGTGGGCGCCAATGAGGCGCGGCCAGGCGCGGAGGATGGCTGGGTCAGCGTGGACGGGCTGGATGGAAGCCGTGAGGCCCAGCTCGCCCAGGTGCTTTGCGTCCTCGGGGGATGCCATCTCGATGTGCTCGAGGCGGTGGCGGCGGCCAGGCGTGGCGTGGTTGGCGAGGGCGTTGACTGCGTTCTTGATGGCTGCGTCGCCTATCGCGTGCAGGGCGATTTGCAATCCGGCGGCGTCTGCCCTCGCGACCACGGGGCCGAGCCACTCGGCGCTCCAGAAGGGCGGGGGGGAACCCACCTCGGCATAGGGCTCAGACAGGTGGGCGGTGCAGGCGTCGATGATGCCGTCGGTGATGATCTTGATGCCTACGATGCGCAGGTCAGGGGAGGTGGCCTTGTTCAGCTCGTTGTGGAGTTCGATAGCCCGATCGACCTGCTTGAAGCGCTCCTCTTCGGATTCGGATGGTTTGATGAGCCAGTAGGCGTGGATGCGCATGGGCAGGTTGGGTTCCTCGGCGCGGAGCGAGCACGCTGCGTCCCATGCCGGCTCGTCCATGGCCATCTCAATCAGCCCTGTGTAGCCTGATGCGTTGTAAGTCTGCACGGCATCCTTCATGGCGTCCATCCGATCTCTCTTGGGGGCCACCTGGGCGAGATGAGGCCACACGATGGTGAGCACGGCGGCCTCGCTGAGGAGACCCGTCGCTTTGCCCTCGGCGTCGCGGTGGATCTTGCCTCCTGACGGGTCCGGCATGTTCTCGATGCCGAGCTCCTTGATGGCGGCTGTGTTGCACCAGGTCGAGTGGAGGTCCTTTGTGTCGATGAAGATTGGTCGGGGGTCAATGTCGTCGAGCATGGTCTTGTCGACGCCGTCGGGGGTCATGGAGTGCATCCACAGCTTGCACATGATGCGCGGGACGTCCGGGTTGGCGACGGCGTACGCCTTGATGGCGGCGCGGATCTCTTCTAGTGATGTGCAGTTCTCGAGGCTCACTTTGCGCAACGACTGGCCGAGGAGGAGAAGGTGCACGTGGCCGTCGATGAAGCCCGGCAGGACTGTCCTGTCTTCCAAGTCATGTGTAGTGACCTCTCCCGATGTGTGTCTTGCCTTGAGGTCCTCTGTTGTGCCAATGTTCTCAATAATGCCGTTGGCGACGAACATGCTCTCGGCAAAGGTGGGTTGTGTCTCGAGGCCGGCTTCGGCGTTGTGCAGAAAGATGCGCCCGTTGACGAAGAGCTCCCCTGCGCCTGCTATTTGATTGCCAACTTGCGCCATGATTGTGATGTTTCTATCCTTGCGTTTGCGCCCAGTTTCGTATGCTGAAGATGCTTCGCGACAGAGAAAATCCGTTTGCGCCTGCGTGTGTCGTGTTGCAATGTGTCGTTATTGACTCGGGTGGTGTGAGGGAGGGATATGGTCGGCTTTGCTGGTGAGGGGCAGCCCGCCTCGGCCTGCGTCGCTGCGGATTGCGGACCGCGGGGTTCGCATGGTGGGGTTGCGATGGGAAGGATCTGATAAGATCTGATATGAGTTCTTTTCCACGCCGCGCCCCTCGCCACTTATCTCTGCTACCTTATCTCGGTGAATTCGGTCAAGGTGGGGTGACGGATTCGTTTCACCGAGGTGAATGCGTTGACGCCTTCCTCATCCAACAATGCGTAATAGGTAGGAAGGACCTGGGAAGGGAAAGAAGCACCGGTCGTAAAATCAGACTGCACAATGAGCCGATCGAGAGCTTTTCGCGGCAACCTTCCTCATCGTTCGTATTTGAATTGAGGCTATTCCCACTCGCGCGCTCGATATTTTGGAAATTGACGTCGAACCCAAATATCTTCATCGTTGCTGCCTTCAGTTCTCTCCTGCTCTTTGAGCTCCATCTTCTACCGAAAGAAGGCCTTGCAACTTTTGAAATTATCTATCAGATCCCTCTTGGTCTTTCTTCGAACGTCGGTCGAACCTTCCATGCCTCTCAAAAAACACTTGAGAATCCTGGTCTCTTCGGGGTAAGGTACCTGCGGTTCACACTTGCCTTCCATTGCTCCTCCGTTCTTACCCGGCAAGAAGTCGAAGGCAACTCTCAACTTCCACGGGTATATAACCTCACTGATTCTCTCAGCCTCACTTTACCCAGACAACTTCAACCCACCCACTCTCCCATCTTAAGCACCTTTCCCCAAACCCCTCCAAGTTCAACATTCTCTCTTTCGTCTTACTTTCCACTCGATCATACTACCTTCCGTTTTCTTCATAATCGTCAATATCTGGCACCGCACCTTGAGACCTTAGGCGCGCCAATTCTACATCATCTCTCTGATTTGGCATTCATCTTCATTTGGACAAACAACTTTCTCCTTCTTCTCTGCGATTCTTCGGAATTGTGAGGCGTTACTTCTAGCTCAATTTAACTGAGAGACCTTCTTTCACAGTCGCGCAATGGAACCCAATCAGGCAGTCGTTGGAGTGAAGAAAGAGCAGCATGATGACATCAAACCAGATGCCCCCTTCAAGGAAGAATTCAAAGTGAAGGAAGAGAGGCAAGAGGACATCAACGCAAATGTCTCTCTCGATACAGTGTCAAAGTCTTTTGAGCAGCGAGGTCTACTGACGTTCTCATACATAGAAAAGATGAGAAGAGTCAAAGATCCGGATCTCTGGCAGCTGTTTTATGCAAAGGTTCTGCCGCTTTTGGACGACCTCCAGCCAGCTTGCGAGACCATTTCTTCCTCTCGCAAGCTTCAACCTGCTCTAAGGAAGGCAGCAGCTCACTGGATTGACCAACTTTCTGATCTTCGTGATCAGGCGAATCGGTCCCATCAAACTGTTATTGGTGTCCTTGGCAATACGGGAGATGGCAAAAGCTCAACCATCAATGCTCTACTAGACGAAGAGAGGTATGACCGAACACTCATCTCGCAGGATGGAACTCAGCTGATTATTATTAGCTTACTTCCCACGAACTGTATGCGCGCATGCACCGCTGTCGCCACCGAGGTTTCTTACAACCATCATGAAGACGAAGAGAACCCATACCGCGCGGAAGTTGAGTTCATCTCTCGAGAAGAATGGGCCAAGGAAGTCAACATACTGCTCATGGAGTTCCTTGGTGAAGAAACTGATGAGAGAAATGATTTGGACCCGGAAAGTGACGCAGCGAAGGCTTTAGCAAAAGTTCAAGCGGTCTATCCGTCATTGAGCCTCGAAGACCTGGCAGGCAGCACCTCGGCCCAGTTAGCTACTCATCCCAGCGTGGATCACCTTCTGGGTACCACCATGACGGTGAAAAGCGACAATGCGCAGGATATCCGCGAGCAACTCGAGCCCTACGTCGATTCGAACGACAAGGATGATGAGACGGCGGCATACTGGCCTTTGGTGAAGGTTGTCAGAATCTTTACCAAAGCCAGAGTGCTCGCTAACGGTGTCACAATCGTAGACCTGGTATGTTATGCTTTTTGTGGAACTCGATTCGATGGAAGGTAGCTGACATCAGGTCTGGTAGCCCGGCCACCAGGATTGGGATGCAGCCAGAGCTGCAGTAGCAAGCGAGTACATCAAGTGCTGTTCGGGAGTCTGGGTAGTGGCTCCAATCAACAGAGCTGTTGATAACAAAACAGCCAAGGACATCATGAGCAACTCTATCAAGCGTCAGCTCAAGCTGGATGGGGCGTTCTCAGCTTTGACCATCATTTGCTCAAAGACCGACGACATGACGCTCAGCTCCGGAATAGAAAGCATGAAGTCGAAGTTGGACAAGGATACCAAGGCAGCATGGGGCCGGGTCCAAGCCCTAGGTCGCCGCACCGCGGCTCTGGAAAAGGAGCTTATGGTTGTCCGAGGTCGTCGCAAGACATCCCGGGCCTCAACCAGTAGCCTCGACACGGGCCGCGCAGCGAAGAGAGCGCGAACCGAGCCGCCCAAGAAGCAAGTGGACAGAGGCTCATTTGATAGTTCCTCCGAACTAATCAATGATGGTGTCGTTGACTCCGATCCGAATGCTGAGAAGCATGAAGAGCTTGCAGAGTTGAAAGAAGAAAAGCGAGAGCTGATGGATGAGGTCCATGCACGTCTGATTCGGAGACGCAACCAGCTTTGCCGAGATGCTGTCAGGAAGCACCTCGCTAAGGGTTTCAAAGAGTAAGTGAGAAACCACCCCAGAAAGCCATTGAAACTAATTGATTACCAATTTAGTCTTGATCGGCAAGATCCAGCCAACACCAACGGGCATGGGCAAGCTGATGAAGAGTTCCGAGACTACGACGAAATGTCCGCTTTGACTCCTATCTTTTGCACCAGCAGCCTCGTTTACCAAAAGATGCAAGGTCTTGTGGCCGATAACGATGATGAGACTCCTGGCTTTGACACCGAGCAGGACACAGAAATTCCTCAGCTTCAAGCTCATGCTCAGAAGTTGACTGAAGAGCTTCGAATTACAAAGTACCAAGAGATACTAAATGGTATCTGTCAAGTCCTCAACTCCATCGCCATATGGGCGCAGGACACGGCAGAGACTACAGCCACGATTGACGGGGAGCGTCTAAAGTGGATGTTGGCACACTTCAATGCCGTGAGTATTGCTCCCATCTTGGATTAATGAAACAAGGAATTAACACTCAGCAGGATTTGAATGGTGACGTCGAGGATTGCCGCGACAAGTTGCACATGGCAGCAGAGACTGGTCTGTATGAGGAGATGAAGCGCTTGAGCTCTGCTGCCAGTCGCGCGGCAGTTCCTACGGCAATTGGCTGGGGCAACATGAACTTCTCTACGCTAAAGGCAACTTTTCGTCGCGGCGGCATATGGAAGATGAACAATTTCAACGAAGACTTGTTGCGACCCATCACTGATAACCTGACGGAGACCTGGCCAAACTTCTTTCAGTTCAGTATCCCAGGCGTGCTCGACAACTTCTCTGTCTCCGCGACTCACCGACTAGGCGCGTTTCACGAGGATGTCATGAAGCAACTTGGGATCCAAGACTACGATCACGATGAATCACCTGCAATCGTCCAGCTCAATAGGCAACTCGAGCTTCACAAGTCAAAGATTGTTAGACTTGCCGCTCAAAGTCGAATGGGAGTCGATGATGCTCAGAAAGATGCCAACAGAGCGTTGACTACGCCAATTGCCGAAGCAATGGCTCTTGGCTATGAGGAGTGTTCTCAGATGCATGGTGAGTATGATTCCGGTGTGCTGGATGTTTTCCGGAAGCCTC
Source organism: Colletotrichum simmondsii (assembly GCA_001563135.1). Taxonomy (NCBI): domain Eukaryota; kingdom Fungi; phylum Ascomycota; class Sordariomycetes; order Glomerellales; family Glomerellaceae; genus Colletotrichum; species Colletotrichum simmondsii. Next base: position 151,895 of record JFBX01000586.1, on the reverse strand, counting down.
TGGAAGAAGTATTTGGGTACCCATACTAATCACGTTGCAAACCAATATAGGAAAAGGATCAGTCAAGAAGGCAAAAGCCAAGATTGAGGAATATGTCCTCAACCGGAAGGTCAAGATGTTCCGCGACGCAATCGGAAACGTCAAAGACGTTCTTGGCGAGGGCTTGAAGATGGTTGGTGAAGACATGGCAGCCGATATCAGAAATATTGGAGTTACTATGGAAGGTGACTACATGCTTGCGCTGGCAGAGAAGCAAGAGTCGGCGCGTCTTAGAGAGGAGGCGTCGAAGCGGGAGATGCTCAAGTTCTTGGAGCATGCCGCGGAGCAATTCAGATAGACGGGCATGCGGTACTTCCAACTGAGTCGGGGAGATGATTGGACCGCGAGGCGTCACTGGGAATCGTCACTGATACAATAGCATTAGACTTCATTTTATCTCAAGTCGTTTGATTCACTTCGATCCAGAAGCCGATGTCATTCAAAAGTGTTTGATGAATCGATCAATAGAAGCTTCTACTAAACTCAATTCCCAAGAGCGAAGACGTTAGGATCGCCAATAGTCGAAGAGTAGCTCTAAGTTGTGGGCGCGGTAGATGAAGTATGTAATCTTATGGGATTGACATAAAAGGTGCGTTCAGGCACCGTACCTCAGCCAGAACGTGGTCTGATACGGAAGGAGAGAGAAGGTAGCCTAAAGGAGAGATGTAGAGCCATGTAGTAATACCTGTGTTCAACCTTCGCTACATGGTCTCCCTACTGTCTTTGGACAAGCTAGTCATGGGGGAATGTTATGGAGCGACAATATGATGGTGACATTGTCTACCAAGGATAAAATGGTCATAAAGGCCAACGACCAAAGGGACGACGGGAAAGAACCCGGAAACCTTTGCGGTCACGACGATACAAGGCCTGAAATGGAGAAAGTAAGAATGCTCTTTGAATGCAGAGAGACAAGGCAGAAACAACACTCTTTTTATCGTGTAATTACTCAGCCGTATTCTTTAGAGTACCCAAAGCGATGTAGGGCCCTGAGCGTCGCAAGGTCGTCAAAGTTTGAAGTTCCGAAAGCGGCGCTGTGTAGGAATTCGAACGAGATGGGGGGTACAGCATATTGATGGCTTTCAGGTTTCCTTGTTCGAGTGCGCTGATGGAAATTCCAACCGATTTGTGCCTTACCTTTGACAAACAAACACAAGGCACCAGCAATATTCCTTACGCCACCCGCCATCTCCGATTGTGCCGTTGAATACGCCTCCTCTTGACATCGTGTCACGTGACACTTCAGCAACATAATTTCTTGCTGACCCTCATCTGTCGAGGGCGCGCTTTGCACTCTTCCCAAGGTGAACTTTATTTTTTTTTCCTATCTCCGACCACGAGCTCATCTCTATTCCACCTCTCGACGGCCAAAGTGCGATCATACGACAGGTGCACCATTCTTTGCATCGTATGCTCAGGTAATACCCATTCAGTGGTCTCTCGTTTACTTCTATTCACCGCATCTTTCTAACTCACTCCGGAACAGAATGTTCAACGGCGCCAGTAGTGCTACGACGGCACAACTGACCATGGACGATGGCACGGACAACGAGATGCAAACCAGGCTCAGCTTGATAACCAAAATTCGGAAGGAGCTTGATTTCAAGAGACGAACAGGCTTTTTCGGCATCTACAGAGCGGGCTTCTGGAGTCTTCTTATGGTACTCGATATCAGTCTGCTTCAGGACCTCTTGCACAAACTACAAACCCTTCGGCCCCTTCCAATGAAGGAGAAGAGCGAATACATACGACGTCTCGAGCATCTCACATATGCTTTTCCGCGATTCATCAGACTATGCAAGTAACCCTGTGATGCTATTTGAGTAAGATCTTATTTCAGCATGCTAACAATGAATAGTTCTTAGTCAGTGGGTTCCTGATGATGGATCTGGCACCATGACACCTGAAGCACGTTCTCAATTCGAAATCGAACAAACAAAAGTAAGGATAGAAATTTGCTTCACTTGGAATAGTACTAATGACTACGTGTCAGGCACGGGGTCGCGATGGGGGTCTTTGCATTGCTACTGGTGTTGCAGACCCGGAAATCTGTTACATCGTCGCTCCAATTATTTGCCCTCCTGAAAGTCTGCTCCTACTGGTCACCTTCGTACAATCTGCAGAAGTGATCGGATGGGATGAAGACTTTTGCTCCAGGATCAAAGCAAAGCTTTCGGCAAGGCGCAAGGGCATTACAACCCTGATGACGAACATGCTGTGTCTAAGCCGTCAGCTAGAGCCCAGCTGGTCCGAAGGGCTCTTCGCCTTGGAGCCCCTTGAATCACTCGACGACGACTCATCACTGGCCATAATTCGACTAAGGGTTCATTGGCTGAAACGTACTAGGATTGCGTCTATGGCTAGCAGGATTGCAAAATCCTTCTCCACCGACCCCCGCGATGTTTTTCTCGAAGAGGAATGGAGCCAGGTCAACTCCCGCCCGATCAAAGATGGATCTGTCATTGAGATCTCGGCTGAGAGCCAGGATCAGCTCCCAGATCGAGACTTGCTTCGCCTGAGGTGGCTTCTTATGAGGCTCCATGCTTTATCTGGGGCGCCGGACCCCCGTATATACCCTCATGGCCTGGGTGAGATTGGTGACATGATGGTTGAAGGGGGTATATACGATGACGACCACTCGGAATATTATGAAGAAGAGGATTCTATGTAACGTGATCATCGACAAAGAAAGCGCTCATTTCTAGTGGCACGCAGTCTTGGCGGTGTAGGGTTTGGTTGAGTGGTTCTGTTCGGGCTGGGAGAGAAAGTTTCTGTGAAGCTCTTGACGGCCAGGAAGGTAGTCTAGAATACCAGGACTGTCAGAAGAGAGGCCGAGCTGTGGTCTTTGCAGAAGCTCGTAAAGAGCAAGAATTTTGTATCATTGATCCTTTCGGTACATCAAGAGTAATTGACTACTCTTATTCTTTGCAAAATGTTTTTTTGTCCACGATAGACAGTTGGCAAGCGATAGGATATTGAACAAGTCCTTTGCAGACTTTTCACCTCTCTAGTTCTGATAGAAAAGAGACCCCATTAATCAACACATGTGCGTTAAACAGTGCTAGTAATTCCGTCGTCAGCCTTTCTCGAATTCTTCTTCAATCCTGCTCTAACTATTGTATGATTGGCGATATAAGGGTGAATAGGCGGAATAAATACCACTTGTTCTTAATAGTCTGAAATGGAAGGAGACACCCGTGAATCGTGCTTGCCTCCGGCATTGACAAGCAGACTCTTGGCCCGCTTTGAATATCAATTTCTTTTCGCGTTCACCTTTGCACTCTTTTTTCAGAGAATCTTTTCTCCATCCTCCATCTTCACTTCTCGAGCAGCTGCCAGCCGCTTGTGAAGCGGCCTTATGTCCTGTCTGAATCAACGGGTTTTACTCGATATCATTTCTCGCCTCTTCTCTTTCCACCCAACTACAGCTTACTTTACAACATTCCTCTTCTCCTGATGACGCCGCTGGCATACTATCGACCAAAATGGCAACACTGAGTAGTTCCAATCAACGCTCTGCCATTCACGAGGACGTTGAGATATTTTTCAACAATGGAGAAGATATGGAGCTACTTGATATCGAAGTTCTGAGCAAGTATCTCAAAACCAAGCCTGACCGCGAGAAACCATTAGCCTACATCTCTCAATTCGCAGACAACGAAGCGCTGGCACACGAAATCTTGGCAGGATATACAGCTGCCTATGGCTTAGAACCAGATTTCAAAGCCCCATCAGCCGCGTTCTTTAGCCTGCTTGTGTCTCAACCTCGGGAGAAGTTGGAACTCATCGCACGTCAGCTCAGGAGAGGCGAACCTGCAGTGATACGAAAATTGACCGCTGCCGCGGCAGCAATCACCCCTCTCAGCCAAACCTGTACGTTCTATATTGTTTTTGGAGGCTCACCAGTCTTTTGGAGAATTGGTTTATTTAACCTACGTCAAAATAGGTCACAACACTGCAACCCATGAGACCGCGGGTGAATCCAGAAGCGACCGAGCGAAGAGACAGGTGAGCAGTGACCGAAACAACACGAGACTTGACATTCACTCATCATCTGTAGGCACTCCAGCGTGATGGTGGAGTTTGTGTTCTCCTTGGCATACGAAACCCCGAGGGAGCCCATTTCTGGCCACACTCCGCAAGTCGCGAAATGGTGTGCGATAAAACGGCGAGGCAGTTGGAGGCATTGCAAATGTTCTTGCCAACAGAGGACGTTTTTGAACTCACGAACCTCATTGCAGAGAAGGACATGATTGATCATGTGTCAAACATGATTTGTCTAAGTCCTACAATGCACGATTGGATGGGGCGGGGTTATTTTGTCCTGGATCCCGTGAGCGAAATCCAGCAACGGCCAGCACCAGCTGCGAAGGCCGCCCAGAAGCCGGCGCCCAGCCCGAACAATCGCCAAACAAGGTCCATGATCAACCCAATCGAGGATTTGGAGTACTTCATGCGCTTGAGATTTGAGTGGTTGATGCAGCCAAAGAACACAGATCAGAACACAGCCATCGGCAATAAGAAGATCAAGGACTTGCTCGACGCAAATCCTAATGAAGGCCCATTGATGGCATTCAGTTTCCACAAAGGACGCGCACTCGTTACCGGCGATGTCTTCGAGATGGTCTCGGATAACAAGAACGATCTGCCTCGATATGAGGTGTTGAAGCTGTTGGTGCTTCTTGGACGGATCCGGAGCATTGCCGGTGCAGCGGGCCCAAGGGCTGACTCGCCGTCTTCCTCTACAAATACCAGTGAGGATGGAATCGCGAATGTAGAGATTGGAATCAGAGACATCAACATTCAGTCCGATAAAGGGAAGACGCTAGAGAATGTGCCCGGTGAAGAGGCTGAGAATGGTGCGAACAATGGAGAACGACAGCGGTTCTGGAAACGCTGGGTACCCAATCGGAAGCGATCACCTTCGAACTCTCGTGTCTCGCAGCATACGCCTGCAGCAAGTCCGAAGCAGGGAACCCTTCGGCGGAGAATGAGCGAGATTAGCTTGAAGTCACGCGAGCTGCTGGAGAGATTTGGCCGTGGAAATGATGATGGGCAGCAAGCCAGTCGCAATGAAGCGATTCGAGAGATGGCTTCAGGAGCCGTGGAAACTATCCCGACCATCGGAGAGATTTCGCTGGTTGAGACCAGCTTGGAGTGGCCAAGCCAATATCGCGGATCTACCCCCGATCCGGGCTGGCCTACGCCGGGCATCCCCGTGTAGGGGCAACATTGTTGAAGGGTGGTTGTAATCATGTTCTAGAGGAAGGACATGGTCTTTGTAAGATATGAGGTCTAGGGACATAACAAAAAGGCTATGCGGTAATTCAATTGTCATTGTTGCGGTACATTCATGATGTTCTATCAAACGTTTGCCAGGAGATATTTCATGCCATTCCACTGCTCAATGGCGCTGGGCAAGATCTGAGCTGCGGGAAGAACAAAGCCACCGCCAGCAGATCCAGAGGGTCTCAGCTCGATGGTCCAAGCGACCTCGGCACCAGCAGCGCCAGTGAGGTAGTCTGGAGCGCTACCAGTGGTAGCATACAGAGTAGAGCAGCTGGGTCCGTAGGTGAAGCGAGTGCCGTAGGCCTGGGCAATGGTGTTGGCAGTGCTGGTTGCGAGAGTCATCTGGCGGGCGTGGTTGGAGGCTCGGGCGGAGCAGTCGTAGCCGTAGGGGAGGAGGATGTACTGGCCGTAGCTGTGCCAGTCGATGAAGAGCTTGATTCCGTTGCCGGCGGCGAGGCGATCGGTGTAAGCCTTCAGGGCGACCATCTCAGGGGTATCACCGGCGGCCTGGCCCTTGTAGGTCTCGGAGCAGTAGTTCGTGGAGGCACCGCCGGGGAGTTGCCAGTTGAAAGGCCAGTTTCTATCGAGCGTCAGTTCTGGTACTTGTAGTTAATGATGGGATGGACGCACCGGTTGATGTCAGTGCCGACGCAAGTGCTGCCGGATCTGACTTGACGGTTCTTGCGCCAAAGGCGGTCATTTGTCTGAGTGTAAGCGAAGCCTAAGTGAAATCAGTCATTTGGTCAAAGAGTGATGGTTCAGTGGTCGATGCGTCTTACCGTCAGGGTTGACAATGGGCAAAATGTAAAAGTCGTACTTGTCAAGCAGAGCCTTGACAGCAGCATCATTCTTCTGGTAGCCATCGATGAGCTGGTAGGTGAGGTATTCGACAACCTGTCGCATATTTGTTAGCAACATAAATCATATCGACATTGATTTCCGACAACGTACCATGGTAGTGATCCACTCGCGAGCGTGGACGGTGCCGTGCCAGTAGATAGCAGGCTTGGAGCCCTTGCCGCCGCTACCCCACAGGTGAATACCGAGGAGGGAGCGTCCACCGTAAGAGTTACCAGCGTTGATCAACTCGGAGTTAGATGGGAAGTTGGACTGCAGGTCGCGGATAAACTGCTGGTGGTCGGCGAAAGTGTGGTACGAGTCAAACCACGTCAGGCTAGGGAGAGCCTGAAGAGAGATATCATCGTTGCCTGTTCAATGTCAGACTAAGTCCTCTTCACTCAATTCATTTCGAAGGTCGAAATGGGGGGTATTACTCTTGTAGGGAGCAAAGGTGCCCTCTTCGGCGATGTCAGCACCAAGATCCTCGTGCAAGATGGACGTCTCGAGACCAAGCTCCTCGAACTTGGAGACATCGCCAGCGGGAATGGCGACGTCAAGGTGCTCGCTGTTGTCGAGATTGAACGGGATCGCCGCAATGTTGGCAATCTTCTTCTTGATCGACGCAGGGTCGTTGTGTGTGGAGATACGGAAGGCCTTGAAGCCATCGTAGGTGATCTTCTTCTCGAGAGGAGCCACTGCCGCGGCGGATGCCAGCGGCAGGACGAGGGACAGACCAGCGAGGAACTTCATTGTTAACGGCAGACTCCAGAAGCGGCTAGGCGGTGCAGGGAGTTGAAGGCTGGAGTACGGGAGGAGAGCTGGGATATCGGGAGTGATCACCCGTCCCTATTTATGGAGATCAGATGGTAAAGCAAACTCCTGATGTCACCAGTTGAAGCCTTCCAGTGAGCCATTTCGATGTTGTGTCACCAACGGCCCTTTGCAGAAAGTGGTAGGTGTGATTGTCGCTATCTTGGTCGTACCTTGATAAGCTCTGGGGTTGCGGTCTAATCCCCAGCATCCCCGCGAAACTACGACCCCAGTCACTCGGCTTACAACTCCGTGGTCAATTCTACCAAATGTTTGACTGTATCCGTACAGGTTAGGGACACCAGGGACTCTGCCATTCGTCGCTGCCCTTCCCGAAGACATGGAATGACCAGTTCGGGTGTCACAAACCGGTCGTCAAGGGTCCGACCAGCCGCTGCCGAGAGGACAACTCCACCTCCAAGTAGGGATGAACAGACTGGGGTTTGCATGCCTAGCTTGGGCAGCTGCTATTCCAGTGAGGAGCTATTAGCGGGTCAGGCGGCAGGCTGTCAGTCGAGGACCAGTGCTGGCTTAGTACAAACCTTGAATAATATCTGAGTTTGACTGCCAATGTTATCTGATCACCTTCCCTACTTGGATATGGGGAGAGATTAGCGAACCTCACTCAAGGCCAAGGCATACACAAGTCCATTATCCAGCGCATCCGACTGATGATTTGCAGACAAGTTTGAACAGAATGAGGAAGGCGGGTAGTTGACATGTTCGACTACACCAACCGACTTGGGCACGCAACTAGCACGCAACCCTTCGAAATCCTTCTCACCTGCCCTTAAAGTTTAAGCTTAAAGCTCCCTCATCGGCAGCGATTGGAGGCCAGCGTGCTAGTGGAACGAGCCGATCTGCATGACCCGGGGTAGGCCTGGCTAGACCCCCGAATGTCACCCCGCGCGGCGGTAAGGACCCTGTTCAGTCCGAACAGTGACCTGCGGCTTACGGGCGATGGTTCGACTCGGTCCATGGAGTTCTGGAACATTTGAGAAGCCGCAGGGACGTTTGAAGCTATTCCTGAGTACAAAGAAGTCCGCCTTGTTCCTTGGACATCAAGTTACGGGTTGATGCATGTGGCTACGGTCGGCCACTCTACCAAGAGGCAAGAAGAGGTTGGGGCGGAAGCAACTCCGCAGAGAGGGGGAAGATTCACAAAAGGCAGCTCGATAAGATGGTGATTAATTGCCAAGGCTCTAAAACGCAGGCCAAGGACAAAAGCGAGTTTTCAGTCCGATTATCCCAGTTGCCAAGAGTCGCTGACTAGCAACCACGATTGACCAGTCCCAGTGTCAGAGGAGGCGTCAAAGTCGATGCGGATATCCCTCTATCGCGGTGCGGTCTTTACTTCAGTACTTATGGAGCGTAATCATTGCAGCAGCGCAACAGATGCCTGGCGATGCCACCTCGCTCCCTTCACGACACATGAAAAGCTTCCTAGAGTCAATGTCGGTCTGAATGTAGATAGGCGGGAAGCGACTTTGTGAGTCTTTGGGTTAGTTGAAAGTAGTGGAGATCTAGACTTGCAAGTTTGTAGTTCAGTTACCAGCTATCTAGTTGTCCTCGTCGCCGCCAAAATGAATGCTTGCCGAGTCTTGAAACTTGACTCCTTGGGCCGCGAAGCGTTCCATCAGGTATTGCACTTTATCTTGTGGCAGTGCCCTTCCATGTCGTAGTCCGCACTGCAGTACTCCCAGCTCCGGTAGAATTTCCGATACTCTCTCCCACAAGGCTTCCAAATCTTCATAAAATGGGCCATTCTTCAAATCCGTCAACGTGAGCTTTTTGAGGCTACGGGGAAGAAGCCTTGCGAGAGCCTGAAATTTCACAGGGTCATAAGTCTGTGATCCATGTAAGAAATCGCCTCTACCCCAGAAGGACATCCCATCAAAATCGAGATCCTCCAGTTTATCGAGCCCCTGAAGCGAAGTCAGAAGACCATGGAGCGGGGTTTGAGAGTCTTGGTTTGGCTTATTGGAGTCCCAAGAGTTGAATCGCAGCGTCAGCTCTGTGATCCCCAGGTTAAGAGCGTAGAGGGCATCTACCACTTCTTGGGGTCGGCATAGCTGGGATGTGCTCCCGGTACGCATCGAGCGGTGGCTTGATGTGAACCAGAACTTCTTGAGACCTGGGAAACCGCCCAGAAGCTTTTTGAGCTCGGCAGAAGTCAAGTCTACTTTAGTTAAGATCAAGACTCTGACGCTGTTGAATTGAATCCCGGATTCAAGCCCCCAAACGGAACTCAGCCAGAGGCTGTCTAGAGCTGGAGCAGCCTCTGCCAATGATTGCACCAGGTCTGCCGACCCGCTCAACTCGATGTAAGCATCTACCAAATTGGGTAGCAGCGGAACCCTGAGGTGGAATCTGATCGCCTCGTCAAGTGTTTGAAATGCGCTTGAGCTGCCGTGTACATTGTACTCCAGACTTCGGAGGTTTGGGGTATGGGCAATAAGCATTTCTGTCATGAAATTGTTCAAGCCGTTCCAAATTCCATGATTGAAACCAAACTGCACGTCTGACAACATTTCAAGATTCCGCCACTGGTTTAAAACCCGAACAAGACCCTCTGAGGGTGTCATTCCAAAGTCGTTGGCTGCTCGGATGATAATATCGAGGTCTTCTCTGGTCACTGAGCATCTTCCACCAAATAAGTCTTCAATCTCTTTGACCTCAAAGGCAATCTTAGGATTCGTGATGATCGTTCTTAGAAGGCCTATCCGGCTGTCTGTAGGGTTCTCATCGACGATGTTTGAGAAAGGAGACGTCACAAAAGACAGTCGCCCGAATATGTGTGGGATCGTGATAATTCGGAACCTTCTCGAGGTCAATGATAGTCTCAATATGTCCGAACCGCCATTTTCCTTCAATTGAACACAGATTTGAGAAAGAATCTCTGTGGGAAGGCCCTCTAGGGTTCTCGATAAAGTCATCGGGGGCTTAGTGTGCGGTCAACGACTCTTTGCGGCTGGGATATTGAGCTGAGAAACTTGAGATTGTTGAGCAAGGCAGGAAAGTCACGGAAGATATTCTACGTCGGCACAGAAGGTACAAGGAGTCTTGAACCTTAGGCGTCAATATCCACCGTATTTCTCAGATATTTCGACAAGTTTGCAGGAGTCTCGTAAACCCACGGCTGCCTATTCGAACCCGCTGCGATGCCTACCTACTAAAAGCCACTCAGCCAATAGCAAGCTCTCACGCCGCCCAACGTTTTGGTGAGTCATTCGAGTGGACGAATCTTTGTGATTTCAAGGGTTGTGAATGAAGGGGCTCTAAACCAATTCAAAGCCGGTTTGGATAATTATCGAATGCTACTTGATCACTGGTATGCTTGTTCTTCATCATTGACCATGTTTCGGTGCCAAAAATTGGTATCTTATAGGGGAGATGGACGCTGAAGACCAATTCAGCCGTTAGTCTTTAAGCATGAAACAAGTCAGTTTTTTCCTTGTCAGCCCAATGCAGAAAGAACCCATTCTTCCTCAGTCATCGCTTCGATGGAAATAGGCAGACCTCCATCATCCAAATTGACATATACACACCCGCTTAGCCTAGAAACATCGAATTCAAAAATGACACCAAGTGAAACAAACTGTTCTCTGGCCTGCCGCAGCTGGTCCAAGAGAACTTGAGACAATGGCCCATCAAAAAGCAGTTTGTTGTGAATTAGCCGTAAGTCGGGGCAACAATGCTTGAGATGATACGCAAGGGCGGGTAGGGCATCTTGAAAAGGCCTCGAACTCTTATATGTGACCCGCAAATTCCTTACAGAGCTTGGTAGGAGATTTATGAATATTTGTTCCGTACCTTGTTCTTCTTGATTCCCGTCCGTTGACTCCCCGTTTGTGTCTTTCCACAAGCACACACTGTCAAGCTTTAAACTGGTCAAGACCGTAAAATGCTTTAAAGAGGCAATGATTCCCGAATTCGGTTGATCCTGATTCACGGGCGATGGTCCTCTTCTCCGGCCTGTCCATGTGTCGGAGGAGAACTTCAAAGACAGTCCCTCCAATTGCGATCTAAAGCTTTCCAAAGCATCGACCACATCTTGAGGAGCACACCTCTCGTCTCTGAGGGAATAGTAATCATACTCAAAGTTCGTCAAAGAGGGACATCCTGTCAAGATATTCCTGAGCTCTGAGCCAGTAAAGTTTGACGAGGTAAGTCGGAGATCCTTGACCCGCTCAAATTGCCAGCCTTCCATCGGTGCCGTTATACCCTGAATACTGAGCGTTTGAAGATTGGGAGCCATCTCACTTAGTAGCCGAGTAAAGGTGCCGGGCCCGAATAGTCGCAGGTGGACCTTTTTCAACAAAGGGAACATGGGCTGGCGGTGGAAAGAGGATGAGTTTTGAATTGTCGTTAACACTTGGAAGGCACTCCGGTAGCGGCCTATACTATAGTCGAGTGTGACAAGGTTGGGCGTATGTGCGATGATGAGTTCTGCAAAGAACGCACGCACAGTGACGAGCCGCTGCATATCGTCATCACTGAGAGCCCAGCCCCGCCTACCCTCGAGAGATGGGTGAGCACCGCCGAGACGGAGTAGTTCCGGAACCGGGACATCGAAATTGGAAGCTGTCTCAAGGATAAAATCCATGTCTTCCTCGTTTATGGCAGGCACGGCCCCCCGTGATGATGGACAGCGGACACTGGAGACATGTGCAGCGATCGTTGGCCTGGTGACTAAAGTGCGCAGTAAGTTCGCTCTGGTATCCCGAGTCGGACGAGGGCTAGATCCTCGAGGTCGACGTCTCCCGGTACTTGTAGTTACGGTGATATGTCTAAAAATGATGGGGACTGAAATTGCCCGCAAATATTTCGAAGCCAGAGAGATTGACAAGAGTCCCGCCTGGTCGTCTCCGAGTGATGTACAGATCGCAGTCAACACCTCTGGGGGCAGGTTTTCGAGCTTGGTGGCTTGCATCCTGTATGAACGCAGTCGTTCTAATCATACAAAGGTAGTGAGAGTGAGATGGACTAAGACCGTTGATTGAGGACGGTGGCTGTTAGGTAGTTGGAAGTTCGTGAGAGTGGAAAATGAGCAACTAGTCTGCTGAAGATTGCTGCCTGTCTACCCCACTTTGGTAAGCAGCTAGCCGTGGTTGGGCAGATTTAGCTCCCATGTGCAACTCGACGATGCGATGCAACGCCGATTCCTTGTCGTCTCATACTAAGTAAAGTCCTTGGCTCTCTTCAACTGGCTATTACAATTGGGGGCTTTGCGGTCAGGTATTACAAGCTGGGAAAGCAATATGCTTACCTCTCATACTTTCGCAGCCTGGAATTGACATCCTTGATTGAACCTGCGCTAACTTCAATGGTCTCTGAGTCTTGATCTCCACACGACGGATGGATTCCCAAGTCTAGGGCGGAGTCAACAGCTGATTGAGTGAAACGAAACGAGAGAAAAAGTGGTATTGTTTGAAGATCTGATTGCCAAATTTAACGTGGCAGAAACTTGAAGTTATTGAGTGAATGTTTCCTGACGCCGACTCCTCTTCCCAGTCCCCAAACTCCATTATTCCCAATCCTTTTCTACTTTCCACGCATCGCTGGGCCTCAATCCAGCAGCGCCAAAATCGCAACCTCGATGGCCCCATTTCCGGCGGAAAGTTTCTCGTCCGGCCTCCGTCATGACGTCTATCCCGATCTGGAATCCAAGAGCATCATATGAATAAGGCTCCCGTGGATCTCCTCCCCTCTGACCCAACTGCCAAGTATTCCTCTCGCGATCCGCATGCTTGTGATTGAACATATCTTGGCTGATTCTGTGCAGCCTCCTAAAAGACGTCAAAGGATCGACGGCCGTCGTTGAATCCTCCTCCGCGCCATCAGCCGCATCATCCACCGGCGCCCCCGTCTCGTCCAATTCCGGAACAGCGTCAGGAACCGGAAGGCTCCGCTTGTCGTCTTCCAGCGGGACCTCGCCTAAAACCTTGCTCTGTGGTGGATTCGGGTCCGTGAAGCCAAACCCCTCGGGAACCTCCCCCTCGCGGTACAGGACGCGTAAGTCATCCAGCACAGACGCAACATCCTGGACGATACCCGCCTGCGCCTCTTTGATGCTCCATCCCGCCTCCTCGAGCCGCCAATGCATGTCGCAGTCCGTCATGTAGTACGGGATGAACGTGTCGAAGCCACCGACGTCTTCGTAAGCGCGCGGGTTCACCAGGGCGAGGTGGTCGTATGCGAAGAAGCGTGCGCCCCACTTGTGATCTGATCGCATCGTCTCATTCAGCTCCTTGACGGCCAGCTCGTAGATGGTCTGGTACTCGGGCGTGCCGACCGCGCCAGAAACTCCCGGGATGCCTTCCTCGCTGGAGAGGACGAAAGCGTCCATGTGGCTCCAGAAGTAGTACGACCACGGCTTCTCCTTTGCGACTGTGATGAAGAAATTTTGGAGCTGCGCAAAGTTGAGCAAGACCGGCGTGCGCATGACGTGGACGCCGAGCATGTGGAGCTGCGTGTAATTGAGATAGAACGGGTTTTGCAGCGATAACCGGCCCCGGGCATTCGAATCGTGAACGCCGGTATTCTCCACGACGTAGATCTGCTCGGCTGGCCATCCAGCGGTGATGTATCCGACAACTGTCTGCAGCAGCATGGGCCAACTCCGCGTGAAGCCAATCATCAACGGCGGCGCGGTGGTCAAGGAGTATTTGTGGTAGACGTTGGGCTTTTCGGGTCTATTCCACGATGGCACCGGCGGCGGCATGCCCGAAGAGAGAAGCGGGAAAGGGTCTTTGACGGGTGGTGGTGTCCATGTCGGCTGCGGCTTGTATTTGGGTTTCGGAGTCGGTGTCGATGTCAGGCTGTTGATCTTTGGTGGTTTCGCGTCGGCCACCTTCTCGATGACTGTGTATCCGAACTCGGTTTGAACGAAGAATAGTAAGAGGCAGATTGCCAACAAGACGTAGATGATGGGGACGTTCCGACTCGATCTCGGACCCGTCATTGAGAGCATCCGAGGTGCTGGCATCGACAACATCGTGAGTCTGTGGTAATGTGCTATCCAGGTTGATGAATTCGACGTGAAGAATGGGCGAAATTCGAATCGCCGTGGCGAAATCTAACGACCGTTGGGCGTTTGGTGGGAACCGGGCGAGACGGGTCGAACTCGCAGCTAGTTGCTCTAGTGTCTTGTAAGACACGAAGGGTGACGTGTTCGCGTTGCCCAAGATAAGTGATACGAAATGGACGGATATACGGCAACAAAGGCGTTGCGCCTCATTCGCTGGTTAAAAACAAGAAGCAGAGACGTTCCCGTTCGTGGTTGGTGACGTCGGTTTGAGGGCCGGTCTGTTTGACGTCGTGATACTTTTGTGTAAGGGAGTAATGCCGTTTTCCTCCACGGCTTCTTACACGTCGGTTCCACAATGCCTTGTTTGCGTTACACGCTGATTTGGGTCTCTCATGAACAAGTTGGTCAGGATTTCGCTCGTGTTAGAATCGAATTGAATGCTGCTATCCGCTACTTTCGGAGGATTGAATACATATAGTGGTGAACCTGACGTAGACTATGCACAGAGTTGTAACAGTATGGTCGAGGGCGGCGTCTTTGAGAAGTATGGGACGAAGGAAATCAGAAGCGAATTAGATAATAACACCTGACATTATCCAACGGAAAATTAAAAGAAAGAGTTCCTTTGTCTGATGAGCGGACGGAAAACGGAAACCAACAGAATCACCCCCTTCGGCAAAGATTGCAAAATAAACGCTCCGAGCGATAAGCAAACAGACTTTTAAGTGAAGGAGAGTATGTGCTGAACGGGGTTTGGGAGAATGTTTGTAGACGTCACCGCCACACAAACAATCCATATCCACACTAACACTCACCACTTCCAACGCCAACGCTAAGCTCCAACACCAAAACCAGACTGCTAGCGAAGAGCTAACATCAGACGTTTCAAAACACCAGAGCCACGCGTTTCCCTTCCCCCCCAAAGCCTCGGGGTTGGACCTTGGCGGGTGACGCTTTGACGGGCTCGATCGACCGACGACGGGGCACGTCCCCCCCCCAAGCTACAGGCTACGAGGATGAAAGGGGCTCTCGGCGGGGACCCGAAGTGGGAGGACGTACGGCTCTTGTGGGCGCTACCGTCTAATCTTAGAAAAGCTTGTTTTCGATCGTCGCTAGGTTGTTCCTCGTCGAGAATAGTGGACGGGGTGAATGTCGGGCCACCAACCGCCAGATGAAGGGGAAGCTGGGTTCGTTGGAGTGATGTTGTGCACCCTTTTTTTCCCTTCCCTTTTTCTAGAGTTCTGAATTGTAACGAGTAGCTTCCTTTTTCGAGAAGGCTTCTCGTCCGGTCTGTCGCACTCACTTGACTTACGAGAACGAGGCGATTTTGAGGCGGAGGAGAGTTAGCTGAGAGTTCTATGACTTGAGGCATCAGCTACAGGCAGACCATCGCAATACTGACTCGGACAGGGTATCTCTATATAGTGGACCAGTTACCACGGAACACAAATGCAACTCAAATGCAAACCCAGTTACAAAGTATGTTGGTCGCTCTTTACAAGACTCCCGTGGGCCCGTTTACTGATCAGCCGCTGTGGCGCTCGCCACCTGACCTCAGCGCTTAAACTCATGGACCCAACTTGAGTAGACTACGCCGATTTTTGATTGATGTTGCCTGCTGTGATGACTGCAGATTGAAGAAAGTCCCTCTTGTCCCTGAAGGAAGAAGCCTTATGCTGGAGGCTCGGAACAGAGAATCAGAGATAAAACATCCGAACACTGACGTCCAACGCTATGAGATTGTCATCGATTTTCAGTCGATAGGTGCCGTAAGTTGAGATCAAGGGGTATCAAGTCTATTAAGAATCAAACAGCGCTGAGAACTTCTACTACTCATACATGTAACAAAGGGGTGCTCCAGAAACCGTATTCATCAGGTTCTTGATCTTCACTGGCGAGTTGAGAGGCGTCAGGTCAATATCATCCTCGACACTGCCCTCAGGGCTCTTTGGCTTATCCTGAAGAGTCATCGTACCAAACACTCCCTGGCGATTCTTGAAATCAAGGTTCTGCCAGATCCAGTACACACGGTCGACCTGGGCTTGATGGACCCAGAATGCCGGGTCGCCGGGTGCGATGACACCGTCCGCCCCAGGGTCCCCACCAATAATGAAGTGACCACCGCCGTGAATTCCCAGTGTATTGGGGAAGAAGCGATCGTCTCCTTGCAATAGTGAAGAAAAGTTCTTGATATTAGTCTGCTCGAGAATGAGAGTCGTCGTGTTTCTGAATGAGTTGAACCGCTGGGCAACGTCCTTGTTCAGGTCCCGCTTCAGACATCTAGGCAGGTCTTGGAGGGGATCTGTGACGTTGAAGGGCTTTGTGGTACCGTATTGCGCGAGCGCGGCGGGACCAATGTGAACGGTCATGTTCTGGAAGGGGCCTGACTTAATGCAGCCACCTCCGGTCCCGGGTTTGAGTTTGATGGTATTGTTTGAGAAGGGCTGACGTAGTTGCAGGCCATCGTGGGGGATGAATTCGCCGTCACTTCCTAGTGAGAGCTCGGTGCCATCAAAGAGGGGTGAGGCGGCTGGGTTGTTTACGTCGAGTCCCCATTCCCAGTATGGAAGAGCACCTATTGAAGTGAGCCTTGAGAACGTTGTCATGGCAGGATGTATATCTCGAAGTGCAAACCTTTGTATCTACATTGCGTGCGCAATCTTTGCTCAAAGCTAGCCAAGTAATAACGATGCCATGCAAAAAAGGAGGCCTAGGGAGATCGTCAGCATACCAATCATAAGGTACATACTTACCACGATGCCTGTCGCATCATGGAAAAGACTCACTGTAAGATGTGTGTTGCGGAAGCTAGTGTAGTGAACAGCTACAAAGTCGTCATAAAGAGACTTTGCCATCGGCACTCTCTTGGGATCCGATACGACCGGCTCGTTCATAATGCATTGCACGGCGGTTATGAAGGACTTTCTTTCCGTGACAGTCAACTTCCGCCTATCAAGAGATTAGTAATCGCCCCTAGGAACCCAAGAGGACGGAGTTCTTCTACTCACCATTCTTTCCTCATCAATACGCCTTCTCCCTGACACAACCTCGTACCATTGGTTGTAATGTTGGATATTGGATGTTTCTGTGGCACATTGATCCTCCGCACATTCTCGAGTGCCCTCTTGTTGAGTTTTGCCAGAGCCGTTCCATTATTAATCTCCTCCTCTGTAAACTCGGGCTTTGCCTTTGGTGGGTTCGGCTTTGGCTTAGGCGCCGGCGGTGCGATGGGCACTGGCGCAGGAGGTGCTTTTGGTATTGAAGTTGGAGTCACCGTTGGCTTCGGCTTGGGACCTGGTGGTGCTATCGGAACAGGCGCTGGGGGAGGTCTTGGTCTTGGCCCTTGAGATACGGATGGTCTCGGTATTGGGGCCGGCGGCGGGGCTAACGTGTCCGGTTTCTTTTTGTGATGAGCATTCACGGGCGTAGTGAGTGTAAGAAGGACGACGATAACCCCAAACAGCCAGGCCCAACGCTTGCAGGAAGTCATCACGCCTGGCGAGTGAGCTAGGAGGGTACTGACTGATGCTGAGCAATATTCACCGCAAACGAAAAACTAGAGAATCAGAAAGACATCACGAATCAGTCCCTGAGAGGTGAGAGACAGAAAATTGGGGCAGGGAAGATTAACGATATAAGAAGACAAGAGCGCAGATCCTGGCCATCGGCTAGTTTCAAGCAGCAGAGACTAGGCAAAGTATAGGGAACTACCTTATTGCGATGAGACAGAGGTTATTTGTGCATGGATGGGTAGGCTGACCCCATCTCAGCCTGAGAACTATTGCCTATGATCTGGTGAACGGCTGTCATTGGCTGTGCGTAGCGTTGGGAGTCTTGGTTGGCAAACGTTATAATAACGTTTTGCTCCCCGCTCAAGGGCCGTGCCTGGAGATGGTTGCTTCGGCGGCGGCACCAACGCCCTGGTACCATCTCGCTTGCCCGTTGACAGCTGCCGGTGGTGCATAGTGACTTTCGGCAAAAGGGAACGGCGTAAGCTCGATCGGCACACTTCTCGGCCGCGCTGGTTCCCGAAGGGATGAATGGTGAAGAGGCTGAAGGCTAAGCTACGAGGTCAACTGTGAGCTTGATGTTTGCAGTGTTCGTCCTAGCTTTGAATTCATGATATCAGCTTGAACTGAGTCCCCTGTAAGTTGCAGTAGCTGAAATGAAGCTGATGCGCGAAATGTGCGAATAGAGCTGTCTCGTCGCCCGCCTTTGTTAAAATAAGTTGGGGCCAGAGATTGTTCTGGATTTGCGCACAACATATTTCGGCAACGCAAGACAAAATGTGCAAAACTGGAAGAGCGCCGTTTCCCGCGAGACTTGACAGCTTGGCGAGAGTTTGTGCCCAAGCAATTGAGAGGTTCGGGCGGCAAATCTAAATGCCTCTCGGACTGCTTGAGCGAGCTCATGATCTTGCGGGATTCAGCGAATGAACAAAGTTGTTGTGACTAGAACAATAACCCGCATCAGGCGATGACGGCAGGACGGTAGTGCCATGTGTAAAGTGGGATGATGAAGACCCAAGCGCAAACAGATGCCCAGAGCGTTGGAATGATGGGCAGACCCCGACGAGGTTGCGAGAAATCATGCCCGGCTGAGGTATAGAACACGGGATATCTTAGATAGTTCATCAGTCCCTGCCTAGTAGAACACGAAGATAGAGAGTCGGGGAGGGTTCGGTAGAGTTTCTAGGACGATGATGTATATTCCGAATCTAGCTTGGATTGCACTCTGGAACGCCCTGCCTCTGTCTTTGTTGTGAAAGCGGACGCCTTCGCATCGTAGAATGAGACGCAATTGGTGAAGCAAAGATGGAAGCTTAACGCGTACAAGGCTGTCATAACAGCTTGTCTAGACTAGACGATCCGGCCGAGACTGGAGGAACCACTTCCAAGGCGACATCTCGGAATCCCGTTGGCTTGGTCGTGGACCGAGGCGGTCACTTTCGCAAGCCGCGGCAGACGCAACCTTGAGACAATCCATGATGAGATGCGTTGTATACATGTTGCATGCTGCATATAGGTAGTCAGACACCTTGCCGCATCGAGGTGATGTCGGGGTGGAGTTGGGCGTCCACTTCTCAGCTCGCGGTGTGTTGTCTTGTCACGAGTTGAAGTTGGCGGTCAGCGCCCGAGGTGTCTCATCACACCCGGAGAATTAATGGGAGGTGCAGGTACTCCGTACCTCTTCGTACCTGACTTGGAACGCACGTCAACTAGACCCACTTGTCGGATGCGGCGCCAGCTTCGCCTATTTCTTTAGCGAGCGCGTTTTTAGTGCTCACCTTTCCAAATTCCCAGCGGTGATTCACCTTGATTCACTGAGAAACCGCAGTCACTCGCCGTGGTGTTGACTCATCATTGGGCACGGACCGCAGTTGCACCCCAAAAATGAGTCCAACGACCCCGCCGCGCCCGCCACCGCTGATAAGATAAAAAATTCGAAAATCCCGGGCGGCGATGGAGGGGCAGAGGGGTACTCAACATCCACGTTCTAAGCACCTGCTTCTACCTTGAACAGCCTCTTGTCAACACCAAGACACCGATCGACAAGTCATATCACGAGCACTGCGAATTCGAAGGAGAAGTGCTCAACATGGCTTCCAACGAGTCTCCCGCTGCTCCCCATGAGCCCCCCTATACATACTGCCCCAACCAGGGCTACGAACAGACCGAAGACATCCCCGCCGAGCTGAGAACCGTGCCCCACGATGCCGCAGGCCAGGAAGAAGACGACGACGACTTGGACGACGTCTTTGGCGAGGATGAAGAAATTGACGACGAGGACTGGACTGCCGACTCTGGCGATCTGACAAAGTCCTACAACCGCCAGCGCATGTTCAACAGCAACGACAACGCTGTCCCGCGTTCCAACGTCCAGAGACCGACCGCCAATACCAAGTCGAGCGTCGACGACCAGATCACAGCACTCTCCAAGCATGCTGCCAAGATCAGGTTGGATAGCGTCAAGGATACCGATGAGAAGAGCAAGGACAAGGCGGATCGCGCGACAAGTGAACAGGTTCTGGATCAGCGTACGCGCATGATCCTCCTGCAGATGATCAACCGCGGCATCGTCAGTGAGATTCACGGTGCCATCAGCACTGGAAAAGAGGCCAACGTCTACCACGCCATTCTGCACCCCGAGGGAGACGGTCCCAATGTTCAGCGCGCCATCAAGGTGTACAAGACTTCGATTCTCGTCTTCAAGGATCGCGAAAGATACATCGCTGGCGAGCACCGTTTCCAGAAGGGTTTCGACAAGAGCAGCAACAGGAAGATGGTCAAGTTGTGGGCTGAAAAGGAGTTCCGTAACCTGAGGAGAATACACGCTGCGGGTATCCCGTGCCCAGAACCCATCAGCCTGAAGCTGCACGTTCTGGCCATGGGTTTCCTCGGTGACAAGAAGGGATGGGCTTACCCCCGCCTGAGGGACGCCAACTTGACTGGTGATGACGTCGAAGAGCAGTGGAGGGCACTGTACGTCCAGCTATTGGGCCTCATGCGCCGGATATATCAGATTTGCAGGCTCGTCCACGCCGATTTGAGCGAGTACAACATCTTGTACAATGCCGGAAAGCTGTACATCATTGATGTATCCCAGAGTGTTGAACCCGATCACCCGCGGGCGTTGGAGTTCCTGCGCATGGATATCAAGAATGTTGGCGACTTCTTCAGGAGAAAGGGCGTCGATACGCTCAGCGACCGCAGCATCTTTGATTTCATCTCTGCGACGGATGGTCCTGTCGAGGAGCCCGCCCTGGGCGAGGCTATCGAGCAGTTGTACACCAACAGACCCGCGGACAACGAGGAGGCTGCTGCCGAGCAAGAGGTTGACAACGAGGTCTTCCGGAAACAGTACATCCCCCAGACCCTCGAGCAAGTCTACGACATTGAGAAGGATGCCGCCAAGATCGGGCAGGGTGATGGTGATAAGCTTGTCTACAAGAACCTTTTGGCCGACACTGTCGTCAAGGACGAAGAGAAGGAAGAGGAAGAGGAGGAAGAGACGTCAGAGGACGAGTCAGGCAGCGGAGCTTCACTGGCCAGTGGCGAGGAGGATGATTCCAAGTTTGACAAGGGCCGGCCTAGGGGGCGCAAGCACGAGGACAAGGAGGAGAAGAAGGCAAGTTCTATCGCCTGGTATACGAGAAGTAACGTTACTAACACAACATAGCAACACAAGCAAGCGGTCAAGGAGGCCAAGCGCGAGAAGCGCAAGGAGAAGATTCCCAAGAGCGTCAAGAAGAAGCTCGTCTCTGCGTCGTCAAGAAAGAAGCACTAAACTGCTGACTCGGGGACTAGAGCAAGCGAGCCGCATGGGCTCCAGCGAGGAAAGGTCTGGCGGTGGAGGATATATTCATGTGTATGCAATCGGGTGATGAAGACTCGATCGGCCACGGACGGGTGGGATGCCGTGTTTTGGCCCTTGCGCCGTAACCGCTCCTTGCCCGTCATAACTGGCTCTAGATCGCTCTTGGAGGTTTCACACGCCTCGAGGGTATCATGATGATCAAGGAGAGCTCTGACGGTTGCTACCATTCTGCGGCGGTGTTGGAACCTGGACATGGAAGAGTATGGGCTGTTCAGGTCGAGCTCTTCCATCCGTGACAAAGTAGACCGAGCAGAGAATCAAAGGCATCGTCTTCGCCATTTCTTCCTCTGAAATTCGTGATGTGACACCCTGTCCCTTCCTCAATATGTCTCTTTCCTTCTACCCAAGGTAAGGTAGGACGGGTGCCCACCTGCCTCCTATCTCCTATGGTACCAGAGTACGTACCTGGGAAGGTGAGGGAGGTCCGAAGGTGAGGAAGGCACGTATTTCCGCCTTCCTGTACCTTACTCCTGCCTTCCTCAATTCCACGTTGACAGAGGAAGGTGTCAAGGCAACCCTTTCTTGCCTCTTCTTATGGATCCTTAGGTCTCGCCTCTTTTTCTTCTTCCACAGATTCCTCTAACCCTCCACAGAATCACACTTCGGACACTCTTTCATCGTCAACTCTAAGAGTCCATCATCACTCGTTTCATCCACCTTCACTAAGACGTTGCCAATTTCCGACCTTTTTTAAGGCAAAACTACCTGCACTCGTTACTCCCGACAACCGCTCAACATGTTGAAGCCTCTCCTCATCTTGCTGGTGGCTGTCATGGTCGCGGCTCAGGCTAACCATGTCATCTACGGCTTCGAGTATCTCGGATGCGTCAGTGTCACCTCGGACAAGTTCGACGCCTTTGTCGACTTTGGTCAAGGCTACACCCCTGAGCAGTGCCAGTCTGCTTGCACCGGTCGCAACTACGCTGCTACTTTCCCCGAGTAAGTCATGTTCCTGGACATATCCTTGGACATTCTCTACACTATCATCATGATTGTACTCTCATACTGATGTGATATCCCTCCGCAATAGTGGTTGTCGCTGTGGCAGCAGCATCCAGAGCTTCCCGGTCGTGAACGAAGCTCTCTGCAGCTACCCGTGCAATCGCAACACCGCGCTTGGCCAGTGTGGATTCTTCAATCCACCGACCTGCAGCTATGCCAATGTGTACAAGGCTTGCAACGAGATGCCACTCCCTTCTGATCCGTCTCCTGCTGGCCCGGCCTCGACTGGTCCACCTGGCAGTGATCCGGGTTCAGACATCACGTACTCCACGATCCGCCTCCCTCCCATCACCCGTACCGTGAAACTGGCCACGAGATCTACCGTCATTATCCAGAGCGTCACGCCTGGCAGTGATGGTCTGACAACTTCCTGCACCGTGCTGTCGGGTACTCCCACTACTCTGGCGCCAGCATCTCCTTCAGCTCCCACAGTTGTCGTTCAGACGGTCGTCGTTCAAATCCCGCCGAAGAGCACCCCTGGATTGCAGAGTTACGGCAGTGTCCAGTCGGATCCTCCCGTGGCTACCGCACCGCCGGCTGCGCCGATGACCGAGACATACACCAACCCGTCCTCGCCATCTCAGACGACTCCCAGCGACCCCGGTGTCACCAGTCTGACCCCGTACGACGACCCTCCCGTTGCCGTTCCTCCTCCCGGCAATGTCACTGTTCCCGTCGCTACATCGACTCCCGATGGACCAATGTTCCAGACTCTCATTCTGACGGACGACCCTCCTGTTACCACCGCGACATCCACTCCAGCTGTCGTAACTCAGAGCCCAGCGCAGCGGCTCGCAGTTTCGGGCATTGGCATCGTCGTTGGGGTCCTGATCGCGATGGGTTTCTAATTACTTACCGCTCATGTATGAGCATGTACGAGAAAGAAACAACGAGAAAACAAAGGTGAACGGGCGAGAATGTTACTTGTTTGGAAGATTTTTGGAGGCTCCGAGGCCTGATAATCACCGACAGCCATTAGTTCAGGGGCGTGATGCTGGGGAAAGTTGCTAGCATAGTCTCAGACTCTTGTCACGACGTGAACATTAAGAGAATCATCTGTCTTATTCCCGAGGCTGACTTGCCAGTGATATTTTGACAAACGTGAGGATGAGCCCTCAAAGATGCGACGCCAATCCGGGTTGCCTTAGTGGTTGGTTTCTTCTAGAGTTGCCTTCATGGCTGAATCCTCACAGACGCATCTGCGTTCTTGACCTGAGGCCGCTTGCGGTTGCTTTAGTGGCCGGATTCAGGGGTACAGTCTCGGCACTGTAAGAAGCTCCCCCGTCAATCCACTGGCTGCTCCTTCCTTCCCGATTTCCATACTGTGCAATGGACCCACCCGAGACTGGGACGTGATGAAGAGTACGTACCGAATACCGCCTTATCGCCAAATTCAGGGCAGTCGCACCGATCCGGGACCTTCTCGGAGTCATGCCCGGCGTCCAGATGGTTCATTTAGGCGGTACTTCAAGTCTGCAAGACCACCTGCTGCCTTACCTTCGCGGTTTCCTTACTCCTGCAACATCTCTCGCTCTCTTAACTTTCACAAGAACAGCAGACATCCGGGCAAACTGATCAAGATCTGCGCCGCCATCTGCTCTGCCATTACGGCGCCCAGCAGCCATGTCGGAACTACCCCTCCAAGTACCAAACCTGGGTCGCGACACATTACCGCGGGCCATGCCGCGCGACGCGCCTCTTACCGCTCCGGATGCGGACGCAGTCCCGGCCACGTCGATCAAGGGAGACGACCAAGCCGAAGCAACCCCCGACGCCGAGGCCGTCGCCGGGTACCAGATTTCCCTGCCCATTCGGACACGGCAGCCGTCCAGGGAAGCGAAGAAGCGTACGGATGGCTCTGCGGGGCCGTTCTTCGAGGTCCTCTCATCCGACCTCCGCTACCAGATTTACCAGCTGGCTTTTGGCCGCAAGATTCTACACCTGTACTTACTGTATCGCCGCAGCCTCCAGCCAGATGTGAGATGGAGGAAAGGCCATCAGCCTGTGCCGGCGTGGTACCCCCATTCACCGAGCGTGTCGCCTATGGATCCGCCTTTTGCCGATGCGAGTATGACGCCGCAGTGGTACTGGTGGAGCTGCGTGTGCGGCCCCGAGGACCGGAAGCTCGAGACCAAACTGTCTGATCAGTGTCCTAGAGGGTTCTACCAGACGTGTGGTCCCAAGGAGACGTATCTGGGTATACTCCCGTGGCTGCTGACATGTCGAAGAGCGTGAGTTTGTTCTCCGCACCTGGGCGAGTTCATCGTGACGCATGAGATTAGACCAACGGTGGCTGTGTCACATCAGACAACCGATACTGACTGGTTTGCAGCTACGAAGAGACGATACAGGTCTTGTACGCGAGTAACACATTCAAGTTCGAGCAGAGGCTGGAGGCTATGTATTTCCCGTACGCCATCGCTACGCCGCAGCTCAATTGGATCACATCGCTAGAAATACGCATACCGGACCGTGATGAGTCCCTTGTCGACAAATCGTTAGACAAGTCCCCGCGGCCAGCACCTGGAGCACCCACAATCACTGAGCTTCGCGCACTGAGCCCCCGAGATCAGTATCTGAACATCATCAAAAGCATCGCGCCAAATTTCCCTGCCCTCCGTCGGTTACACATTTCCTTTGAGGGCTCCGTTCGTAGGGTCCCGGTTCCTCGACCAAATGTGACAACACTCCTCATCTCCACTCTCGGCGAGGTGGATACGGATGAGCTGGAGTCTCTCATCCTAGGTCCCATTGACGCGATGCCAGTGGAGATTGAGAAGCAGGTTCTGTTTTATCAGTCACTCTACACTGCACTTCTTACAGCAGAGAGCCAAAAGAGCGAGGGCGAGGTCAAAGAAGTGGAATACCTGCGGAGCGACGGACGCCCTGGATGGACCAAGTTCTGGCGGTCATTAGAATCAGCAGAGGGGAGCAAGACGGGATACTGGGTTTGCAAGCATGGCTGAAAAGCCGAGACCGAAGGTTGACAGCCTGAAAGGCAGGCTTGTCTCGGTTCATGTATAGGCCCCGTCACACGTCACGGTTCGTCTAAGGCTCGCCTCGTTCGGCCGGCGCATCACATTATACCAAGGCATTTTCAAGTTCCAAACAGACGTCTGTCAAGTTGGTTCACTTCTCTGATCACGCAGAGCTGTCCTGGAAGCAAGCTTTCTACTTCGCAAGTGCTGACGCTTTGCGGAGGTATCGGATGTGGGGAAGGCGAGGGCACCGCGGCCGAGCCGTGCGCCGTGCGAAGGCTGTCCTTCATGCTCCTGTGCTTCTCCCCCTCATCCGATACCCATGTTTCCCCCTTCCGCGCCAGCGTTTTGTAAAGTAACCCTCCTTCTTTCTCGGAGTTTGTAGGGACGGTTCATGCAATCTTCCTACCGCTTGCTTGCTACTTATTGTAGTAGGAGAAGAAACCAAAAAGTCAGCTCTCCAAGCGCTATGACGGCACCATGGTCTCCAACAGAACGTTTCCATTGTCTGTGAGCACATGTCTCCTGTTTCCTCTCGGTGGAGTGACCTGACTGGGGGTAGAGAGCTCTCTGCTGTTATATAACACGAGAGCTGTCGCACGTTTTGATGTCTGCGGCACGAACATATGCACGCTCGGTTGTGGCTTCTTTTCGTCTGCAGCTCAGCTCATCTTCGGTCTTTGGGGATCTTGAGATCACCGGCGCCCAAAGACACTCGAAATTCATAGCGAAGTACCAACGGAACGAGACGAAATACCCGCGAGAAACATCGGGTCGAGCTGCGGGAACAACCGACAGACGCGGGACTAAACTAGTGACCGCTGGAGACGAACTTGCCACCAACGAAACGAAACGGAACGAAACAAAACGTGCCGTGCCGCCATGCATTCGCCAATGTCAAGCCTCGACCATTGGTGGTGGCGCTTCCTAGAGAACCACGTCTACCGCATCCCACCACCGCCGAAGCGCAAGCGCACGAAGCCGATGCAGGTTCTCTGCGTCGGTCCGCCGCGCAGCGCTACCGAGTCCCTGCAGCAGGCTCTACTTGCACTCGGGTACGATCATACCTATCACGGCTGGGATATCGTCTACGACGATCCGCCGATTCCTGCTACGGGATGGGTGAAGCTTGCTCGGAAGAAGTGGTACGGCGGCGGCGAATCATCCTCGCCGAAACGCAAAGGAGGAAAAGAGATTGATGACACATCATCAGAAGGCGACTGCCAGATTACGGCCGAGGAATTTGACGAGCTGCTGGGCCACTGCGTCGCTGTGACGGACGCAGCGGCTAGTTGCTTTGCGGCGGAGATGATCCGAGCATACCCCAAGGCCAAAGTTGTTCTCAACGTGCGGCGGGACCTTGACTCGTGGCACAAGAGCGCGGTCAAGACGTTGGTGCACGTCAACGAGAGCTGGAGCTTCTGGGTGTCGAGTCTGCTGGATCGTGAGGCGTTTTGGGCGTGGCACGTCTATGAAAGGTTCTTGTGGGCCTTGTTCTTCCGGGCGCCGGATGGCGATATGGCGAGGGCGATTAAGAGGAATGGCAAGTGGGTTTATCGAGGTGAGTACTTTTCTTCTTCTCGTCTCAGCTACTGCTTTGATGTCGGCTCAATATTGCTTTTGGGGGATCAAGCCTTTTTGTTTTCTTTTTACGGTGTTCAAGCCTTTTCTATTCCTTCTTTCAAGCACAAGCCTTTTCTGCACGCGCGTCACTGGAGTCTTGTCTGGCCTTGAGTGGATACTCGCGGTCTGATCTACGAGACCTACACCGACAAGGCAGACGCACGTCTCGCAGCAGGAAAATTTCAAATTGGATGACGGGACTAACGGCACACATTAGAACACTGCGACATGATCCGAGGCATGGTGCCCGCTGATCGACTGCTCGAGTGGTCCGCCGATGAAGGATGGGAGCCCCTGTGCAAGTTTCTGGGTAAGGAGGTGCCCGATGTGCCGTTCCCGCACGCGAATGCCGCTGGGCCTGGGGGCGGGTGGAAGGCGAGGGAGGAAATGGCGATTAAGAGGTGGGTTGAGGGGGTATTGACGAATTTGATATTATTGGGGATTTTCTTTGTGGGAGGGTGTGCCGTCTGGATCAAGTATGGGAGGTGAGGATCACATCCTACGAGAAGATTAGTGTTAGAGTAGGTAGGTTGGGCCAGAGAGAGTATCATCGTGGTTTCCTATAATGTGGATGATGAGGAACATGCTGCGAGATGCCGGAGGCGGTTGCAGAATAGTTGCCCTTGAGGTCGTCACGGAATGGGAAGAGTCATCGTAGTACGAGACACCAGGCCGTGCCTTAATCAGATGCTATCGTGACAATTTGTCTTGCTAAGTTCAAGTTCTCGATCACGGCCCACAGTCTCGTTCCTTACTTGAATGGAATCCTTCATCAACATCATTGCCGCGATATTGTGATAGGTACTCAGTGTTCGGAATGCTTATTCTGTAGCGGGTTGAATGCTCACGGCCGCCTTGCCTCTCAGTTGTACTATCACAGCTTGATCAAGTGACGATTCTCGAGTTATTCCTGGGCCCAAATTGGACAACGTTTGAGCCCACATCTTGCCCCATCCGTATCCGGTTGCTTTATTGACCGTACGATGGGATGGTAACGGAGATGGCTGTGGTATCAGTCATCTGAGGTGCGTTGAGAAACTAGTCGGAGATAGATTTGGAGATAGCTTTGTTGGGACAAACATCCTCTAGACCTCACATTATGCCGTGAAGGTTGGTGTGACTCCGTTCTGAGAAAAAGTCTAGTTTGGCGAAGAATACCATGGGAAATGTGGCGGCTCCTGTTGTGCGGCATATGATTAATTTAGCTTGGCTTATGTTTGCTGTTTAAAGAAGGGCCGCAGTTTATTTCTCGCTCGCTTCCATGGTTCATGACAATCTAGGAAGGCACGACGGTAACCTTAATGGTCTGATTGACTGGGAATGTTTGTGATTGGAATGTATCGATGATAGTGTAGCCATCTCCGAAACGCGACTTCCTCAAGGTATTGACACCGTAAGCACCTCCGAAATGTCAATATAAAGCTTTTATTAGACCTTCCAGTCCCCGCTGAAGGTAGCCGATCCTTGACCTCATGATCAAGCTGTTCGGTCTGTATACTAGATGTCGCCTGTTTTATTCTTTTGTAAGAAATTTCATTCCCGCAAGTAGCCTTCTAGAAGTTGAAACCGCAAGTACCTTCACATCCACCTTATGACTTTCAGCAACATACTGGTTACCGAATCAACACGATCCGACAAGAGAAAGGATGAGAGCAGAGCATCTTCGTGATGCTCCCATTCAAGTTGAGACAGCGTCGTCGGCCTCGGCCCCGACGTCAATGTCCACTCTTCCAACAGAAATCATCGAGAGGATTGCTCACTCCGTCGACGTTCGAGTAGTAGAAGACACATACGCACTATCTCGAACGTGCAAAGGCCTTTACCAATGCTGCATCCCCATCTATCACAAAAGGGTGGTTGACAGACACCCTTATCTACTCCAGTGGGCCACCGTACTCGGCAGACTAGATCTCATGGAGAGATTCCTCAAGGCGGGAGCAAACCAGAATGCAAAGATTCGCGACATGGAACCTGCCAGTCGACTGCTGTCCTACCCGCCGTTTCTTATTAGTCCGAAGAACATCTTTCGGCGGTTCTTTTACCAAGAATTTGATGAGATCTTCGTGACGCGTTGCCACACGAAACCGGCTGTCAAAATACATCGCCTCCGACGAGCAATGCCCGACGAGCTTTGTTTGACA
This sequence comes from Colletotrichum simmondsii, assembly GCA_001563135.1. Classification (NCBI taxonomy): domain Eukaryota; kingdom Fungi; phylum Ascomycota; class Sordariomycetes; order Glomerellales; family Glomerellaceae; genus Colletotrichum; species Colletotrichum simmondsii. The sequence continues at coordinate 122,766 of JFBX01000586.1, read as the reverse complement.
CCGGTCAGTATCGCTGTCCATCAATCCAACTACGAAGCCTTGAACTTACTGTGCAACTACAAACCAAATTGGAAAATAATACTCAATCCTGAACTTCTCGACGCAGAAGGGAAGACACGCGGGGTATATTGGCGTCTCTGCGACATGGCTCTTGACCACAACGACGAAGAGATGCTGCTGAGAGTCTTGCCAACAGCGCTAGCAATGAATTTGGGTTATCTCGTTCGATTTTACACGAGACTGACCCTGAGAAGTCTCATGGATCATGATTTCTTGAGGGCGGCAGCGTTCTTCCTTCGACACTTATCTTTCAACAACAACCTTTACATGATCATTGGCAATTATTATTTCTTTGGCGCCGACGTCAATGTAAGATGGTTCCACATGGACGGCCGCACCGCTCTGATGCATGCCTTCTCTCTGTCAATCGACGTGAAAGGACGGCCAGACTTCTTAGCGGACTGGGCTGCCTTGCTCGTTCGTCACGGGGCCAACGTTGACTACGACCGCGGCCTGGGACACACGCTTCTCATAGAGGCCTGCTACATGGGCCTTTTTGATCAGGCGCGTGTCCTCCTCTCGGTCGGGGCTTCGCCAACTACGGCATTCATTGAAGCCGGCTGGCCGATAATGATCCAACAGCCTCTCTGGCAGGGCGGCGTGTACCACATGAGGTGCAACGGCAACGGTCTCCAGATCCAGGACTTCACGCCCTTGGAGATCGCGTGTCTGCCGAGGATGCATGCCTTTTCATATGGGTTAATACGTTATTCGGCCAGAGGCAACGCCCAAGCAGAGGCGAGAGACCAGGCCTGGCACGCGTCGCGGTTGGCGTTCGTAAAGTCCATAGCACCGACTTTGACTGACGCCTTTGGGCAAATGATCCTACGGACGGCGCTGTCTATTGCAGCTGAGGGCCGGGAGGTAGACGTCGTCCGCGCCCTGCTGGAGGCTGGTGCAGGCCTTACCGGTGGACGTTGGCTGTCCTTGGGCAGGATTGGACACTTGCCTCCACTTGTTGTTGCCCTGCGTACGTCGGAGGTCTTTAGGTACGAGCGCGGTGACGCTGAGAAGACGGCTAGACTGCTTCTTGAGAGCGGTGCGGATGTGAGGGATTTGGACGATTTTCCGGACGCTCAGTGGAAATTCGAGCAGATCTTTAGGATCCCTGCCTCTGAGTACAAACGGCCGGAAGAATAGCCAGATTTCTTGAAGTCTGGACTCCAGGAAAGTCACCTGTAGCTCACCTCATTTTGAATAGGAAGTCCGGAAACTTGCATAAGTAGGCAGTTTGCTCGTTCACACAATGGTGTTGAGAAGTGTCTATAAGGCGAGGCGTGAAATATTTATTAGTACTAGATATCTACAAGGCCAGAAATTTCAAAGAAGACTTGGCCAAGTGATACTATCCAGTTGAGATCCCGCGCATGGTCGACCTGCCACCCCGTAGAAACCTGGTTCGCTATCCAACTTTGGGAATTTGACCCTGTCTAAAGACTTTAAAATGGCTGCTCCCCACCTTTCGAAACTTGAGAATCTCCCTCTCGGCCTGAAGAGGGGTCTGCAGTTCCGGTGTAACAATGAAACGCCTTAAGCTCTGAAACGGTACCCGCTCATCTTTAGACATTTCTTCCAGCTCGTCAAAAAGATCCAGTTGATCAATCCGATAAAGCTCCTGACCCACCGCATCGTACGTCCCTTCGAACCTCTTGTCGTCCAAGTCAGATAGCTTCACCTCCAATACCGACATGTTGGGGAAGTGCTCTTGTAGAAGTCCAAAGACAAGCCGCCAAGACACCTTCTCTCCTTTATCAACATTCTCGGAAGGGGCGTGGCGTGCGTCGACCTTGACGTGGTGAATTCTATCGCACAGATCCTTCGGCATCGCCCACTCCCCGGTTACGTTCCATCGGCGAGTCGTTAGAACGGGCCCGGGGCTTCTGTGATTGCCCGTCCAGCCACGCTCAGCCTGCTTGGAACCATCCCAATCCAAGAGGACAGCGTCTTGAGCCGGGTTAAACGGTACAGAAAGCGGATCCGGTTCGCCAAAGAAGGTGATGGCCAGCGCTCTTGTCTCGCGGTTGACGGCGTAGAGAGGTACTTGGTGCCAGGACCTGTATGAGCGAAAGTGTGCTTGCGGGCCTCCCCTCCATTCTTGATCCATTACTGAGAAGCCCTCCATGACGATCGGGGCCTGTGATGATAGCAAAATCTTGTCTCTGAGTTCTTTTGGTAGTTCCGTGAACAGGGGGAACGTAGGCGGTTCGGATATGTCGACTTCCTTCCTTGACCTCTCGCCTTCGTCTTCTGGGGAGTCCACGACCATGCGGAAAGGCTGATAACTTTTGGGGAGGCGTTTTGGATGATAGGGGTGGCATCTCATATGCCTTCGGGCTTGCAAGATGAGGCTGGGCCATCTATCGCGGTTGGTTGCATCTATAGGTATATCCAAGTTGGTCTTGATCCATGGTTCGACCTCGTCATACGCGCTCTCAGGAGTGTCATTGCTAAAAGATTGCGATTCTTGTGAAGCCGCATTGGACCAGTTAGGTTGGAAGAGTCTTGAAAAGAATGATTTCGCCATTTCTTGTAATGGTAAGGTTGAGTTGCCAGCGTAGATGTGATGATGACTTTAGGGAATCCACGTTACGGCCCACGGACTTTCTTTCAGGCTTTTAATAATGCAAAGAACACGAAGCGAATGAGTACTTGCCTTCCTATGATGTATCTCGACACGTATGGTTTCCGAGTCAGTTCTAGGCAGTCGTTGAAGTCAAGGGGTCCATTAGTAATCGACCGGCTCCCACCGAGTTTCAACGGTAATGGGCCATATGACCATACGACAGGGATTCAAAACGTCAAAATATGTAGCACGCTCCAAGTTATGACGCTCGCTGTCACAAAAGGGAACTTGCAGTCATGCGGTCTTTGGGATATGATATAAGAGGCCCTAAAGATTCTACACGTAAGATCGCGGCTAAGAACGATTGAAAAACACGATATTAGTGACCGGGTGTTGATTCTGGGACTTCGCATTTTGAAGCATCAGGATTTTGTCAGAGTCTTACTTGCACGAGTCTGTCGAGTGACTGATCCAGCTAGAGACTTGTCGTGAGAAGTTTCCAAGATTTGTTGCTCCAGAGCTGACTGGTGAGTGTGTGAGCGACACACCGCTGGCAGGTCACTTATAAAGAACTCAAGATACAAAAATGAGCTGTCTGTCGCATTATGTTGGACCACTGATCTCGAATTCGCAACCTTTCCAGGGCCCCATTACTCGTCAATACTTCCATCACTAGATCATGTACACTTCAGACGCTGCTCATACCCTTCTTTGGAGGTTTTGCCCTATGGGATCTTTGATTGTGGTTTATTCGTAGATGTTTATTCCGAGAGGTATCTTGGCTGCGGCGCGGACCCGAGAGCACAAGGCGGGCTACACCCAATTATAAATACCTACTCCACGGTGGTGCTTCAGGAGTGTCCACAACATTTTATCCAGTCAAGCATGCGATCAAGTGGACCGAGCTTGTGAAGAGAATATGAGCCATGCCAGTAGGAACAATGCATTGTGGATTTATTTTATTCGAATCAACCACTGTTCAAAGGCAGCTGAGCCTGCAAACTCTGTTTGGACGATTGATGGTGTTAGTGTCACAAGCAGGGTTGGGAGTGTGACGCAAGCTCATTCAGTGGAAGCCTCTTGTCACAATCGTATGGCGAGACGAGAAGGAACGGGGCGAAATCTCCTAGCTCCACATGATAGTCCACACCGTCCCGAGACTTCATGGACAATCGCCCGAATGGCTCAGTGGTAAAGCGTCTCACTAGTACCTCCGTCAACTTCAGAATTGAATTCAGTTATGAGGCGATGGTTTCCGACATGAGAAGATCGCCAGTTCGATTCTGGCTTTGGGCAATTTCCCTTTTGTCATTTGCGGTCATCTATTTGCAGCTCACCCATGATTCTGTGTTGCTGTCATAAAAGCAGAATTTGACGTTGCTATGTCGATGCACAGCCACATGTACTCTTCCCTGCTATTGTGGCTAGGCTTAAATTTTGCCGTTCATACCTTTATATAAAGTCCTACCCCTGTTCGCCGGGTCGCCTGTTGCACCAATCAACGCCTGAATTAGATATTAGGGGTCATCAATGAAGAGATCTCATCAAACCGTGATATCAGAACGCAGTGTCTCACAACCTCCTTTTACACCGCTATCACTTGGTCCTGATTCCCTGACAAACCTGCCGCTCGCACTCTTTCTCTCGCGCGCTTAGATCAATCAATTAGTCAATAGGCAGCCGGTGGAAAAGCCCACATCACCAGCCGGTTGTCGTAGGGTCGGCAGATTCGGCCATGACGAACCTGCACAACCTCCCTCCGGAGGTCAAGATATTCATTGTCAATGAATTGGCGCGGCAAGAAACCCTTCTCCCAGGAGAAATTCCCATCGGCTACGAATATGCCGACGCTCAGCTTGCTGCACTTGCGGCGCTAGCCCGGACGAACAAATTCTTCAATGTCGTCGCAACGCCATTGCTGTACGAGAACGGCGTGCGCCGCCATCCATATCTGTTATGCTGGGCAACCGACATCTCTCACGTGGGAATCATGAGAAAAGTGCTGCGCACTAATCTGGCAGAGCCCAACGTCGCAATGATTCGATTTCAAGCCGAGTATAGCCCATGGGACCCAAAGGCCGAATCGTCAAAAGAGCTCTTCTGGCGATTTTATCGACGTGACGGGCATCGTTTTCAAGATCAGGCAATGTACCAGGGACGACCAAGTCGGAGGCATACTATACCGGACGAGATTTTGGCCCCCGACGACCTTGAAGCTGAAACAGACGACGAGTTGGCAGACTTACAGGGGTTCCTATGGGGAGGGATCGAATCCGATAACGATTGGAGCTCCTCGTCTGATCACTATTCTTCGTCTGATGACGATTCAGCGTCTGATGGTGATGAATCGGGGAGCGAAGAAGAAGTCGAGGGTGAGGAAGATGCCCATGTTGTTGCAGATGACGGTCTGGCGCCGGTAGCCTCCTCCACTGACAATTCCGCCGATGACAATTCTTTTGAAGACGGCTCCTCAGAAGACGCTTCGGTCGCTGATGACTTCTCGGAGGGCGAAGACGTCGGAAGTGAAGACGGCCCCGATATGACTGCGGCTCCTGAGCCTGTGGCATCGTTCCCTCCCTTTCCTCTGCCGGATGTTGCTGAATACGACGATGACTCAGACTCGACCGACCCCGGCAGGCGCGAGATCGACGTTAGCCACGTCATGCATGAAGGGTACCTCGGTTGTCCGGAATACGACGACGAGGACATGGACAATATCGACATCCTGGGCATGTATTGGATGCCTGTTCATATGGCTGCCAGAGTGGGCAACATGGAAGCTCTTGAGCTGCTTTTGGAATACGGTGCACTTGTGAATGTGTCTTCACAAGGCTTTTGTCGCAGCGAGTGCCACCAAGTGCCGGGACCGGCTTTATACTGGGACCACTATACGGTGGGATATCCGGCGTGGACACCACTGCATGTTGCCTTGTGCCACGGACAGATTGACGTGGCTAAACGGATTATGGTGCATTGTGAACACCTTCAGGAACGACTTCTCAACAATTCGGCAACAACAGAACCATGGCAGGTGCTCCCTAGATTCATTTCCGCCATTCGTCACGGCCACATGGACCTTGCAGAGTGGTGTTTGCAGCAAGGGTCGGGGAGAGATGCTGTGAATGCTAAGCAACCAGGCCTCAAAGGTGCGACGTTGCTCTGGAGGGCATTCTGGGAGGCGACTGATGCGAAAAACTTTGAGGCGGCTCTGAAGATATTGCTGCGCAATGGAGCCGATATCAACCAGGATCTCGGAAAAGGGCATACCATCTTGATGGAGGCATGCCTCTATGGGCTTTTCGACGAAGCCATTGCTCTCATCAAAGCTGGGGCCAAGGTCGACATCACTTTTGATGAGTTCAACAGACGTACCCTAGTCGGGTTGTCATATCATGAGAGGAGCATTCGCATGCCCTTCGGAGTAAAGAAATGCGGCTTGCTCGAAATTTGCTGCGGTCCTACGCCCGTTATACGAAGGCCTGATGAATTTGCACGTCCGACCATGGATTCACGACTTCCATGGCCCCGGAGACGCGGTCCCGATTGGAAGACAGATTCCTCAGCGCAACGTGAAGTCATCCGTCTTTTACTAGACTCACCAGCGCGAGCGGTCGGAAAGCGAGACTCGTTACAGATCGCATGCTACTCACACAACGTCACGACACTATCGACGCTACTGGAACTGGGCGTGGATGCCGCCGCCGCTAGCACCGACGATCTTACGCCACTTGAGTGTGCGACCCTCACGTCTCGATGGTTCAAGAGCAGGGAATGGTTCGATTCGTATTCGGAATGCATAGATTTGCTGCGCCAGCATCTCATCAAACGTCCGAAAGGCAACGATAGCTCCAGGTGCAACCAAGCTCTACATAACGTGATGAGCAGCGGTATTCTCGACCTCAACACGGACTATAGTCGTCGGATTTGGGTTGCTTTGGTGGACCTCGTCACACATGGACTTGCCGATGGAAACAGTCAGGACGACCAACGTTTCAATCTCATGACAAGACTATTCTCACATGGGTTCGATATGTATCAGCTCGCACTGAGACTTTTGAAGCACGGCGTCAAGGCACCGACGAGGAAAGAGTGGTACGCCATCTGGGAAAACATGAACGTCAGGGTTCAAGCGGCACGAATCGACCCCCGCGATAGCTTCGGCAGCAGCGAAGAAGCTTACAGGTTCTGTAAGGCGATGGACCCGAAGGAACGTTTCCTGAAAGATCCCTTCTTCCTCGCTGTTGCAATGGCTGCTAAAGAACAGAGCCTTGTGGACGCATTAGTCAAGAATGGCCGATATAAATCAGTGTGGATCTCATACCCATCGTGGGTCGGCTTACCGGAGACCCCATACGTCCCGGAAGCGGAAGTGACGTTCTTCAGACAATTCGAAGATTTCGAACCGCCCAAAGCAGTTGAGGCTATCGATGATGGCAGCGACATTGAATGCGAACCGGACACCGAGAGGTGCTTGTGCGCTGGTACCCACAAACCCGATTGTTACTTTTCTCCAAACCCCAAAACTAGGAATTGTCTCATGTTTCTCAGTTTGAGACATGCAGGATGGTCACTCTTCCATCTCGCCATTCGATTCCGTCAATACGGCGCCATCAAAATGCTCGTCAAACAAGCCGCGAATGCAGTACACGAAACGACGGAAAACGGTTGGAGTGCGGGTTACATCATGTGCGTCAAGGAATGGTTCGATAAGAAGATTGTCAAATTCCTCCTCGCCCATGGAGTAGATCCGCATGTTGGAAGAAGTGGAAGATGGGCGTCACCTTTGGAGTATGCTCGTGAAAAAGGCTCAGACCCCCGTGCAGTCAGGCTGATGCTTGAGGCATATCCTATTGCAGAGAACCAGGCCACAAAATAGCATACTGCCCTTCACCGCCTCACTTAAGAATCAATGGATCCAGACAGTCACTTCAGGAACGTGAAACTGGACCAGATGTTGCCAGGCTTTGTGTGTTCTGATGCTGCAATCAATACGGTTGACACCTTGAACGATGGTAACACACCTCTCGGCAATTCGTTGACCCTCACCCTTAATATCTAAGTGAATGGCGAGCTTCACAGGCATTATGCGAGGTGCTTCGAAATGATACTTTCCGTACTCATTGAGTACGGGGCCGAGGCGGGCATCGTCAACAAGGCAGGCGAGAGCGTGCTAGACTTGCTAGAGCAGATGATGGGGCTCGATGATCCTCCGCATGCCATATGGCTTTTCCTTGATGAAGGATCACCCAAGCTCTACCAAGTTGTGGTGCAGCGTAACACTGTGGGTACGGAAATTTAGTAAGATGAACTTTTGGGAGCATATCGAAGCTTGTGTCTGCGGATGGCATAGCGATCGCAATTTTCTCGAGCCTAGGGACACTCGGCTTCTGGTGTTTGAGTAGAAGGGCATGCGGTAGTGCTTGGGTGCATCCCATGCCGGTCTATCATAGGAAGCATATGAGAAGACATATCGTTATTCGTCAATGTGGAGGACTAGAAGGGTTCCCCTTAGGCCGAGCTAAATGTACCTTAATTTGTTGTAACCACAAACTTTCCATTACTACTACACTTGGCGGCGCTAGATTTATGCCGACCTAGCTTACCTATGGTGAGCGAGAATAGTCTGGTTATTTCTGGTTCAAGATGGGCAGATTTTCCAGGTCCAAACCCGAATTGCTGCCTTTGTTATGAGTTGTCTTTGTGTTGGAAAAGAAATAAAGGAACGAGATAGTTGATATCAAAAGGTTTGGGCCAAGACTAAGACGAAGGTGTTAAAGACAACGAGTGTATCAAGCCGAAGCAATGTCATCTTGATAATCCCCGATCAAAACTTGAGAAGCTTGATGAGCGAGACTTTGTGTAATCTTGAAAGTTCTTGGGCCTGGTATCGACTTGAACATGGACAGGTAGGGGTTGGCAATAAGGTGAGCCAGGGTGCTGCTCATAACTTTGAACTTCCTGTATTGCGCCTGCTTCTTTCCCTTTCTACCTACGCAAAACGACCTAGATCGAGACACCAGAAGATTTCTATTCTACATTGATGTCTTGTAAATACTCATGCACAACCTCTCATCATATCTTCCAGTTCAACTCTTCCTCTCTTCTCCATCTCGCCTCACTCTCATCTCATCAGTCCCACCACACTCCTTGGTCCGAACATATGTACTCGTCAAATGCAGTAGGTACATGAATAGTTGGAAAGACTTCACGCCCGCCAGTTCTATCGACGGCGTTAATTCCAGCCACTCGAGACCAACATGCCAAGTCTAGCCGATCTACCCAAAGAGGTGGCAGACAACGTTCTTCGGAACCTTCGATGCGACCAAGAACATGAAGGCGGAATCGTCACGATCGATCTTTTGGCTGACCTATCCTCCCTGTCTCGCAACTGCCGAGCACTCTGCGCTTGGTTCAATCCCGTGTTGCTCATCGAAGGACTGAAAAGGCATCCCTATCTACTGGTGTGGGCGGCGGACATTGACAATCTTTCGGCCATGCAGAAACTTGGAGGCGGGCGCAGATCTCAACGTCGCCATGTCGTACAGCAGCTGAGAGACAGACCGCTCTCCGATGAAAAACCGGCCCCCTACATGTTTTGATTTCACATAGCGCCATCAGAATAGGTCCCGCACCCGCTGGCATTCTGAAGAACTCTATTTTCGCCAGCTTCTGAAGAAACCACATCAACAGGCCCGCAGGGGTTTCCAGAAAAGTTTGAGGATGGGAGGTGAGGCAAAGAAATAAAGATATGATGGTTGGAAGGAGAAATATGTTTAAAGACCCTTGATATCAAGCTGAACATTCCGCTGCTCATCCCCCCGCTCTCTGAGCAGCTTGGTCGACTAAGTGTGATACCGAAGAGACTCCCCCTCAATTCTGGTTTCCGATACCTCTTGCGGTGATCAACGTAAAGGAACCGCCACATTTTTGAACTTCTAAGAGCCTACGGAGGAGTAATTGAAACTCCTTCCCATGGACTCTGTACGACATGCCTTGTGAACAAACGAGAAGAGATGCTCTACTTCTGCCCTCTTGAGAAAGGAATACGGCAACTTACAAAGCCTTTTCCCTTGACACCACCACACTTTTCTGTTGGCACAAAAAACGACCGCGTGGCCGAGCATGTCCTAGAAGCCAGCCCTCACATGAAGGATCCATGTCGCGTCCAGCTCCTACAATTTCGAGACCAGACAAAATTCAAGCCCTGTCTTCGCATCCGCCGTCCGACATGGGGCTCTGGACTTTGCAGGGTGTATTTCGTAAGGGGATCTTAGCGACACCATCGTGGACGAAAAGTGTCAGAGCATCAAGCCAGGGATCATGCTGTGGCTTCCCTACTGGTAGGGGTCAGAGGTGTTGGAACATGCACTGCCGATCCTTCCTCGTCACGGGGCTGACATTGAAGTCGATCTCAGCGTCCAGACTGTGAGCGTGGCCGAATATGATACATCACAACTCTTGATGGAGGCCGGAGCGAATCCCAACGTCATTTTTGGGAGGGCTTCATTGAGTGGCTACTTGAGGCATTTCTCCACATGGGATGTCGCCGTTAGGTCATTCTCAATTCTGGCATTGTGAATACCTCCGCAAAAATGATCGATCCGGGCGATTATGTGCGAAACTGGACTGGAGCTTGATGGGTTGAAACCCATCAACATAGTCTGTCTTCCATTCCTCCATAAAACGCCGCAAACTCATAGTCAGACGTCCGGCTTAGGGCTCAAAAAATACTTCAATCATCTGATCGACATACGCCACATGAAAGAGCTCATCGGGGTCTCGATGCAGTTAACACTTATCATCTCATCCAATTTAACTCACATTTGCCTCACGGTTGCCTATTCTCAACACAGCCTCTCAGAATTCTTGCATTTCCACGGTTTTCCTATCAACCATTTGGTCACTTTCGGCAGAAGCCTCCTATTCTTTGCCGTAGATATCCGCAGGGCAGACATGGACCGGCGGGACGTGTCGAAGACTTTACAGGTCGTTTTGGGCAGTGAGATGTAGAGTGATGTCCGAAAGGGGAATCGAATGTCGTCTGCAGATTCAGCCAGCCACTAGCATACGTTTAGGCTTGTAAGCGGAAGCCAAGCGTCGTAGATCAACCATGGTAGGGAGAAGGTTGGTATGGAGGTGGAAATGACAAGCGGGGTAATTACCCGACGGGAACGGCCCGCCGGTCAGCATTGTGGGGCAATATGTAGGCACTGCATATGCCCAAAGTAAGTTAGCAGATGGCTGAACACTCTATCCTCCCTAGACGCGTAGGATATCAGATAGCTCTAAAGGCTTCAGCGTTTGCAGGAAGTTCACAGTCCACCCAGTAAGGTTTTTCACAGAAGGAAAAAAAGCAGTAAAAGCACCTCCGTGAGTGCTCGGTCTAGTAACATGCTTCAGTATATAGCTACTTAAGGTAGTTGAAAACATCAAGTGTAGAGAGTAACGCAGTCTTGGTTGAGAGAAGATTGCGAGTAGATCGCACACTTCGGCGCGAATTGAAACCATTCTCCCATCATTATCACAGCCAAATAGAGGAAAGATTCTCGGGCTAAAGGCAGCCACTCGCTCTTGTCTTTATTTCATTCTCACCGCTACACGTCTCACATTCAGCTGCTGCGAGTCCGGATCACACGCCGTTTTGGAAAACGCCAGCAGGAGTCTTGTAACAGTCTTGGACGCCCGGGTCGGCCACCAAGCCATGGGAAATACAGTCGATACATGCAATTACTTTTGCCTTCGAGTTGCTTCCACCAACAACACCTGTACGAGATCTCTCTACATGCCATCAAGCGAAGACTCTTGAATGAAGCGTGACATGTGTGGTTTCCCATCTTCTCAGACGTGTATAAAAGGTCTGTTGTCCTCCGGGACATCCTGAGAAACCTTCAATCACAATCACATCACTCTCAATCATCTATCAAACCAGCCCATCTCAGACACCTTTCAAGCAACTCCAGATATCTCAACATGACTACTCCCCAAGTCTCACAGGCTGATGCCAACCTTTGGCTTGCTTACGCTGTCAAGCTTAAGAGCACTTTCGCTCAATCTTCTACCCTGGGCGACAACAACCGCTTCTACGTCGCACCACTCTCTTCTGCAGGTATCGCGGCCGGCAAGAATATCAACTCGGCCATCACTAACAACGGCGTGTATGCTATTGGTGACACGCTTCTGAGCCTTGACGAGCCAGTCTTCCTTCCTAGCCGACAGAGCTACTTCCAACGATGCCTCTCGTATGTCATTCTTCTCGATCGTTACGGGACAACTCGCTAAACATTATAATAGATACTCTAATAGCGTCGACCTTGTAAGTTTTCCCCTGATGAAAGTGCTAATCAACTAACCAAACTTTGGCAGCATTCGGATAACAACACTGGCGCCCAGGTTCGATACAATGATGCGCAGGAAAAGGCCCAGACAGCCCAGAACCGATATCGAACCGTGAAGACTGCCGCCATTGCGGCTTGGAATCAGGAGGTGACTGCCAAGATCACCACTGACTCCTTCGCTCAGTGGTGCATCCAGAACTATCCTCAGTTGGCACAGGCGCAGAACGCCAGTGACGCTGCCTCCGCTGTCGCAGCTGCCGCTTCTGCAGCTATGGATGGCCCAATGGCTCCCATTGTGGGTCAATACCAGTCAAGTCTCAACGCTGCCAATGGAACAAATCAAATCCCTGGGTGAGTGGCTAAACGGATAGATGTGCGACGGTCTTTTCTGATCTCATCAGCGTGACCATGACCTGCTCCCCTGCGAGCGCTGATCAAATTGCTTCCGGGCAAGCCGGCACCCCCGGTGCTCCGTTCGAGCGTCCCGCGTACACGATCCCAGCTCAGTATTCCCAGTTGGTCCAGAGCTGGATCAACACATACGCCCAGAACTCCAAGAACCCCAAGACGATTACTTTCAAGGCGAGCGATGCCGCGTCGTCATCTTGGAAGGACCTCGGTTACTCCAACACCAATGTTCAGGTCACCGGATCGTATTGCATTTTTTTCAGCGCAACATTCACCGAGAACAACACAATTATGACCAAGAATGTTACCGCGGAAGAAGCCGGAGCTGAGTTGGAGGTCACTATCACCGCTACTGACTTCCAAAGCTTTCCTATTGCCCCCGGAAAGTGGTAAGTTAATTCCATCGGGTATGAGAGGTAAACGGCTGATTGGTACCAGGAACCCCAGCCAGCTGGCTGGTTTGCCCATCGTCGCCAACGCCGATCCCAACCTTAGCAAGCCTATGGCGTTTGTCAACCAGGCCATCCTCGCCTACGGCGTTGGCATGGAGGTGAAGCTTTCTTCCTCCGCCGCATCCACCATCAACAACTACATGGACAAGGCCCGCTCCAGCGGTGGCAGTGCGTCCATCTTTGGCTTCAACATTGGCCTTGGAGGTGCTGCCGACTCCACTCAGACCTCAACCACCACCTTTGACCAAGTCAAGAACGCCAGCTCCAGCACTGGTTTCACCATTCCCCCGTCTGACAACGCCTACCCTACCTTGTTGGGTGTCTTTGGCCAGGCCATTCCTCTTCCCGAGAACGCACAGAAGTAGACCTCGTTAGGGTAGGCGCTGTGGGCACAAATAGGGGAGACAATGATTGGCGATGCTAGTTGGTTAAGGGACGAAATCAATCATCCACTCACCCAAAGTCACTCCTTGCCTTAGCCCTTCTCACTATCTTGTCTACACTCTTTACTTCATTCATAGTCACTCACTTATACGACGTCGTATGCCTTTACTCTACTATCCTTAAAACGGAGACTCCTGTGCTTAATCGTTCCGTGATTCCCAAGCAAGATATTCGCTACTGGTCAATGTCGCTCAAACTACCAGAGGCACCATCTTCTTACTTTCTAGTGTGTCAGTCTCCACGTGATTGAGGTTTGAAGCAATCAAATTCTTCTGGGATGCAAACGGCCATTTCTGTATGTCTCACTGAAATGGTTTAGGCCAAGTCTGGTATTCCAATAGATTCCAGAGCGGGGTTGTTCAGCCAGCCACAGAACAATTCACGTCGACAGAGTAAGGAGTATTATGGGCCCACAACCTACATTTAAAGCATGCAAGCCGCTCTCATAAGTATGAAGGTAACAAACTTTGCAAATTATACACTTGCAGATACTTCAGAAAAATGTCTACAAACACCCAATCACCTACCGAACAGCCCCATGTCTGTTCGGACAAGCCCAGTATCGAGCCAGCAGATGCAGAGCTGTGGCACGCCTATTTGCGCGCTATATCTGATTACTTTCCATTTTCTGAGAAGCCTGACGCCTATCGTATCTATACGGCACCTCTGACCAGTTTTGGGGTCACTATTGGTAGGGGTGTTGACCCGGCTATTGTCAACAATGACCTCTTCCGCCTCGGCGATCTGCTGTTACCCCCAGACAGCCCAGTCTTTCTCCCCAGACTTAGCTATTCTCAACGTCTTCGCAGATACTTGAAATGTGTAGTAGTGGTCAGAAGACCCACAGGCACCATTTCTGTTCATTACTAATATCACATTAGCCATCGGGCCGACAAGACCAATATAGCCGTGATAGGCTCCAAGAGGCAAAAGAGCATCTTAAGCAAGCAACTGAAGAATTCATCAAGTGTCGTGCTCAAGCTTGCGAGGCATACGTCTCTGATCCGCTGTACACTTTTGCCAAGGAGTTAAACCAGACTGCATTCGAAGACTGGATCAAAGTGTTCTACCCTTCATACCACATAGCTTCACTATGCAAGGATGCAGCATCTCAGGCAGCTTATGAAGCGCAGTTGTATCACTATGGCCCTCAGACTGCATCACTATGGAACGACAAAGTGATGTTGGATCAGGCCTTCCAAGGCAATTCCCCAAACAAACCGTAAGTAGTTGCGATTATGGCGGCCCTTTCCAGAAGAATACTGACCAGACTCAGGTACAACATGCCAACTTCTACGGCTCAAGTAACTCACGAGGCAGTTGTTGATTCAAGAGCTCAACCCCTTCTTCCATTAGAGATCAGCTATCAGCCGAGATACAACATCGACCCCAGATTTATGGAAACTGCGATGGGTTGGGTCAAGAATGCTCAAAACTCACATAACAAAGGCGTTAAAATCAAGTTCCGGTCGAATTACAGCCATAAACCGACGAAACCTCCTAATTGGAACGATCTCGGTTTCAGCAAAGTCAAGCTTGAGAATCACAGCGATGTTGTCCCACTCATGCCACTTTTCACGGCAGAAACACAGGAAAAGCCAACGTCCACAAACACACCAACATACCAAGTGGGCTTAGACGCTAAGAAGGCAAGCGTAAAAGTGACAATAAAAGCCTCGGATGCTGCCGTATTCCCCATCGATCCTGATTCATCATGGTAGGTGCTATACGAAACCACGTTTGATACGGATATCCGCTTACACGCTCAGGGATATCCCAGACATTACTACGAGATATCCGAAGTTACGAGCGGATGCGCCGAAAGATCTTTTCGATCCGCTTGTTCTAGTCACTCATGTCTTTCTGGGATACCAGGTCTCAATCGAGATGGAATTGGACGAGTCGAGCTTCCAAGAAATCAACAAAGGACTCTCGAAGTGCGAGCACTATGGAGGGACAGCCAGTCTATTAGGGCTGTCCTTAGGACCCCAATCTACTGACTCCGTGGTCGGTTTCGACCAGATCACCCGCGACTTTGACACGAAAACAATAAAAGTCCCTCCGCGGGATAACTCACAGCTAACACTCATTGGACTGATGGGAATGCAGATTGGTGCTCCAAAATCGGAGTCATCTGCAAAGTAAGCCCAAATGAGGGTATTGCTTCTCCCTTGACCATTGGTTTCATTGTCTTTATTGTTATCCCTGCGTTTTCTTCCCCTAAGTGGTATATGGCACTTTGGTGAAATGGGTGGTACTTGCCAGCTCTCAGGATAGGATTAGTGAAAACTGTCTAATCTATTTTTGCCTCGTGTTACGGTCCGCTATCCGACAGTAGCCTGCTAACAGAAGTTGGTAGTTGACACTGTAGATCAGATGTATTGTACTGAGTTGAAATACTATAGGCTGTAGTAGACTAAATCTTTCGAGGTTGTCGTGATAGCTTCAACCTTCCGTGGCCTCACCGCATGTCACGAAGCCTCGGTTATAAAGTCACCGAATTTGATACTTATTTATACCCTCTTTCTTATGGCGAGATTCGGGCCCAGTTCCCACATTTGATCAACAACTGTTCTCTACATTTCACATCGATGCCCCGATTATGACTACAGGACAGAGACTAGGGTAACTACCTTAGCTATAGGTAGACTCTTCAAGGTAATTTACAGCGAAGCTAAGCTGAAGATACTCCGAAGAATGTTTACGAAAGTGATTGCTGGAGATCTATGGAAGTCTGACAACCTATGAGCTAGGCTCAGGTCATAGTATATACATGTCCTGAACAGGGGCCGTTGTCTCCTCACTGATTACACCGTCGGTACCAATGAGGGCTCAGCACCGTTAGTGATAATGATGATTGTCACGTAACAGAGATAGGAGCCGCAACCCACGAACTGCCCATCACAATATGTATCACGTGTATCACATATATCTCATATAGACCTTTTCCTTCTGTCTATTTCCACTTGGGTACAGTAAGCCACTTTACAACACCACATATGTCCGTTGATGCGTGCCATTACTCGTGACGATGAAGACGTAATTGACATCCGCTAGTCAAGAGGAACATATCGGGTGAGGCTGATATGGTCTATACCAAGTATCGAAGTACCTTACACATATGAATAATGGCATTGATGGTGTTGATGCACAATACTCCAGCCCTCCCTCCTTTTACATCTCTCCTTTGCAGCCAACTCCAGCAAACCAAGCCTGAAGCTCTCTATCCAATCACAACCAT
The DNA here is from genome assembly GCA_001563135.1 of Colletotrichum simmondsii. Lineage (NCBI taxonomy): Eukaryota > Fungi > Ascomycota > Sordariomycetes > Glomerellales > Glomerellaceae > Colletotrichum > Colletotrichum simmondsii. The sequence continues at coordinate 106,263 of JFBX01000586.1, read as the reverse complement.
GGAAATCACCTTGGCTGCATTGCTAAGTCATCAGAAGGGAACAACGATCAGCCGACGTTGGGAGACTGTTGCATCTCATCACTTCAGCCAACGTCCTGCCGAGAGGAGATACTTATTGGCATTTGCTTTCTTGAGGGTGGTCAGCAGGTCGAACGAAATAGGTCTAGCTGTCCAGGCCCTCTTGGTACGACGCGGTTGGAAGGTCCTCGACGCGTCGAAAGGCATAAATTGGCTCAGCCTTTTATCACCACCTTGGTCACATGACTGGGAGCCACGATACGTACAACGATAAGTCATCAGATCAGGCTTCTCGGAGGGAAACAACTGAAAGGCCGATGCCTGCAGGTTGAAGTCCTGGCGCACGACTGAGCTGGCTGGCTGCAGTGCAAGAATGGACCAGTCATGTGGTCTGGATGCTGACGGAAAGAGTTTCTTGCAGTCGCTCACACGTGATCCAGGCAGACGCGTCGAGCGCGACGTGGTATCCATGATTAGGCTTCCATGCAACTTCCACCCTCCATCATCTTCTTCTTCCTACATCTCTGCTTCCTTTTTTTCCTTCCTTCCTTCCTTCCTTCTTTCTTTCTTTCTTTCTTCTTCATCATCCAGAAGGACAGAACAAAAGGTATCCCGCTTTTTCGAAAGGAACAACGAGGTTGCTTACTTCCTAGGAGGTTACTAGGACGAGACATCATGGCTGCATTTCCGTTGAACGATCCTCTTCTTGACTTGAAGCAGAAGACGTACGGGATAATGCCCCAACAAACGCGTTGGGGGGGTGTGAAAAGCGTCAAGCGTAATACTAACCACCACAGAGGAGGATTTCCTTATATTTACCGCTGCCAGCATGGAGATTTGGAGCAGTTCGACTACGGTATGACGGGCTCATGTCTAATACTTGAGGTCACCATCCAGTTAAACGTACCAAGCTAACAGTCATCAAGTACACAGGTGTTCCAAGGGTAAAAGATCTCCATGTAACGCCTACATCCGGTGCCGTGATGAAGCCGGCGTGCGGAAGTACATATTTGACTCTCTTGGTCTGGATCAGCCGTCGAAGAGGGGATGTCCCAAGCTGCAGCCGAAGATTGACAAGTACTTCAAGGCGCGAAGCCAGAAGCGTTCGGACGGTTTGGGTAAAGAGAAGGACTGCAAAGGAAATAAACCCGATAGGATCGGAGGGCGCTTCACAGGGAAGGGAACCCATCAGGCGGCGCGGGATGGATGTCCTGCGGCCGGTAGCAGCTCAGCCCAGATAGAGTCTGCCTCGTCTAGAGACGAGCAATCGAAAGATTCCTCCCACAATTTCCCCCGCCTTTGACGGAGCCGGATGGCTCGCTCGTCAGTGATTAAACGCGTAACGCGCGACTCGAGCTTTGGTGGACTTTTCTTTCCTCATTCTTTTGGTTTGTCTTCGCAGCTTTGCTGTTCTTCTTTCGAGAGAGTTCTCGAATGGTACGATGATGATTGTGGTAGTGGTGGTGGGGGTTGATAAGAGAATGAGAGTGGCCGGTGGAGACGCCGAGAGGGAGAGGAGGGTGCAAGAGCCTGGACAAGAACACGTGCCAGAGTGTGTGAGCAATCTGCCTCAACGTGGATGCTTGGAATAGGAGTGATGTTGGAAGAAGAGGGTTGAAGAATGTGCCCGAGTTTTTGGTTTTCCTTTTGTTTGTGTCTAGAAGCAAGTGGTCTGGTGTTTTTCTCGATGTTATCTGTGTCCTTTAGCTGTGAGTGATGATGAGGCGACCCGACTGGTCAGTGTCTTCAAGGTGAAGTACTCTGCCGGCCGTCAAATACCGTGAGATGTTTGCCGTCGTAGCGCCACGCTACCATTCTCTCCCGGACGCCATCCCGACCCCGCGTTCCCCACCAACACTCGCCCTCCACAGAGCACCGGTCCCCGCCCCCGATCCGCTCGTCACCGACCCGGCCACCCCGCATCCGCAAATCCACCGCAACACCGCCGGCCGGCCCCCATCGTGAAAAAATCTGCATCCAAGCCCGAGGAAAACTCTTTGCAGAATTTTTCATGATCTCCACGACTAATCCTTTCTCGCAGCAGCCCCGCAAACCCGTCTCCTCTCCTTCATGAACTCCAATCTGGCGACGCCTCCCATCAAGCAGTTCTACTTGGATCTTCTTCCAAGGCCGGTTGGCCCAATGGCAAGGCGTCTGACTACGATTCCCCTTCATCCCTCCAATCGAGAGCTGAGAGATTCGTGTAATCAGGAGATTCTGGGTTCGACCCCCAGGCTGGTCAATATCTTTTGCTTATCCGGGTTCCGCGACCCCTTCTTTTCACCGCCTCCACTACCCTGAGGGTCCTTGGCCACCTATCCGTCGGAAACAGACATGAACATCTGTCTCTATGGCTCAGTCGGTAGAGCGTTGGTCTCATATCAAGTACATATGACTCTAGAACATCTAGGGATATCCAAAGGTCGCAAGTTCGAGCCTTGCTAGGGACATTATCTTTTGCCGACGTTGTAATGGCTTCTTCCTTTTTGCATATCGGCTGATTGATGGATGACGTTGATCGGTTGGTGCGTCATCGGACTTCTGCTTCAGTCAACAGCGAACAAGAAAATGGTCAGGCACGGCGCAAGTGACTCAAACATGAAGGACGTATTGATAAAATGCCATTTCTTCATTAGTACTAAGTTCATCGTCCAAGTGGACGGATTGCACTTCTCTTGGGGTATCCAGTCTCTTCCAACGTCTCCTCTGAGACTCGCTCCACTGACTCACACACGCACACATGATTATGCTCCACATTAGGCGTGGATAGCCTGCTGGACCTGAGGGTACACGCGAACCATCTCGTCGTAAAGTTGAGGGTGATCGCGCATGAGGACCTGGGGGTCCCATGCAGAGGCCACGAAAATGGTATCGATACCACTCGAGATGGGCGTCGTGAAGACATTGGCGATCTGCAGGCCGATGAGGAAGGAGAAGGCAACGACCACAGGGGTGTAATTGCCGCTCTGGTTGTAGGCGGGGTTGGTGAAGACCATGTATAGGTAGGCAAGGAACGCGCAAGCATAGCCGATGAACGTGGCGCCGAAGGAGAGAACGGGGCCGATGAGGCATTCCTGGGACGTGTTAATCAACTGATAAGACAGCAAGAGGCTGCATGGGAGTACTCACGTTGACAAGTGCGTCGATGCCGCGATCCTTAATCATCTTCCAGGTATCCTTGGCCGCGGGGATGTAGGCCTTGCCGTACAGAGCAATGTGCGAGAAGGCATATCGGTTAAGGAACGTCACGGCCCAGTCGAGCAGAGAGATGAGGCAGCTCAAGATGCAGAAGAGCACGTACGAAACAATGTTGCCGTCCGCGGCTGACTGCTGTTGGGCGACGGAACACAGATGGCGGAGGAGGTTGATGATGGCGACGATCAAGCTGCCGAAGCTAATGGAGCCAAAGCTGTAGGTCAGAGAGCGCTTGAGCGCGCCGCGAGTCGCGCCCTTGGGGAAGTTGTTGACGCAGAAATACCACGAGCCGTAGACGCCCGAGATGGTGACATGGATCACGTTCTTCAGCACCTCGGAGATCCAGTACATGGCAAACGTGATGAAGACGATCAACCCGATAACCTTGCCCTGGCTGCACTGGCCACTCCTGCACTGCGGGTTGTTCTGCGACGGCTGATACTTGGAGTAGGTTGCGACTAGGGTGACAGAGTACCAAGCCGCAAAAGCAGCGCCAAGCATGCCGCCGAGGAAGGAGACGAGGTAGACGTGGCCGTACTTCTTGGAGACCTGGATCGAAGTCTTGAGCATCAGGGCGGAAAAAGGGATGCGGGGGATCCAGCTGATGAAGGCGAAGACGAGGAAGACGCCAAAGATGAGGAAGACAATGCCGCCCGAGTAGTACTTGCGCGAAAGCATGTAGATTGCGGTGACGAGGGCGAAGACGATGTTAAGGATGCCCGTGACCCAGATGAAGGCCTTGGGGAACAAGCGGGCCATCCAGACGTACGCATAGCTTAGTACAATTGCGACCGCGAGAACGAAGGCGAAGAGGACGATTGTGTTCGTGCTGAGGCCAAAGGTGTTACCTCCGTCGTAGATTCCACCGCCATTGAGGCCCTTTGTCGCAGAGTATCCCGATATCGTCAGACCTGAGACGGCAGCGAAGCCAAGGAAGACGGCGAGGAACTGGGCAATTTTGTTAGCGATTGAATGCCATCGGATTGACGCGGTGTTGGAGGTGTCGCCACGACAGGGTATATCTTACCAGAATGGCAGCCCAGAGATCGTTCCACTTGGGCTTGTCAATCTTGAATGCCTCCTCAAAGGTGTACTTCTCGGGATCGTAGCCCTGGGGCGGCGCATTGTATCCGTAGCCGTTGCTCCCATTATCGAAGCCCTGCTGAGGAGGCGGCGGAGGGGCGTAGCCCTGCTGGTAACCGCCCTGCTGGTAGTTTTGTTGCTGGTTGTAGTCTTGCTGGTATCCGTTGTTGTACTGCTGGGTATACTTTGGATCGTAGGGAGGCTGCTGTTGTTGCTGCTGGCCACCGTAGTAGCCAGCAGACTCGCCGTAGGGTTGCGACATTGCTTCGACGACGATGCGATTGACCTCGTCTGTCGATCGTGGAAATGTCAGCCCGGGTGGACGATGGACGAACGGTGTGGTGATTGTTGTCCAGAAAGCAAGCTCTTGGCGAGGTGAGGTAGGTTGGAAGAAAACAAAACACAGCACTGGGTGAATAATTAGAAGGGGTCTCAGTCTCAGATGTTGTTGGAATGGAAATTCAATGACGGAGCTATTGGATCGACTAATAACGGGAGGAGCAGCCACCGCAGGCCGCTCTTTTCCTCTTTGGTCCCCTCTTTCTGCCCATCTCCCTCGCCTGTCTGTGTACCATATTGAAGGTGCCTTAATTCAGGTACCTTTGCGTGTGCTCTTCGCGCGGATTGTTCACTGGCGCTGCGTAGCGCAACCAGAAACAATTGGAATCAATCAGTTGGTCTCCCAAAAGGCCTCCCACCTTGGTAAGGTACCATGCCTACCCTTCATGAAACCATCATCGCACCTTGTTCGTACTGTAGAGAAACACCCAAACCCAAAAGGCCCCAACTGGAATCCATAAAGTAAGTTTAAAAGCCAATCCAGTTTAGCTCCGACCCGTGCGCCGTGCATAGTAACGTCATTGGGCAGGAAACATCGAGACCTTGAATTTGAATCGGCATCGTCACAGGGATTGGCACCTTCCCTCAGCTGCGCAGGGGTTACGCGTCGATGTGCCGAGCGTCACGTGCCAAGGCTTGTCTAGGTCTTCCCGGTTCTTGGCGGGCCCCCAATCTTTTCAAATTGCTTATGTAACTCTTTCTTCAACTTCCCAAAGTTCGCATCTTCTTGTCAAATGTCCGGGACCAAATCATGAATGGACATGGGACGAACTAATGCGGTCTCAGAGGTCTCAACCAAGGTACAGAAAATTAGCGACAGCTCGACGGTTGACAGGCGATGAGTTGGTGTTGTTGTGCGACATTCCCGCAGCAACCAGGCACAATGTGTACCTCATGTCATTGTCGACACTGGTGACTGAACAGCTCATGACTGAGACAACTCCTCGGGTATCGGCACCTTGGAAACACCCCACTTCGTAGCTCGCAGCCACACAAATCACTCAAGTCCCAGGGCCAAGCGAGACGTCGGCCCAGAATCCTCACGCCTTGGTGGCCCCCAAAACAAGGTCCCGCGACTTGCAGGGACCCCGTTGAATAAACACCAAGCTCGCTGCTTGAGCCTGGGCCCTGGACAGACTGTTGGCAGCCTGTGACCTTTCTCATTCGTGCGTTGCCAGTTACCTGTAGAGAATGACTTGTTGAGTACGACTGATGGACCTCGAAATCTTAGGTAAGCTACCTCAGGTAGGTAGGTAGCTTACTATCCAGGTATCGTGCCCATTCACAATCCGCGGAGAAACAGAGCTATCTAATGGTCAACTAGCTCACCACAATCTACTGATCACGCATATGGCGCAAACATGTGTCAAGATCTGCCCAGCCACTGTGCACTACCATTCTCATCTGCCATCCTGAGGACTTTGGCAAAGCAGGTGATATGTCGCGATAACCTCAAAATTATCTATGTCATGTGATCTAGCTTATGTAAGGTAAATGCATGCGGGGTACGGAGTAGATAGCTGTCAATTCTGCCGTAACATCTTCTACCCGCACCCGTGCCTCGTTCGAAGCCACCGTTTTTCGTAAGGGCATCCCCTCTTATATAGCGAGACATCTCACACCATCTATACTGTGAGATTAACTGCTTGCCTTGAAGCTGGCTTGATTCGCTAGCCCGAGTGACCACTTCGCTACGTGCCTTGGGTAGGTGCTTTCAACCTGAGATCTTCGCCCTTCACGCACCGTATCATCCTGATATACTATGAAAGTTGGGAGCCCTTTCGAAAGCTTCATAGGGTAGACCGACACGCCGCTTCTCATTCGCGATCTTTTGATAATGAATATACGAGCAGGCAAGGCCAGGCTGCAGTTCGCCGTCGCCAAGTCTTGCAGAGAACCAATGGCTCCGGATAGCGAATACGACTATCCGAGCGACTCGCTCCAAAATCATTCAGGGAGCACAATTTGAAATATTCAGTCCGAGGAACGAAATTTGGACGGCGGTGGTGTGGCTGAGTTCCCGCGCAGCCAGTCAACACCGCGGAAATGAGTTGACAATCAACTTTGGTGTTGGCGCGCTATGCCAAGATATAGCATCGTGTTGACCGGTAGGCCCGCTACCCATACCATCAGCTGGGTGCTATGGAGCATACACATACAGACACTGGAATAGCAATGCTCTTATATATATATATATATATATATATATATATATTGATAGGAGAGGACTTCAGCAGATGTCTCTTCACCACGGAACACATTTCAATGACTGTTTCGCTACTATATTCACTTACACACCTCCAATATGACCAACAACAAGAAGCTCATTGCGGCTCTTCTGGCCAATGCGCTACAGCTTCGCCCTGTATTGGGCCAATTCGTAAGTTCCCAGACGTCCCTTCAATATTAACGCCATGGACATCATGTTCTAACCGGTGTAGGCTTCTCCGTCACCTCTCGAGGACACCGGTGTCGTTCTCGAAAGCCAGAACGTCTCTGCCCAGTCATTCATCGGACTTCCAGCTCAAGCACGGCCTCTACTAAAGAAGACTCACTATAGTCCTGACGTAGTGGGCTTCCATCAAGACGGCGGCAACACCAGGACCAACGACTGGGATGGTCCCCTCGGCGTTTCTCCCAACGTCTCCAGCCGGTCTATTGCCATCTCAGCGCAGTACTGGCATAGCGACAACCGACTCACGGCGCGCTCCGTCTGCACGGATGCCGCGGAGCCGTATTTCTGTATCGCAGCCTTTGACCCGGATACCATGAACATGCTCGGGTCTTGGGCCCCTGAAGGACAGACATTGCTTTCTCCGTATGCCACCGTCGCTAGAAACTCAGTCATTCTGCCTGCAATGGAAAGGCACGTTTTCCAAGTCGTGAGAGTCGACGGCCCGAACGGCACCACCTTCAACCCTCTCCGAGACATCGACCTCACCACAACCTTGCCTCAGAATCACGGCGTCGTGAGCAGTTATATCGACGAAGAACAGAACGTGTGGTTCACGTCCGTCGCGCTAACGACAACCTCAACTACCAGTGACTCCTCCATTCTCGGATACGTCACTCCAGACGGAACAATCCGGACCATCACCCTCAACGGCCAGAGAATCGAAAACTCAATCGCCGTCAGCGGAAAGACAGTCTACCTCAACACCGGACCCCTCGCGTCGGAGACCAACAGGAGCACCACCGGCCACATGTTCGCCTTCAGACCGAGCGCAAGTAACGGGCAGATCACCGCGCTCTGGGACGAGACATATGACGCCGGTACCGCTGCTAAGCCAGGCGGCTTCTCGCAGGGCTCAGGGTCAACTCCGTCCCTGGTTGGGGACAAATACGTCGCCATCACGGATAACGCCGGCGCGCAAGCGAACCTATTAATCTACCGCCAAGTCGCCTCTTCAGCCGGGAGCCTCGCGGAAGGCGAGCAGCCCCTAGTCTGTAAGGTTCCGCTATTCGAACCCGGTGCCAGCGCGAATGAGAACGCCATGGTCGGATACTTTGACGGGTCGACGTACAGCGTCATCGTAAACAACAATTACGGAGCCCCGGAACTGCAGGATCTAGGCGAAGGGGCGGATATCAACGGCGAGTTCAACGACCTTGCGCCCCTGGCGCCCGGGATTACGCGGGTGGAAATCACGACTGAGGGTACGTGTGAGGTCCGGTGGGCGTTGGCTATCCGTTCAACAAGTGTTCTTAGTCTCTCGACCGCCAATGGTCTGGTTTACTCTTACACGCAAGATGAGGAGCTTGCTGGCCAGGGATTGTACGTATGGTACTTCACCGCCATAGATTTCCGTACAGGCGAGATTGTCTGGCGGGTTCGGGCCGGAGCTGGGGGTACGTACAACAACAATGTAGCCCCGACGCAGATGTCTCCCAATGGAGGGATCTACCAAGTTGTTGCGGGGGGAGTTACGTGGTTGAGGGATGATTAAGGGGTGGCCGTAAGCGAGAGACTCGAGGCAGAGAGTTATTGTTCTGCAAAGAAACAATCAAAGCGATAGTATCCTGGGCGCCTTCGACCCAACAACCTTGGACGATACGGCTCGAGCCTTCTTTAGAAATGTAGATGTATATAATTCCCCGAGACTTGGTTAAAAATGGAACCGCCGAAGGGAGAGACTGATGGCAATCCAGCCTTCGACAAACACCTAATGCGGCTGGGGTTTGATGGACATAGCGAGAACCATGGAGCACCCACAATCACGGAAGAGTCCAAAGGCCAGGCGAGACAGTGTAGTAAAGAAGCACACATGCGACTTAGGGATGGAGCCAGTTGCTGGAGCCATTAGGGTCATTGAAACAATGGTATTGATAAGATACTTCGCTTCATACAAGACCGAAGACGATGAAATGCCCAGCCAAATAATAATCCAAACAGACCTTGCCGCCGTTCAAACCAGAAACCATGAAACCGTAAAACCGTATCCCTTGCCTATCTGGAGGCTGCCGTCTTTACCCTGTTACGAACGCCAATGAAACCAGATCCCGGTGAATCCTTACACTCAAACAATCTAAATCAACACAGGAGCCAATCCGAAAGACTGTAATGCTCCTACCGCTGCTGGCTCCTCTCCAGTCGGTCCCGGGCCGCGTCCACGACGCTTCGGTCCAGCGCCGGCGTGCTTCGCCGCTCGCCCGACACGTTGTCCTCAGCGGTGCCGTCGTCAACAGCGACAAGTTCCCACCTCTTCATCCCGCCGTCCATGCCCGGCCATAGATCCGTGGGGATGAACTCGCCAATATCCTGGCGGAATCCTTCCCGCTCCCGTCGATCGTTTTCGACGAGTTTGTCAACGCTATCCATTGCCTTCTTCCAAATGTTTGTAATCTTGTCCTCTACCATGCGGCGCCGCTCAACCTCGAGGATCAGGTTATCATAAGCGCCCGCGTACTTTTCGTAAAAGTCTCGAAGGTCGTCCATTTCGCCAAGCTTGTTGTAGATGGTGTATGTCTCATCCTCCCACCGCTGGAGGAACTCGGCCTCGCTCGCAATGTAGCTGGCCATACGACCACCCATCTCTTCCAGCGCAGTGAACCCTTGCAGGGTGCCGAGGAACGCCAATTTGATCTGTCCTGTTTGTCCAGTCATGGCTGAAAATTCCTCTTCCATGGTCTGGAGTGTCTTGTTGATTTCCTGGATGACGCTCTCGACCTCTGATGCATCGCTAACCACAACATTTAGCATGTCCGCTCGGTCTTTCATCGTTATCGGTTCGAGGTCGGGCATTTGCGACTCTTGGTCAGCGATTACGCCAGACAACGATACACCATCGCCGCCTTGCGACTGCGTCACCTCCGCCGCCCTACGACGAGCAAGAGCCGCGCCGCCCTCTGTTGTCCGCACCGCTGTGACGCACAAGTCAAAGTGTTTCGTCAAGGACGTGAGCAGTTGGGCCATGTCATGTGAACTGTCTACGAGGGAACCGAGAAGCTCGGGTATCGGGTCGTATTGTGACGAGTCGGAGGGCATTCGAGGCAGGGGTGTCGTCGTCATCGTTTTCTTTAGTGCTCGCAGGTCATCGTCGAAGCGAAGGAGATCGCCATCGAAGGATGTTTGGATAACCTGCAGGCAATTAATTCCGTCAGTCATCTAGACCATCATAGATAGTGTGGGAAATCCAGAGGCAGCAGGATACATCTACACACCTGCAGCTCGCTGAGGCTCTGCTTCAGAGCCTCGACCATGACGTGGACGCTCTTTTCGTCCACAAAGTCCATCAGATTGCGGCGCTCTTCGCCCGGCGGTCTGAAGACAGCTTCCACAGTTGTATTCTTGAGCATGGCCATGGTCTCCTGCAGCTTCTCGTTGGTTGCATCCATGGTCTTGACCAGGTGCTTGAAGTCGCGCTTGCCGGCATCATAGGTTCTCTTAAGACCACGGCGAACCTTCATCAACAGCGCCAGCTGCTCAGAGATGGCGCGTCGCAGAAACTGGGTTTCGGCATACAAGACAACAGCCTCCTCATGGGCCTGGCGTGCATCGGTCGCGATTTCGTTTGCTCGCAAGACGGCCGTCATGGACGAGAGCGAGCGTTTGGCGGCGAGCAGGTGTTCCACCAATGTCTCAACCGGCACATGGTCGGCAGCGCCGGAGGCTGATGTGGAGGGTGCATCACGGCGGTCTCTGGAATGTGAAAGGGACGTGGAGTCTCGGCCGGCCGAGGTGGACGAGGCTGCGCTTCGGCTGGACCTATGGGATGGGGAATTGGCCATGTTGAATGGGAGGGAAAAAGAGAAAGTGCTTCACGACAAAAAGGTCAAGAGTTGGAGCGATTCATATTTAAGTGGAAAGGAATAGGATTAAGGTGATGATGGGAAGAGAAAAGCCAAGATGCGAAGCGAAGGTGAGGAAGGGGAGGATGAGGATGTATAGAGGAACAAGGAAGCGATAGAGAGAATGACGGGAAGACGGTTGGGATGGGACGGGACGGGATAGGACAGGACAGGATGGGATGGATGGTGTAGGCGACGAGGATGATGTCGCGATAAGGTTGGAGCTTCGGTCAGGTGTGTTATCCTTATCGGACCAGGCTTATCTCATCCGCGCACCACCCCGACAGTGCCTGCCGCCTGCATTGTGAGGACCTTTTTGGCTTCTGGTGCTGCGCTGCTGTTGGCCGTTCGCGGTGCAGCCTTATGTCACACAGGCCACCAGAGTGGAGACCTCCCCCTGGAGCCACAATCATATGGCGACGATGATTGGCCGTGACTCACTTTTATGGGTCTTTCTGCCTGGGGAGCTCCCAGTAGCTCCTTCTCCAACACTCTTCAGCGCCATTCCAAGCAGGAGCGACCCCGATGATCTCACACCTTCCCAGGCACCTGATGATCGCTGCGTCCGGAAGACATTTGTAAATCTGGAATGTCCACTTCTCACCTTCGAATGTCACCAATGTCACCTTGCTCACCTTGGCTTATCCATTCCTACACCTTGGAACCAAATCAACGTCACGGTGGTTCATCCTGCCACCGGAGCTCAACGTTCTAGAACAGCTAGAAGAGGGGCTGTCAAGGCTGGACCATGCCGAAGCTATCGACTGAAACAACCTTTTCCACCAACATCCGATGAAACCAGACGCCCTCTGACACTTGTATCAATTCTAGTCCAACGTAAAGCCATCAAAGACGAAGACCGAAGCTGACATCGCCAGCTCCGAGCTCTACGGAAATCTCGAAGCTCCCGTCATGCCGATCACTTCCTTGACTCTGGCAGCTGTGGAAAATGATCCAATGGCCTGCTTCGATCTTCGGCAGCTACCCGGCGTCGCTCCATGGCACACCATCCTTTGCGGACAAAGGCTCGAACCTAATGCGGCCTTGAGGTGCCGTCAATTTGAATTCCTGTCATCCGATGCAGCAAAGCAAAAACTCCATCAATAATCCTCGGCGAAACTGACGAAAATGACTCTCTTTTCGACCAACGGCGACCAGCACGATGCTCACCTCATCGTCAGCACGATAATATCAGGCACAGACTTGAGGCGAGTGGCTCATCCAGCCACATGTGGCTCGGCCTCAGCACCTTCGGACTGCGCCATCCCCGGCCGGCCCCCTGATTTGAGACAGGCCCATCCCAGTGATGACTCGCCTTCCATGAGCCGTGTCCGGGCAACAATCTGCTCTGAACACACGTGTCGTAAATTTTCAGAAAAGACAACCTCACAGGCTCATGCGACATCGATCTGTGTGCCGCGCAATCTGTCGGACGTTCGATGTTCTCCATGGCCCCGAAATCACCGACTCCGTCCATTTCGCACCTCATCTCGTCCTATCCGATCCTGTCCATCCTCGCGGAATATGTTTCAGCCTTGGACCTTCTTCACATAGCTCAGACGAACCGCAACCACCACGCCCACATCCTCGGCTCACGTACGATATTCAAGAAGCTGAAAAGCCTCTGTCTCTGCGATGGCCGCGGCTTAGTGCAACGCCAAAACTTTAGCGGACGCTACTGTCCAAACTACTGGACTCTTCTCTGTGGCCTCCCTCCCATGGTTGTCGGGGACGAGGAAATTGAAGTCAAGCTGTACAACATCAAATGTGACGAGGCTGGAGCTCTGCCCTGCCGAAGATGTGGAATCAACGTCTGTGAGGAGTGCAGGTACTATGATCGACTTCTGTCCGTGGAGGAAAGCTATGTCGAACCCCGCTACAACTGGCGCCCTCTCAACATCATGTGTCTTTGCCATGATTGTGACTTCCAGCTCGAATGTGACAATCGGAAGCTACAACTCAGCGACACATGCGATTGCAACCTATGTCTGAGGTGGCTTTGTACCAAATGTGAAGACGCGCAGAGAAAAGAGACCACAGCGTATTACGACACGCGAACTCAGGAAGCGTCGGGCCAGAACAATGTGCTCAACCAACCAGAGGAATGGGGTCCCGATGAAGCCTCAGAGACCAAGCAACTCGAGATATATGGCAAATGGCGCAATGTGAGTTCCTGTCAATTGAGCAACGTGAGTAGTTGCTTTACACCTGCTAATAGTTCTGCTGTCAGTTCTATTGCCCTTGCGGTGCCGGTGTTGCGCAAGAGACCGTCCCAAGATGCACTTGGTGCAAGCGCCGTGTCAAGAGCCAGGACGAATGGTTAGATGAAAGAAACCAGCTTGCCCGACTTGATAAACCGGGGGGTTCGTTCTTTGTATGTTCAAATCTACGTTGGGAGGGTTGGAAGCAACCACTTACAGTCTTTGTAGAACCCGGATCACCCACCCTTCGTCATGGATACCAGCTATAACTATCCTACTCCCTATCCGAGGCTGGGGTACATTCGGCCTGGGGACGAAGTCTCGTGATGATCTTCATCTTTTTGCCGAGCTTGTTCTTCCGTTAGAGTCCATTGCTCGAGACAATTATGCCCGACGTCGTGTGTGGCCGCCCTCCCGTCGTCGGTGGTAATCCATGGCATAGTCCCGACAGACATGACCCGGGAGATATCACTCCAGAATCCATACAACACGCCACTCGGACGAACCAACAGGGGATCACAACCTTCTTCCATCTGAAATAGGCCAGCAAGGACGAAGGACCAATCGGACCGGCTCGCTTATACGTCTTGCTCGCACACTCAGCGTGAGTCGGACGTTCTCACAACCGGTGTTTTCCCGATGGCTGCCACCCCACCGCGTTCATCGACGATGATGGAGGAGTATTGTGCGAATTGATACTTACAAACCGACTTCGGACACGAGTTTACCAACTTCACTGCCGAAGAGCTTCCCGTCCCAGGACTCGAACCAATCCAGAAGTAGAATTCGACCAGTCCCAATCTTACGACGTTCCCCGCATTCTCCCACATGCCGGCATCGCATCAGGCTGGAGATGCGGAGGTGACATGGGAATACTCTCCGATATTGCTACCTATAATACCTGCCATCTAAAACAACCCCGGTCGTTCCATTCTCCATTCTCAATTCCCCACGTTTTCCCCGCGCGCCGAAGAAAATACCGCCGAAGAGCCTCCAGGCTGCATGGAATATCTCCAGACGAACTACTCGTGGCCTGGCTTTGCATCCTTAGCTGGTTGAACCTGCGATGGGACTACCAAAACTAGGCAAACTAGCCACCAACGTCCATCCACACCTTTCTCCCCCGCACCGTTGAGAGATGGCACCAACAACGTGGACCGACATGGAGTTTGTCCCGACTTGGGGAGACATGGGGTTTCCCCACAGACTACTACCGTAAAAAGCTTGCCCAAGTGGCCGGCGTCGCATTGTTAATGAGATCATCATTGTGCCATTCAACTGCTGGAAGACGGATTCCGAGTGGAGGTGGATCTGGCTGCGGCGAAAAGTTGGATGTGATCATGGGAACACCGTCGACTAGGGAGAAGGGCCGACGGCGTGCACACTACTGCGCAGCGGTGCCGGGGACTAGATGTCGGCCGTCGACTCATCTCAGTCCGAGGAGACGTTGGACAGATGACGCGGGGCAAGGCACGACGAGGGGAGAAGTTCTTAAGTGGTTGTATTTCCTGCGGACGGGGACCATGCAGAAGAGAATCTGCAAGCTCAAGCTGTGCTCTTCAATTGGGCCCTCAACATGGTCAACAACTTGATTATAACATTGGCGACAGCCCTTGCTGGCCTCACGCTTTGCGCCGCTCAAGATAGCTATACCAATGAGACAGATCCTTACTATGGCCAGAGTCCAGCCGTCTACCCCACGCGTTAGTACCGAGTTCTCTATTGACCTGAGCATACCGTGACATGATCCTAACCAAGAACCAAATAGCCGTGGGAAACGGAACGACCAATGAGAAATGGGCCACAGCGTACCAGCGCGCAAAGTCCCTCGCCGCTCAGATGACCGTCGAGGAACTCGCAAACTTCACCCACGGCTGGGATGGCCTCTGCACTGGCAACACAGGCTCCGTTCCTCGTCTAGGCATCGAGCCCATCTGCCTCCAAGACGGCCCCGATGGCGTCCGCGCGCAAGAATTTGTCTCGGCGTTCCCCTCCGGCATCCACCTCGGCGCGACATGGGACAAGAACCTCTCGTATGCCTACGGCGAGGCCCTGGGCGCCGAGTTCCGCGGCAAGGGTATCAATGTCGGCCTTGGACCCGTCGGCGGACCCCTGGGTCGTATTGCGCGCGGCGGCAGAAACTGGGAGGGTCTGAGTAATGATCCGTACCTGTCGTCTGTTGGCGTCGGTGGTATTACCAAGGGTATGCAGGATGCCGGAACCATTGCATGCCCGAAGCACTGGATTCTCAATGAGCAGGAGTACCGCCGGAACCCGAGTGTTGAAGAAGGCGAGGCCGGATCATCCAATGTTGATGATAGGACGTTGCATGAGCTCTATGTTTTCCCGTTCATGGACGCGTTGAAGGAGGGCGCTGCGTCGGTTATGTGTTCTTACAACCGTGCCAACAACTCGTATGGCTGCCAGAACTCCAAGTTGCTCAATGGAGTCCTCAAGACTGAGCTCGGGTTTGAAGGGTTTGTTGTCAGCGATTGTAAGTTTCTCTTCCCTTCTGTTCTAGGTCTCCATCACCGTTGCTTACAATTACCACAGGGGGCGCACAACACGCCGGCGTGGCAACCGCAAACGCAGGTCTCGACCTGGTCATGCCAAACGAAGCTTTCTGGGGCGCATCCCTCGTCGAGGCAGTCAATAACGGCAGTGTCACCCGCGAGCGCGTCGAGGACATGACGACAAGAATCCTTGCGGCGTGGTACTACATCGGCCAGGACAACGACGACTACCCAGCCGTCGGCGCCTACTCGAACCTTCAGAAGCACGCGCCCGTCGACGTGCAGAACGGGCACAAGGGGATCATTCGCGAGATCGGCGCCGCCGGTACCGTGCTCGTGAAGAACGTCAATGGCACATTGCCGTTCAAGAACCCCAAGTTCTTGACGGTATACGGATACGATGCTACCTTGCCTCCCTCCCCCTGGGGAAGCACGAGTTATGGCCCGTCATGGGGTACTGTGCTGGCGGATACCTTCAACGGGACATTGCTTTCTGGTGGCGGCTCCGGAACGACGACGCCGCCGTATGTCATTACTCCTTTCCAGGCCATCCAGGACCGCGTTATCGCGGACGGCGGAGTGGTTAAGTGGGATTTCTACTCTGAGAACCCGCAGCCTAACTACGTCAATTCGGAGGCGTGTTTGGTGTTCATCAACGCGTGGGCTTCGGAAGGGTATGACCGACCCAGCCTGACGGACGAATTCAGCGATAACTTGGTCAACAACGTCGCGGCCAACTGTTCCAACACGATCGTCGTGTTGCACTCTGCCGGTAAGTCTCATGCTACTGTCTAGCATAGCCACCGCTAACCAGAAATTCCTACAGGAACCCGCGTTGTCGAAGCCTGGGCAGACCACCCCAACGTCACAGCAATCCTCTTCGCCGGCCTACCCGGCCAAGAATCAGGCAACTCCCTCGTCGACATCCTCTACGGTGACGTCAACCCCAGCGGTAGACTCCCCTACACCGTCGCCCGCGCCGAGTCAGACTACGGTAACCTCCTCAACTCGACCGTCGAAGCGGGCCCGTTCCCGCAGGATGATTTCACGGAGGGCTTGTTCATCGATTACCGCGCCTTTGACCGCGATGGGATCTCGCCCCGCTACGAATTCGGCTTCGGGCTATCGTATACTACCTTTGGCTACTCTTCCCTCTCCGCGAGTCCCGTGTCGGGCGTGAGCGCCGGCGTGCCGGATCCGAGTGTCGCGATCGTGCAGGGCGGACACCCCGCCCTCTGGGAGGAAGTCGTCTCCGTGAGCGTGACGGTGCAGAATACGGGCGGCGTGGGCGGCCACGAGGTCGCGCAGCTGTATGTTGGTATCCCTGTCGAGGGCACGCCCGCGAAGCAGTTGAGGGGCTTCGAGAGGGTGTATGTCGAGGCGGGCGGGAGCGCGACGGTGGAGTTTGCGCTGACGAGGCGGGATTTGAGCTTTTGGGATGTGACTGCGCAGCAGTGGCGGTTGAGTGAGGGTGAGTATGGGGTTTGGGTTGGAGCTAGTAGTCGGGATTTGAGGGTGAATGGGACTTTTACTATTTGAGTGAGAGTGGATGAGATGTTTGGGGTTCATTCGTTACTTGAATGGTATCATGGGATACCGGTAGGTAGTTCGAGGTAGTTGTAATGATGATGATGATAATCAATGACTACAAGTTGCGTTGGTATACCTGCACTGCTGAGACCGAGAAGGCCATGCCTCCCTCAAAGAAAGTAGCGTTTCGAGGTAATTCAACAGGGATTTTGCTGAAGCAGGCCGTTTATTAGTTAAGAAACAGAGGGGAGAATATTAGACTTCGTGTATACGTACCATTCTCTAAAGTGCCGGGTCGGAGTCGCGGAATCGCAGGCCTTCGCCGAAAAGCTTCATTTGAACTCTGTGCCTACCCACCCAACTGGACACCACCAACCGTGTGATTGCACACCTCTCCACGAAATTCCAAGAACAGATGAAGGAACTACGTTGAAAGCGTTGAAAATGAAAAGACCTAAAGCTGATTGACAGAAAATGCAAAAAATTAACCAGCGTGATGCATCCGCCGGTAATCGAAACCGGGTCCCTTGCTGATCTGAGGAATGGAAGGCAAGGATGATAACCACTACACTACAGATGCTGGTTGATGAAAGATTCTGGATCTAGCCAATACTTGAAGGGTTGAGCTCTTGGTCAAAGCTTCGCAGGGTGGGTCCCCGCGGTGGTGGACCGCGGAAATCCGAGCGGCCAATCAGATAGCCGCATCTCAAGAGCTCCCATCTCCTTCCCTTCCTGCTGCTACGAGCCAACGAAGTCCCCGGAAGGTTTGTTCCTCCAACTCCAAGCAACCAGCCAAACTAGACGCAGCCAAAATATCAATTCTTCCTGAGTCAATAGCACAGCCGGCGGCGGAAAAAAAAGATGCACTTGTGCTGCACGATTTGGACTTCGGCGTATTAAGCTTATTCACGACTCCGCCTCACGGATCCTCCCCCTCCTTCTACCTCACCTCTAGCTTGATTCGGCAACCATGTCGTCTCAACGAGGCAGCGCAGACTGGCGATATCAAGAGTGCGAGGACCTCGCAACAAATTGCTTCACAACATTTGCCCAACATTGAATCCAGTCCGTGTTGTCAGTTGACGGGCAACGGTTAAAAGGATCCGAGGCTGGGAAGTCAGTGCGAATATGCGAGGTCGCGACAACGTGGCTGGGACTGGAAAGCCGGTCGATCTTTGTCCGAACTCTATGGGTACCACGTCAACGAGCAAGGACTGTCGATCTTTTGACGAGCGACTCATTGCTTTCGCACGTGGACAACAAGATATTCGCAAACCTCGCTGCAGCGATTCCTTGCATCCTTGTCGTCTTTCCAAGTCCGTTGGGGTCTCGGAGCATTCCATGTCCGCTAGATACGGGACGCTTGAAAGGGAGGGACACGGGAAGAAGCAAGAAGCAGGGAGGATATGCTGACGCCCTGACATGACCTCAAATGCTACCCTTCACCCGCCTTGACAATGGTGAAGATATCTCCAAACTCAGCATGCTGCCTCCTCCTCCTTGGACCGCAGACGCTCTGATGGGCTTTGACACAAAATGCGACAGAGAAGGGCCGGTTGAGATGGTCTCGGCAACAGTTGCTGCTCAACAACAAATCCAAAATGACAATCTCGCCCCAACTCCATTATTACCCGAATGGACTTGCGGAAAACAAGCCGCTTAGCCTCCCATCGGCTAAAGAATTACTCCTACGCCATCTCCGTCATGTTGAGTCGCCCGCCCGCTGTCAGTCTCACAACTTACCTCGGTAGCTTCCATAACTTCGCGCGTAACTCATCACCTCGCAGTCTCAGTCTTGCATGAGATCCCGAACCACCCCTCTCGACGGAGGACATTCACGGCCGAGATCAACCAAACCCGCATGGCAGACTACAGCGTACGCATACAGAACTGCAGTGAGTGCAGTGCGGGGAAGACCCGCCAATTCAAGATTCAGTGTTGCATTGCAGCGCTCGCGGCGGAGGGTGAGGCAAGCACTAACAAAAGACTAGTGAACCGCCATCACTGAAAGAGGTGTGCTAACAGTCTCGGCAGATTGCTAGAGCACTGCTGTATGCGACAATGATCGTCATCGCAGCCACCTCCGAAAAGTGAAGCCGCCTGCGAACGCCGTTCCGCACGTCTAAAGTCGTCCCCGAGGTCGTTGAATTGCTGGCGTTGAGAGCATGGGATACCCTGTCCGGCGAAGGGCCATCCCGCGCGGTCTAGTGAACTGTAAATTTTCCCCAGTCCAAGGGGGCAAAACAGCAACCGCAAATCGTTCTCCATGGCCTGCGAGCATTCGGACGACAAGGATTCAAAAGTTGAGATGAGGACTGTGCAAGGAATGGCCCGATTGAGGGACTGCTATTTCTGCATCAGATGATCTGTGTTGCTCAACACGAGCGCAGCCCCGAAGTAACACAACATCGACAGCTTCTCGATCCGATATTCTTCTTCCAGATGGACCAATCTGATGATCTCCTATCACCTTTCTTCTCTGACTGGCTTCTTCGCTTCAGGAGGAAAAAAACTCAATATCCTCCCACCCTTCGTGCCTGGCCTGATAGTTGAGGTTCTCGTATCCCTTGATAAACCTTCACCGCTTCTTAAAGCCCCTTGATCTGGTTTGGAATTCGCAGATATCTACAATGTCGTCACTTTCCTTTGTCTTTCTCAAGAGACAACTCAAAAGCTTGACTCGATCAAGCACGAAAGGGAGGCGCCAGCAATGTCTTGGCGGGCCGAGCCAGTGACCCCGCGCCGAGAAGGCCCGGAACAGTGTCCGGGCTATCGACTAATTCTAAGCGCAGAGGCGCGGACATGGATCAGGGTGGCATTCTTCGTCATGCCGAGTCCCTGGAGATTAATTGCCCACTAGCTGACTCCCGGAAGAGATCACCACCATGTGCGCCTATTTGTTTCTCGTCGATCGTGGCTTATAAGAGCTGGCGATCCCTCGTTGGATAGGTATTCAGATCTGCAAGTAATTACGGATACCTCGGCGTCAACGAATCTCTCAAGGTGTGTATTATCCCCAAGTTTTCATCGTCTTTTGGATTTCCCATCCTAATTCGACCTACAACTCTAGTCAAGCCGCTTTCCACAGAAGACATCGCCATGAGGTTAACAAATCTCTTCGGCCTCCTGGCCGCTTCAACAGGTCTCGTCGCCGCTGTCGACCTGCCCGGCTATGAGTTCATCGTCGTCGGCTCCGGCGCCGGCGGCGGAGTCTTGGCCGCCCGTCTCGCCCTCGCTGGCCGCAAGACCCTTCTCATCGAAGCCGGCGACGACCAGGGAGCCAACGAGAACTACACCGTCCCGGCCTACCAAGCAAAGTCCACCGAAGATGATGCCATGGCGTGGGACTTCTTTGTCCGTCACTACGCCGACGAAGCAAGGCAAGCTCGCGACTTCAAGACCACATACGAGACACCAGGCGGCGGCGAGTACACCGGGCTCAACCCGCCGTCCGGCTCGAAGATGAAGGGAACTCTGTACCCTCGCTCCGGTACCCTCGGAGGCTGCACCGCCCACAATGCACTCATCGCCGTCTACCCTCATCGCTCTGACTTTGACTACATTGCTAGTCTCACCGGGGACTCGTCCTGGTCCGCAGATAACATGCGAAACTACTTCATCCGCATGGAGAACAACCGTTATCTCCTTCCCGGTGTCCCAGGCCACGGATACAATGGCTGGTACAGCACCGAGACGGCCCCTCTCAACCTCGCCCTTCTCGATCCTCAGCTCTTGAGCCTTGTCACCGGAGGCGCGTTCGCCCTCGGAAACGAGACGAACTTAGTCTTCAACATCGCCACCCTGCTCGCTGGCGACGGTAACAACGTGGCCGCCAGCCGTGACACGACGCCTGGATTCTACCAGATCCCCATCTCCTCCAACGACGCCCACCGTGTCGGTTCCCGCGAGTTCATCGTCGCCGTCCGTGACGCAAAGACCATCACCGGCGCGAAGCGATACCCCCTCGACGTCCGTACTAGCTGCCACGTCACCAAAGTCCTCTTCGACAACTCCTCTCCGCCCAAGGCTACCGGTGTAGAGTTCCTCGACGGAAAATACCTGTACCGCGCAAGCCCTCGCTCCCGCAATGCCGGCGCCGGCACCCGCGGCACAGCAACCGCCTCCCGCGAGGTCATCATCGCCGGCGGCGCCTACAACTCTCCGCAGATCCTTAAGCTCAGTGGCATCGGCCCGGCCGCCGAGCTGCGCAAGTTCAACATCCCCGTCGTGAAGGACCTCCCCGGCGTCGGTACGAACCTGCAAGACCACTACGAAATCGCCGTCCAGGGTCGCACGCCCGCCGACTTTAGCGCGCTCAACGGTTGCACCTTCGGCTTCAACGGACAATCCGACCCGTGCCTCGCGCGCTGGAACACTCCTATCCTCGGCGACCGCGGCATCTACGAGTCCTCGGGCTTTGCGGCGACAATGTTCTACAAGAGCAGCACCACCGAGCGCAACGAGTGGGACGTGTTCGCGTTCGGTGGACCCGTGAACTTTAGGGGCTACTTCCCCGGCTACAGCGTCAACGCGACCATTGAGCACGACTGGTTCACCTGGGCGATTCTCAAGTCGCATCCGCGTAACACGGCCGGCTCGGTGACGCTGCGCACGGCTGATCCGCTTGACGTGCCGGATATTCTCTACAACTACTTTGATACCGGCTCCGGCAACGCCGAGGCGGATTTGCAGGCCATGACGGAGACCGTGAAGCTCACCCGCGACGCGTTCAAGCGCCAGTTGGTGCCCATCAGGGAGGAGTTGCCCGGTGCAGGCGTCCAGGGTGACGCGGCCGTGAAGCAGTATATCAAGGACACGGCGTGGGGTCATCATGCTTCGTCGACGTGTCCTATCGGTGCTGACAATGATCCCATGGCTGTGCTGGACTCCAGCTTCAGGGTGCGTGGTGTCAACGGATTGAGGGTCGTTGATGCGTCGGTGTATCCTCGCATTCCTGGCACCTTCACTGCTGTGTCTACGTACATGGTCGGTGAGAAGGCTGCTGATGTGATCTTGAGCCAGAATCAGTAGATGATAAGTGGTTGAGAATCGGATTTTGGAGGCATTCTGTAGTTATCAGCGTTGTTATTGTTTTTGAGGCAGCAGCGATGCGCTTAATATGATTAATATCTTTAATTGCCTTATGCTAAGATTCCGCCTCTGTGAAAGTGAATCAGTCTCACTCATCATTGTCAGCAATCAGAGATGTCGTAATTTATCTCTTGACGATTTGCGCTCTTACGGCAGCCTGCAAATGGGTACGCCAACTGGCCAGTATGCTGAACTGTTCCCGGAAACAATGACGACTACCACAGCAGGAGCACCGCAGATCTCGGCCGGGTGCGAAACCCAGGGTGAACTATCCCGATCATTGGGTGTTTATTCACTGCCCTGCCGGCCTTGAAAGTGCGAAAGAAGTCTTGTCGAACTTTCGTTGCCAACCTGCGAGCATATAACATCCAACCGATTCCGAGGTTAAAATGCCAGATGGCGCAATGACATCAGCATACAGGTTAGCAACGCATTCTAAGATAGTCCGCCTATATCATCCTCACATCTGCGATTGGAAAGTACTTAGGCGTCAGAATCAGAGGATAATGGAGGCCATAGGTGCTGACGTCATCTGCCGTACGGTACTCGATGGGACGTGACGTGAGGGGGCTATGAGAGAGGCCCGTCGATGTCTTCACGAAGCAGCGACCACTGTACATAGCCCCTGCAATGCTATTAGACTCTTCAGTATGCTGAGAGAACATGCGCCTCGCGGTCTTCTAGTCTTGACAAGTCTAGGCTCGGTCAGGTATACCCACGTGCAACATGAAGGCGTCGTCTCCGAGGATATCTATAGGACTAGAGCCGGAAGATGAACAATCCTTCACCGTCAGCTTGCTCAACTGCAGCAATGTCCCAGACTTTAGGCAGAGTCTTCATTCCTCTATTCAGGACGCGTATTGAAGTGGCTGGCAGTCGGTCTGAGGTGTCTGATAACCCGGAATTATGGCATCTAGATGGCATCGTGCCTTGACTATCGTGCCGCCATTCTACGTGATAACCACCTGACTGCAAGCCCTGAATGGGCCTGGACTAACTTCAACCTTGGCTTCCAGCGAAGATGAACCTCACCATCTTCTAACACGAACTAATGTGATTTCGCAAACACGAATTAATGTGATTTCGCAAACTGGACTTCCACAGAAGGCTGTGGTGGGATAAGGTACGTAAGTCAACCTGATACGACTGTGGCGATCTTACCATGCTCTTCAACCCAACCATTAGCCCGGACTTCAGTGACCCCTCTCGCCTCCCCGGGTTGCGACCGCAGCAGCTTCAGTTACTTTTCTCCAGTCTACCAGAGGCCAGGTCGTATGCTTGAGTTCCAATGGATTCGAGAAAGACATGTTCGATTGTTGCGCAGTTTTGGATAGATCTCTCTACTGCTTCTACCAAATTTCGGCTAAATTTATTTACTTATGAATACGAGAACAATATCCCCTCATCCTAAGGTCCTACCCAAGCTATGCCACGATGAGGGCGGGGCCATTCATGAACACATTTCCTCTTAGGGCTCTTCAATCGAACACGCCATAGCTGGTTTCACTTTGGGCGGTCCACTGAAGAGAATGAGCCTAGAGATTATGGGGAAGGTCTCTGAAGACTTGCTCACTAAGCTATCAGAGAAGGCAGCCTGGCCGTCTGCGTTCACCAAATTGAAGCTTTCCCTTTCTTATGTTCAAGGCCGTACCGCTTCAATTTTCCCGGCACGGCTAACCGAATCATCATTGGAAACGCATAAGATCTTATGCTGGGTAGGAGGCGCCATTCATTTCTGGCCGTCAAAGCCGTGGAAGTGGCTTTGAATTCGTCTGCAATCACGTTGTGACTAGCCGTGTCTATGTGTTCCTCAATTCGCTTCCGTTGAAACCACTGAAGGCGTCGTCGTGTGACATCCCAAGCAACCGGCTCCGCTGACACCCATGTAGGGCGTGTTTTAGGGCGATATTGTCGAAGTCAATCCGCGCCCTTCAGCCCTCCTGTGCAATAAATAAGTCATGCTCGAATGACTGGGACCCGCCCTCGCTTGCCGATACCCAAATTCTTGTCCTAGGCGACCGAATTCGACACTCTGTTGATGTTCCCACCGGAAAACTTCACAAAACCTACACGTGTCGCTCAGCGAGGCATGTGGCATCGGCAGGGTAGTAATCTTCTCCCGGATCTTGGGCAAGATGCCTGGTGCTCTACTCCGTACATGCCAAGTATCGTCTATTTCAATTCTCGTAGCTTTATGTAGACACGTGACTGGATTTGTGACCATCACTACGCAAAAATCGCTTCCGTGGACACACCAATGCGCAAGAATCCTTTGACAACATCCTCTCCGAACACCGGTATCGACTTGCCGGCCGGGCAACTGTAAAGCAATTAGTAAATTCGGCTAGATTCATCTCAAAGGCGACTTGAAAGCGTGATATGAACCTTGGCAGCGCATCGGCACCTTACCATCTACGAACATAGAACCGGCTGCGAGTCGTAGATCGATCAAGTTGCCGATGGTCCATCACTCCTTAGATTTGGCATACCACTTGTTGTTCAGCGTGACAGAAGGTTCCACTCCGTGATCACTACTTTAGTCATCTCCATGGCGCTCCGTGGCTTTTAAGCATCAATCGTGACAATTTGATTCGAGTTCTTCTAGACTTTTACAGGTCATCTCGGTGAGTACCCTGTCACAGGAGCTCGTGCTATCACCCCGATTCGTGCTGCGTGCGTTATTTGAGTCTGTAAGGATGTACACCAATGCCATCAAGACGTCGAAACTGCCCACTGCAGTATGAGCGGGAGAATACTCATCGGTTCCAGAACTTCGCAAAACACAAGTGTCCAATATGTTTATTCCTTTGAGACACGGATCCTGAATGTTTATCTACACTGCCCGCTTTCGTAATAATTGCATTATTGTCACCGTATGAGCCTCAACAATTCGTCTTTGGCACCGCGAAATTGCTGATCGGAAAGGCTACAATATGTTGATGCATGCCATCTTCACAGAAGTCAGTGATGTTGAGATGAGAAGCCAAATCGCCAACATGAACCTAGGGCTTGTATACACCTGTACACAGAGTGGGTTCGCTGACAATCTTGTAGAGATCCAGAAGTCAAAGCTGCATAATCGAGTTTCACCGTTAGCCGAAGTCTGAGCGCAATGAGATGACAGCCATCTCGTGCGTAGATGCAGCACGCCTTGGACCGGAATATGCTTAATTCGTGATTAACTGACTCAACTGATCAACGCCTGAATCATCGGCAATTAAAAAAGGTTTCTACCCATCGATCTCATTGGGTGTTATTCAGAAATAACATAATAGCGTTTGAGATTTTGCCGGATCTTGAACTTTAGTGATATTCCCAGCTTGGAAAGACAACGAGGCTGGAGTGACGGCCGAGGTCGCGGACTACTCCGTGTCGGCTCCATGAAAAGCGGGGTATTGTTATTATTGGGCCTTTGACCTATGGGTAGCTCCTTTAGGACCTGCGAAAAGATCCAAGAGGGTAATCTTTCCCTCTCCGCACCGCCACATCCTAGCCCGAAAGAGGAAATGTAATCCGCCCAACTCCGCGTACATTTTCCTACGCGAACTCTACGGCTCTACGAATAACTAGCTGTACATGTATCCGTAACCATCAGGCCTATCGTAGCAACCCCTGGTCCGGACGCCCGACTGAGTATGTACAGCTTGGTGACTCCGGTCGATTTCGGCTCGAGCACGACGACTTCAACACGCCTCAAGACAGCATCGCGGGCATGTTGAGGGATGTCTGAGCATGATACGCCCGGCGAGATATGGAAGAGTCCTCTGCCGTCGCTCTTAGACATCAGCGTCGCGAGGCGGGGTGGCCAAAGAGGCCTAGACGAAGATACAGTCACAAAGTAAGTCATACGCATCGCTGCATCTTCCAAGCCTTTTTTTGACGCCAGTGACGTAGAGACAGTCAAGACGACTCTGTCCGATCCATCTCAATTACCCCGTCGTTGAGTCAACATGGCATTGGAAGACCATTCGAAGACAGGGAAAAAGCGAGGTTATTCATGCACTACATCCATGATCTCTCTACTTGGGTAAGTGCTGACATTGGAAATACGTGTATTCAGACGCGGTGATCGAGAGCTAATGTTGAACATTTTATAGGTGGACGTGAGCGATAAACGTCGACATTTTGGAACAGAAGTGCCCAAAAGAGCATGTCATTCACCCCTGCTTGCATACGCGATCATAGCATTGGCATCTCGAAGCCTCTGCTGCATCAAAGGAACCGATGACTCCAAACCTTCTACCTACTACAGCCACGCCCTGCAAATTTTGATTCCGATACTGGGCAGCTCTACAGAGGCCCTCAACGAAGAAGTACTTGCTGCGATTGTAATATTGAGACAATACGAAGAAATGACTGGTGAGAGTTGCGAAATTGAGTTGCGACCGTTTGGGGAAACTGACTCTCTTCAGATACCGACTTCGGTGTTCATCTATCCGGCAGCTCCAAGCTTCTCAACTCTATGTTCAGTCTCGCGAGCAAAGGTGGACTGGGAGAAGCAGCAAGTTGGATCGTATTGCGCCAGGACTACTGGGTCGCTCTGGTCAAGTCCCAGCCTCTGAGCATCAACTTGGACAGCTACAAAGGTTCAAGCTCGTTCGTCGTATCCGATCCCGAATGCCTCGCCAACCGCGCCGTCTTCTTGTGCGCGCAAGCTTGCGCGTACGCATTTCAGCCTACCGTGACCAGAGACCTCGACCGTTGGAACAAACTCAACCAGGAGCTGGGAAACTGGCTCGTCTCCAATCCTTGGCACGCGGATCCTCTTTGGGTAGATCCACCGCATGATACAAGTGCCAACGGGTCTGCTTTTCCAACTGTATGGATGACGCATCCTGCGCATGGTGAGACTCAACATTGAAGATTCTGGTCTTCTGTTTTTGGGGAAGCTAACAACTCGGGCTTACAGTGGTGGGGTACCAACATTACAGCCTCGCACGCATGATCTTGCATATTTTCAACCCATACCTGAGCAAACCGAGTCTTGACACTTTCAGACGGAGGAGGGAATCAGAGGTGGGTTCTACTCCTTTGGCATCAATCTACAATCAGACTAACATCGGCCAGCAAGCGGTTCTAGACAACTTCCGCCTCCTTCTCGGCCTCGCGATTAGCAACCCGCTGGTAGTCAACGCCAGTTTTACAGCAGCCCATGCATTAAGAGCTTGTAAGCGCCCCCACCTTACCCTGACATAAGTGTGTATATGGCTGACTATTGTGTCCGTGTTCGCATTTACAGGTGGCATATATCTTACGGACCCCAAAGAGCAACGCGAAAGCCTAGATTTGCTCGATAAAATACATCAACGGACTGGATGGCGGACAAAGGACTTGGAGGAGCAACTGAACTCTCAGTGGTCACAAGATAGTTGCAATAGTGCCTTTGGCCATCTTTTTGCAGAGGCTCGGAAGTGATACAGTTGGAAGTCACCGTTGCTATCGCGTTTTCCCTCAGAGAAGAAGCTTTGAGCCAATGCCTAGGGCAGACGTTAGGTTTTGGCAAAGTCATTGCTGCCTGCCGACCATCTCTGTTTCCAAGCAAAGAACTCTAATTGATCGAGACATGTGACGAAGTCAAATTCTACCTCTTAGTCTACCCACGTGCCGAAGTTAATGAATTTTGATCTACATCCCCTTTTGAATTGTCATGCGGAAATGCGTACACATCCTCAAAAGACAGAGCAACTAAGTCAGACCTTTCTACTTTCATTACGCAAGAGAGAACCTTCTATCTGTTCCCCATAAAATTGTCTACAACTTCGCCTGCTTCTCAAGGCGCCGTCCAATCTCGTCAAAGTACAACTTCTTGCCCGACTCCAGTGCCTCTTGCAGGTAAGACCCAATCTGAACAGCCTTCACGGCGTTGGTCAATTTAAGAGGCAGCTTAGTGTTATCCAAAGCAGCGGCCGTGAATTCGTTAGCCTCCTGGACAAAGGCATACTCGAATCGGCCGTAGTAGTGGGCGGGAACCTCCCTCGTGATACCCTGGGGTCCGTAGTAGTTGACAAAGTTGGCTTGGGGGTTGCCATTGACTGTGAGCTTGCCGCCAGTGCCAATGAGCTCCGTGGTATCCTCTTGTCCGTGCGCCATCATGCGTGAGTTGTAGAAGTAGGCGATCTTGCCGCCCCAGAACTCAACGATGCCAACAGCATTGTCGCAGTCGCCGTGCTCCTTGAGCTCGGGAGAAACAGCTGTGATGCCGGATGCTGACACTGACTTGACTTGGGAATCCTCGCCAAAGAACCATAGTGACAGGTCGATGTCGTGGACTGTAGTAGTCATTAGCATAAGCAGCCAATCACGCTCAAATGATCGGGAGGGATACTAACCACTCATGTCAACAAAACAACCACCGTTCAGGGCCGCATACTTGACAAAGAAGCCACTGGGATCATGCTTGTCGCATGTTTGAGATCTGATGACGGAAGGTCTGCCGATCAAACCCGTCTCAATCTTCTCGAAGGCGTCTCTGTATGATGAGTCGAAGCGGCGGGAGAAGCCGCACATGACCTTGAGATGAGGCTTGTGCTGCGCAGCAGTGACGACCTCCATGGACTGTGGAGTGTAAGCAATTGGTCTGCAAGATTGATGGTTGGAAGCTACTGACCTTGGCGAGGTCGAGAGAGATGGGCTTCTCGCACAGGACGTGAAGATCCTTGTTGATGGCCTTGATAGCCTGGTCGGCATGCACCTTAGTAACGGTGGCAATGACGACGGCTTGGAGGCCCTCGTGGGTGAGCATCTCATCATAGTCGGTGTAAAGAGTGACTCCGTGAGGCTCCAGCTCCTGTCGTGCCCAAACAAGCTCGTTCTCATCCGGAGTGAAGGCAGCAACAAGCTGCGCGCGGGGAGTGCGGTGCAGGAAGTTGATGGCATGACGCTTGCCCATACGGCCGAGGCCAGACGCCGCGATTCTGAGTTTCTGGACCATTTTTTGTGTATGTGATCTGTGGATAGACAAGAATGTTTGCTTGGGCGTCTTTAAGGGGTACAGAGGCAGGTATATCAACAAGATGGATAGAAAGAGAAGACTGGCACACTGGAATGATCTGGCGGACCAGGCGCGAGCTCCTCATCTTATATATGCGAGCAAGACACTGGCATGCACGAATATGGAGCTTCTCAGGTGATTATCTGAACAAGACGCACTCACGATGATACTGAATACGGTTGGAACTTCCTTACTACCGGTGTTCTGCGGCATTCGGGAAACTGATAGCGCGAGATGCCATGGCTAGAGGCTGAAGCTGTTGCAAACAACATCGAGGAAGGTTGGCTGAACAGACCAATCACGACCTCCAATTCGTCTGAGCAATTGTCAGACAACGGAAAGTCTTACCATTCATGACCAACATGGCAAAATTCACGCGCGCCGTGGCGATCCCGAGCGCGGGGAAGTGGGTCCGGGGCAGAGGCCGAGTCAGTGGATCATCTTTTGGGGTTTCGCTCAAGTCTTACTCTTTTAGTTAAAAAGAGCAATGCTTTCCGCGACGTTCTGCTTTCAGACTTGGTTCCAGAAATCCGGAGACTTTTTGAATTCCCATTACCCCAGACGGATATGTGGTCATAGGCAACTCAAGCAAATACTAATTCCCAATAGAAGCCAGTGGAGTTTCTTCGCAATAAGATATCGTGTCAAAGCTTTTTTTTTTGGGGGGGTGAGGCTCTCCGTAAGGCGGAAACAATGAGATTAGATGAGGATACCCATGCCGCCCATGTCATTTATAAATTCAGCTTACGCTTCTGATTGTGCCTTGTTTCTGAATATACTACGAACTCAATTACGATCATTCATCAACCCAATTGAGAAGACTACATAAGCTCAAACCCAAAGTCAGTACCAGACTCCTACCGGCATCCATTATGCACGAGACTATCGTTGTAACATCTGGCCCGGATGACTTAGACGCGCCATCGGCGACATTCGGCGTTCTTGACGTACGTCTCCAATTATTATCCCCGCACGGAAATTCCTCCTTAGCTCGACAGACTTGGATAAAACCACGCGAAAGGCCCCGGTCCCGAGCCCGTGTCACAATGGTGTGTACATTGGCCATCCCACACCAGCCGCCAGTTCTTGTTCGCTTTTCCCCCACAAACATGCTGCTCGCCTTCTGTTGTCCCACCCGAGCCGTCCACCGCCGCCGAAGAGGAATCGCCGCCCTGCAGTGTAGGTGAGAGGCAGCCGCTGTTTTCTTGCCTCAAATGCCCAATCCAGGAACCGTAAGGAGACCGGGCTGCGAAAGCTGTCGCTCAAGGTATGTTACTTGGACCTAATTGCTCAACTCATCATCCATCTATAATTCCTTCGTCGCTTGGTTTGGGAGAAAGGGAAACCACTACCCAGCCGCAGAGCCCCCCGCTCCCAACCCGAGACCGAGAACGGATCGATCTACCGCGTGGCCCTGGACAGTTCACTAATCTGATTTTGTATTGCCTTCCCCAGACATATCAAATGTGAGTGTGGGGGTGGATACGCCCCCCATCAACAGTCGCAGTATTGACGGCGTCCCGTTCCAATAGCTGACTTATTCACGTAGGCGATAAGGGAGCCCCTTGTGGGCAATGTGTTCGAAAAGGCAGGGCTTGCGTCCGTGGCACCAAGCTCAAATTCAGACACATTACCGTACCAAGGTAAAGTGTTTATCCCCCTTCTCTTTTATAGGTCTTACCCCGGCCCAAAGACACGCAACTGACTGCTTCCAACCTACAGTGACACCGATGGTAATCGAGGAGAGGCCCAGTATGAGTTCTCAGATACGCAAAAGTGGTGCCGGGTGTCAGGAAAGAGGATACGCTTCATCGACGAGACTGCCGATATAAATAGCCTCCACAACGATGGTTTCGACTCCGACGACGAAGACTTCATCTCCATCGAAGATTATCCCCCGAGTCCACCAGCACCACCGCGGCGTACTAAGAAAAGACACGATGAATTCGTCAAGCCGTCACCGACGAATCGTCCAAGCCGTACCTCGGACGCCGCTGCCAATGAGACTAGCCAGAGTCCCTTGCCCATCGAGAAAGGCCAGCCATTCCCTTTGACAAAGCTACCCGCCCTGCACCCTCATCCTGCGTTCCGAAGCCCATCGTCAGGTCATTTGGAGTCAGACGATGCACCGCGCTCCTTTTCGCCGGTGCCTCGAAGCGCCATCAGCGAAATTGGTAGCGGGAGCCACTGCGATGACCCTAGCTTGCCCGAGCCGCGTCGATCCTTCAGTTCCGCCAACTTTCCGTTAGAAGACCGTCGTGAGGCAGATTTAGTTCGACATTTCAGGGAGTTCATCGCGGCCTCGTTTGACTATGGCGACCCGCACAATCGTATCTCGGTTCTCCTTCTGCAGCATGCAGCTCTCAGTCCCGTGCTGCTTAATGCTGTCTTAGCTGTGTCGGCAAAGTCAAAAGATGAGGGCGGCAGCCTAAACTTCTTTGATAAGCCTGCAGAAAGATACTATGATATGACCATGGAGCTTCTACAGCCTGCCTTGGACGACGCTGTTCCCGAGGTCGATGAGGCACATATTGCTGCCGCCGTTCTGCTCAGGCTTTATGAGAATATTTATAGTACGTCCTCCCATTGCCCAAGGCTATGGTCGCATTATCTGGCTGCGTGGAACTTGAGAATCTGGCAAAGCATTTGTGACATTGAGCCATTCACTCCATCTCGCTAACTTTCATAATAGTCACACCGTTGTGTCAAAAGACACCTGCAACCCCGATATGGAGGTTCCTTTCCACGCACATCAAGACTCCCGAGCATGGCACTCTCCTTGAGGCAGCAATGTGGGCCTGGATACGCATCGAAATTTTCCGGTCCGTCATGCGAAACGAAAAGCTAGATCTCGAAATAGAGCATGTCGACTTCGATCGCTCCCTCAAACCAGCGGACGACGACGTCTGGGCATGGCGGATGTGCCTCCACACCGTCGACGTACTCAACTACTGCTATGGGGACAGCAAGCCCCGCGAGACCTATGACCAGCTGGTATCCTACGCCGCAAAGTGGATGAGGTCAGTTCCAGACTCGTTCACGCCGGTCTTGGTACAAGCTCCGTTGCGTGGTAGCCTCTTTCCAGAGATATTCCTATTGAACGACTCTGTCGTAATGGGGCTTCTGTTCTATCACATCAACCGTATCCTCTTAACGATACATAATCCCGATGCGCAACGCTTGGCTAAGGTATCAAAGCAAGCAGCTCGGTCAATCAATGCAAGTCTTCTTGGCCTGGGGGCTGCAATTCCTTTTTCTTTTTCCTTTTTTTGCTTACGTTTATGCTGTAGAATGAGATCTTTACCGACGTGAAAATTCTTGCCGGCATAGCAGACTCGATCAGCCCATGTAATCCGGCTCATATGTATGTTGATGAGCTCTCGGGATTCCTGAATGATCGCTCACTCATCGACAGCTCAGCCTGCATGGCAATAGTCTTGGCAGGCGATCGTTTTACCATACGGGAAGAGCAAGAAGTACTCTACGAGCTCTTATCAAATACTGCGGATGACTTCAGCTGGGATGTATCATTGATGTAAGTTGGCCCGTCTCCTTTGCCAGTCTTTGCCTTGGAACCTGTAGTAGGAAGCTGACATCTTGAGGTAGACTGTCGCACTTGAAGAAGTCATGGAACTGGCCGGATGACATGATTGTATAGCTGACTTGTGGCACTTTTCTTTGACACGCCCTCGAGCTTGTATACTAAGTACAGATAACGTCAAGTTTCCTACCTCTCATCAAAAGTCAACCCAGCTGTGATTTCTACGTCGAACCTTACTGGCCACTTTCTTTGCAGTGTGGTAGATGTTCAACGGCATGCATTCTTGCACTTGCCAACTAGACCAATTAGATGCCTACGTCTATAGGTAGCGCACCGTTCATTGCTAACTCTCCCGTCTTTTGTCTAGATCATCACTGAACTTGGAAGATTCTGAAGAGTCCTATTGGCGGGTTTCGATCTACTTCGCCCGGAGTGATGTATCGACGTGTCCGACGGTTCCGTATCGGCTCTCAAAATCATTCCGACTGGGCCTCAACCTATCGTCACGACGTCTCTCTGACGTGAGCTGGTCGTTCTCGGATTGCTGCTCGATCTCGTACAGCTGTGGGTTGCGTTTCCTACTTGAAAGTTAATGCTTCTCTCATGGTTTCATTCCCAAGAATTTGAACTAACAAGTCCCGTTTGTACAGAAAGTCAAGCAGACACATGCCCGCGACGGCCAACCCGCCGAAGAGAATGGGTATCTGGTAACCATACTTGTACTTCGGGGCGTCATATGTCGGAAATAGCACAACTTCAGGAGTTTATTAGCAATCCGAATATTAAGATTTGCAAGATGAAAAGCATCTCCGCATGATATAAGACTTACCGGGCATCCAAGCATTGAAGGTATAGGTAAAGATATTGCCCGTAGCGACCAGCAGTTGTCGGAGATTTGCATTGAATTGCGTGATCTCGTGCCCATAGCTGATGACAATTGGCTGAGCCGCACCGCCGGTGTAGCTCAAATAGAAGGCCGCAAATAAGGCCGCCTTAGGAACGTTCCATACTGACAGGATGGTGTTCGACACAAGCACCATGGCCTGTACGAACATCACCGTCAGTACTCGACTACCCGTGGCATCTGAAAGCCAGCCCATAGCAAACGCTGCGACTATCTGTATGGCGTTCCCTGAAAATAGGTAAGGTCTCAGCATTCTTCACGTCGAAGCTAATTGCAGTCGTTGTTAGACAAACCTATCGTCGGAAGGATGTTCATCTTGACGACGCTATAACCCTCCGACTTGAGAAAGAGGTTGAAATACCCGGTACCGGACCCAGCTTCAGCCACCATGAGGTACGGCAGTATGAAAGCCCAAAGCTGCCATGAAGTGTATATCTCCTTGATGGCCTTCAAAGTCAGCTTCGAAGGTGGTTTGCGACCCATAGCTTTGATGCGCTCCATGCCATATTCACGGTCCTGTTGCTAATGGTTAGCCTGCATCATACGTCGGGCTCCTCCAGCTTGATTTAGGAGATGGTCTCTTACTTCTTTTTGAAGGTAGAAAGCCCTGGTGTTGTGTGGTAAGTCAGGAAGCGCAAAGAATCCATACAAAGCGATCGGTATCGAGATGACGCCTATGAATGATCAATGATCAACACCGGCTCCACATCGCTTCGGAGTTGTGCCTATAACTTACCATCCATGATGAAGAGCCACCTCCAGCCGGACAGCCCAGCTGTCCCATTCATGCCAGTGTAAAGCCCTGCCTGGAGGTATCCACTGAACATACCAGCAATCGCAGCTGTCTGCTCAAACAAAGCCATACGCTTGGCGAGTTGAGTTTTGCCGTACCAACTCCTCAGTATGCTAGCGAAACCTGGGAAGGAACATGACTCGAGAAGTCCTATGAAAAATCGCAAAGCGTAAAGCTAACGATACCTGGTCAGCAACGTTCTACTTTCACGTCTATGAGAGCGACAGAGACTGTAAACATACCGTCTCCACATTCTTGGCACTCGCCATGATCATTGTCAAGGCAGACCACCCGAGTTCACACGCTGGTATCCAAATCGACGGACGCACATACTTTAACTGGATCATCTGGGCTGGAATAGTACCCAGAATGATGCCGATGTTGAAATATGTGTTTAGGAGGTTTCTCTCATTGCCATAAAGATCAAGCTCTTCTTGCATGCCGCTGACGAACGCATTGCTGTAGTTGTTCTGATCGAGGTACTTGATGAAATACCTGAGAAGTACGTAAGAGCTGTCTTCAAGATCAGTTGTAACAAAATCGAGTCAATAAGAGCCCGACTTACAAGAGGAAGGTGTCCAACTTCCGAACATATCTACGCTCTCGTGGGTCATCACCCCAGACCTTTCGTGAGATGTTTGAGAGAACCCTCCATCTACCAACCTCGCTAGATGCGAGTTTGCAAGTTCGACCTCAGGGTCTGTAGACACCTCAAAATCTTGCTTTCTGCCGTCACTGGTCATATTTCCAAATCGCAAGTGAACAAATTGTTAGGCTTATTGAAGTGTGAAGGCAATCTTCATCCCTCGCCATGTGCGATCCTTATAGCGTACCCCGTTTCTACTCCAAGCACGCCATTGTTTCTGATGATGATGATCCTCTATCGTCTTCTGAGGCACCCCATGTCTTCAGTGCGGCAAGAGTTTCGGAAACTGTCCGATGCAAGCCACACAAAAGGCATGAAGTATGTCGGCAAGTGCATGCTTGCCAGGGTCTTCGGCAATAAGCAATGCATTTGATCTCGCCATCAGAAAAGAGGAGAACTGTCCTGTGTACAAATACTTTACCGGGAAATTTAATGATATTGATGTCGGCAGCGTTATCGCGAGAGATAAGATGCAGACATGATACGGAACCGTGGACCAATGTGAGGACACAGATGTCATGACGAATTTCCAAGGATGATGTCGTAACGAGGAGAAGAAGATCGCGTGCTAGTGTGTACAACCTCTAACACCGAAATAAGCATCCGGACATTTCTATATCAGACTGCACAATTCTGATGCTAAGGTATCAAGGCATTTAGAGTTCGTGGACTGTCTACCAGATTACTAATAATCTCCACTACAATGGCGACAGAAGTAAGCACCAAGATCATAGAAGCGCCCCATACGTTGCAACTTCGAGCAGAAACGTCTATCAACTATGACAAGGAAACCGTCAGTATCAACCATCATAAGATGCTAATGGACAAATTATGATTGCTGTTAGTATGAATATGAACGCTACCTGCCACATTTCGTACCCGGAACTCAGCCTCCATTGGAAGAGTTCCACCATGACGATGTCGGTTTGAGGGCTGATCCGACCAAAAGGAATCTATTAGGGGCAACTGGGGTTAGCTATGAAGAGGTTACTCCAGCGGTCGGTACCGAGATCCATGGAATTCAACTTAGTTAACTGAGCTCTGCCCAGCTTGATGAACTGGCACTCTTCGCAGCTGAGCGTGGCGTGGTGATCTTCCGAGACCAAGATTTCGCAGACATTGGACCCGAGAAGCAGGAAGCCTACGGAAGACACTTCGGTTCACTGCATGTCCATCAGATGGGCGGTCAGATCAAGGACTACCCAGAACTACTCCCTGTGTACCGCGACTTCATGTAAGTCTACCGCGACGACGAAAGCAGACATGGAAGATTGACAGATAACGCAGGGCGGGTGCTGTAGATAACGAGATCAAAGACAATGTCACCAGCGTGAAGTGGCACAGCGACATGAGTTATGAGATGTAAGTCCGCTGCCAATGGCCACACGTCATCGAATTGGAACCTGACAGCCTACAACAACGGGATGGGTACGACAACCTTCTTGCCTCTGAGCACTCCGGCATCTGGAGGGGATACTCTTTACCTCTCCACGACAGCAGCCTACTACGCTCTCTCAGAAACTTACCGTACGTTGCTTCACAGCTTGAAGGCTGTTGACTCTGGCTTCTCTCAAGCTTCGGTGAACGACCATCGCGACCGATACATCCGGGAACCCATTGAAACCATCCATCCAGTCGTGAGAACCCATCCCGTCACTAAGCAGCTTTCTCTCTACGTCAATCGGCTGTACACGAAACGAGCTGTCGGTATGAAGCAGGAAGAGAGTGCCGCCTTGCTAGGATTCTTGTTTGACCATATCGAAAGAGGTCAGGACTGGCACCTGCGGGTTCATTGGAGGCCGGGGACGGTGGTGGTCTACGACAACAGGAACACTCAGCACTCTGCGCTGCGAGACTTTAGGGTCGAAGAGGAGACAACTAGGCGGCATATGTTGGGGATTACGCCGCAAGCGGAGAGGTCCTACTTTGATCAGTTCAACAGCTCTTAGTTATAGCCATGTCGCATATAGCCATGGTAGTTTCGTCGTCTATTGACGTCTATCCCAATGTTTCAACCCCGCTCCGTGTTTATAGGAAATAGCAGATTCTTAAAGCGTGCTAGCCTGCCAAGAAACAGCAGTTCCCGCTGCATGCAGGTGCTACGTTTGCCAGGCCTTCCTCCACATCGTCTGGGCTTCCACCGGACACACACCATCGTCCCTGTTTTTCCCAACTAAACAAGGCGACAGGATGAGAACCGTGAGATGCTGGAGACCACCGCTTGATTGTCCATTCAACCGTGCATGTGAATCTGGTCCACAGTCTGTCACGTGAGGGGTCATTTCCGGGCCCCTTCCAGACCCATCCTGCAAACAAACTATCACCAGCCCCGTCATCCATCCGTCATCTGTGTACCTGGATCCTGGTAGCAGGAGATCCACAGGTCTCACCCAAGAGCCGTCTGGATGTCTTGTTTCCTGGCTTGTGCGCACGGCAAAGAATCTGCCGACGAACCCATGTCGGGAGGATACCGCAGCGACGAACCGGCCGGAAGCCAAGACGCTCTAGCGAGTGTGCCATTGACCATTCAGCCCTTTGACTTGATCCTTCGAGCCTATGATTTCCTTCAAGGACAATAATAAGGAGTCTGAGGTAAATGTCTCACATATTGAATCAAAAGCCGGAACAGGAAAGCAAAATCGCTGGGGAAATATGCTCACAACGTCCTGAATTAGGGTGTGTAGCTGCCAATGTCAAAGAGGAGGCTGGCGTTGAAATGCTGGAGAAATTTGCACTTGTGGCGCCCTAGAAAAGGACGTGAAGGTTGTCTCGGTTCCCCTGGTCTGTTCACTAAAGCCGTCGTGTCCCTCTTCATAGCCACACTGTTTTGTGTCTTGCAGTAGGTAGTGCCTCGTGTATGGCATTAGAGTTGTAGCTACCGAACTTTCAATCTGACAAGTGACAGACATTGTCGTTTGACATCTTGAGGCGACTGGGCATTCGATTAACATGTGCGAGGAAGGGCCTGAGAGGCCATGACTGTGTTGCATCGCGGCAGTTCCGGCTCATAACACGGCACACATCCCCGGGCCGATCTCCCTCGCCAAGGGGGTATGTATCGGAGGTATCCCGACCGCAAAAACCATCTTTTCAATAAAGTCAGGTTTGCTGCCGCTGACCTAATGGAATTACTCATGTTACTCAAGCCAAAGGGCAATTGAGTTTGTTTCAAGGATTGTCCTCAGAGGCTTAGCCACTGGCTCGGTCGGCAGTAGCGAAACAGCAAGTGAAAAGCCGCTAGACGACAAGCTAGACGTACGCGAGATGCTTTGCACGGCCACCATTTCCGACGTGGCGTGTCGGAATGGTGATAGATCTGTTCTAGCGCTCCTTCGAGAAAGCAAGCCACAGTTATTCCACTGGTCAGCCTCCTCATCCGTTCACCGGAGCCCGTGGCCTAAGAAGGACTGGTGGCAGACGCTCTAGAGCTTGACTTAACGCGGATGAGGCATTCCTCCCGCCGCCGTCCCGAGTCCGTCGCCGGATCTGGACATTTTCTTCAAGGCAAAGCTTTCCAGAGGCTCGGAGCTGGCTGCTGGTTTGTGTTGCCTTACCTCATCGCAAATGATCCCCAAAATCAAATGTCCTTTGAAGCTAGGAGAGCTCCGGTGGGGTCAAGACAGATACTTTCC
Source organism: Colletotrichum simmondsii (assembly GCA_001563135.1). Taxonomy (NCBI): domain Eukaryota; kingdom Fungi; phylum Ascomycota; class Sordariomycetes; order Glomerellales; family Glomerellaceae; genus Colletotrichum; species Colletotrichum simmondsii. The sequence goes on along the minus strand of JFBX01000586.1, from coordinate 67,498 downwards.
CTTCTTTTGAGTCTTCAATGAGGGACGGACGGCGCATGCCGAGCTCTCCGGACGCACGACCCGACGCCGTCGACTGAAGGCTTCGGATTGAGCTCTGAAGATGGAAACGCGACACAACAAGACCCATCTACCCCTGGCGTTAGCGCCCGGTGCACGGTAACGACGGTGTCTTGTGATTTCTGCGGCCCGTATCTTTCTTTTCATTTTCGTACTTGTTTAAGGATGGGGAATTATAAAGAATCGTACGACCTTTGCTTGCCTCCCCCCTCCCTCCCCACGATCCCCATAAACCTTGCATCTCTTCAAGTGGGAACTGGGAGGGCCTGCTCCAAAGAAAGGACCCCTGGTAGACATCGAAACGTGAGATCTACGAGTCAACATGGCACCCATGATTGAGAACCGCGGACCCGAGCTCCTAGCCGTCAACATCTTCTTCGTCTCGGCGGCGGTGTTGGCCACTGCATTGCGATGCTACGTCCGGGCTGGCCTGGTCAAGGCTTTTGGAACGGATGACTGGCTCATGGTCTTGGCTCTGGTATGCATTACTCGATTTGCATGAAGATTGTGTATACAGACAGGAAGACATGACTAACTCCATCAAAGGCCTTCTTTATATGCTACTCAACCTTCTCGATACTAGGTGTTCACTATGGCACCGGAAGGCATTTTGCGGATATCGAAGATGACCATATTACCAAAGCGCTCGAGGTCAGCAACTACTGCAAGACGATACGATTTCCACTGGTAACAAGTGTACTAACACAACCTCATAGTGCTGGTGGTTCTGCTACCTCTTTTACTCCCTCAGCATGATCGTCTCGAAAATGTCCATCGGATTCTTTCTCTTACGAATTACCACCCGAAGACTACACAGCTGGATCATCTACATTGCCATGATGTTCACCGTCCTAGCCGGAGTCGTCTTCTTCTTTGTGACGCTGTTTCAGTGCCACCCGATCTCATTCTTCTGGAACAAGAACCAACCAGGAAGCTGCATCGATGTCAACATTGTCATTGCCTTGGCATATTTATACAGTGCCTTCAGTGTCATATCCGACTTGACGTTCGCCATTCTCCCAGCCTTCTTAGTTTGGAATCTCCAGCTACGAAAGAAGACAAAGTTCGCTTTGATTCCGTTGTTGATCATGGGTTGCGTGTGAGTACAACAAGATTCAATTGGCGAGAAAAACGAAACTGACTATCGTACCAGCGCCAGCTCAGCTGTTTTGGTTCGATTCGGATACCTCATGGGCCTCAAAGACGCCGACTTCCTCTGTGGGTTTTGCATTGCAAGCTATATATTTCCAGGAATCAATCAACTGACTATAGTCCCAGGGTCCACCCTCGATATCGCCATCTGGTCATCCGTAGAGCAAGGCCTAGCAATCACCGCCGGTAGCCTTGCAACGCTTCGACCTCTTCTCAAGGCCATTGGCTACAAGCTAGGCATGACCTCAAGCCCATCCCCGCACCGCGTTACCGACGACGCGACTCGTCGGCCATCGGCCTTCGCAGCCACAACCTTTGCCAAGTCCAGCAACGGTCCGCCGCAGTCAGGCCACGAAGATATCTACAGCATGTCGTACTTCCCGTGCAAATGCTGTGGCACCTTCAAGTGTCAAAAGAGGCAGAGTGAGGCGACTTCTGGGAAGAGGAGGTCGAGTATGGGCTTCTCAGCAAGAGCAAGTAAGGGTGATGTTGAGGCCTTATCGCACATCAAGAGTGTTAGTGAGAATGGGAGTGAGGAAGAGTTGACTTATGGAGGAAGGTCGACGAGGGAGGCTTCACATGATAATGAGAGGGTGGTCCCACAGAGCTTCCTCATTGTCGACGAGCAGAAGGACTCGCGAATTTGATATATCCGAGATGACGGCCACAAATCTTAGTAAAAGCATAATACCCTGTTTGAGTAATACCAAAGCAATGATGATGAGTCTGACGACTGTAACTGAAGGCCAGTGATGGTCAAATCTGGCAGCGCTAGCTAATGTATCACGTTAGCCAAATCGTGTTTAACGAAATTTACCGCTTTCTTGGGTGAAAAGGCGCTTGATCTTTGCGTTCATCATTGGAAATAGTATGATATGATAGTCAATTCATAGAGGTCGCCGTTCCTGATCTCTTGCAGGGCGGTAGTCGGGGGTTAGAAATTTTGAATCTCTAGCACCACACAACTATGATCGCCGCACTTTTAAGACGTCGAGTTCCCTCTCATACCGTTGCGACAATCATTTTTGATCCCAGGCACCATTGATCCGGTTATTTAGAAGCGAGGCCTTTTGAACACTTGGACTTAGTACAGGCTATGTCGGCGTTATGCCCTGCCCATCTTTTGTTGCTCAGGACAAAGAGCACATAATCATTTCTATTTGCATTGTTGCTGACATGAGAAGTGGTTTTGTGGCCATCTAGGAACAAGTGAATTAACTGTTTGGTCTATAAAGTCATGGCAGCGCAAGGCGGTGCCATACAAGGCATATCGCGAACAGTTTTATTCTAGCTTTTCCTTCCAAGCAAAATACTGAAAAGGCATAAAGATAGCGATAAGTGCTGCGAGCAAAGCTTCCAAACCAAATCCAGAAGAGTCATCGGCCTTGCATGCAAGATAGATGGCCACAGTTGCCCAGATAATCACCGCGATTACAAGAAGAAGAGAGAAAACCAGGTGCCAATTGAAGCGCTCGTTTATTCGTATACCCCATCCGATTACTCTTTCGCGAGTTCCTGGTATGCGATGTAACGGAACTCGAAGCTTTTTGGGAAATGTTGTGATCCAGTAGTTGTCGCTGTGTCGGCGCCCAGGGAGCGTTAAATGCCACAATGGAATGGAATCAACCGCAACATCAGTCAGGACTGGGTTGTATGAATAGATTTTCGCTTCTAATACTTCGGAGACAGGAGGATATTCCCCACATTTGAAATGTTGCGGGTTGGTAGATTCTCCCATCGGAACGAGTCGAAACTTTTGGAAGGCTATCAATCGCAGTGTTCAACGGGAAAAGAAAGTTGTGTCAACGTACTTGAACGTAATCGCCAGTGTGCATGTTGAAAAGACCAGCTTCGGACAGCTTTTGAAAAAATTGGAACATCCAATGCAGGCAGCTCGGAGTACGTTTCCTGAGAAAAGCCACTCCTTTGTCCAGTATTGCGCGTACCAACGGAGGGAAAAGTAGGGAGACTCTCCAGGTTGACTCCTCACGTATTGTCTGATATCTTTCCAAGATATGCTGGAAAAGGTACTGATCATTCCAGAAAGAACTGCAGTCGATATGATCCAACACTGGAAGGGCTTTCTGGTTAACGCATAGCAGCAAGTACTGGGGAGTGTTTTGTTCTTCTGGATGGAATGCCACCTCCTCGGACCGTAACGTGCCGCACACCAGTGTTGATGATCCTGGTCTTGACGAAAAATTACCCGACCCGGAACTCTGCCGCGACGAGCTAGACCGACCTCTCTCTGACCGAAAATGAGCAGGAGGGGGAAGAGAAACACTGCTCCCAGGATCTTGATCCGCTGTTGAGTCCTGACCTGTGGTTGAATCGTACGGGGTGATGAGCCTGGCAAGTCCATGTTTGACAAGGCGCTGCCGAAATCGCTGCACTCCACCTGACTGGAGCTCTTTGATGTCTAGGAACATGTGATCATCGCATTCCTGTAATACCCAGTAAGCCCGGCTCCTTACCCCGAGAAGCGAGATGACGATGGGAAAGAGCCACCTACACAGATGTACCGAACTCTTTGATACCCCGGTTTCGGTGGATAACACGTATCGTAAAGCCAAGAACTTAGTTTGCTTTGCCAACAGCCAATGCTATAGAACCATTCGTGCGAGTTGGCAGTGCCCCCCGGCCTTGGCTCCGTCTCCTTTTGGCTCTGCATTTGTAATTGCGCCTCCTCCACGACCATGCGGGGGAGGTGAAGAAAGTCTCGGAACTCGGCTTTGAATTGCGTCAGTGATGTTCCGGAGGTGAAATAGCTTCTGGCATTCTCAAGATCAACAAGTTCAAGGTCATCTTGCTCCTCTTCATCTACAGAGCTTTCTTGTTCCTCATCAATATCCAGAGACATTTCCACTTCTGCAGTGATTGCATCTGGGTCTACTTCGACGCTGTTGAGAAAGCGTTCCAGAGTCAGGTTTCGCTCGTCATATTGAGGCAATGTTACTTGAACCGTTTCCTTTCCTATGCTCTCGAGGACCTTTCTCGAGATGAGTGTTCTGTTAGATCTTGGTCTGAGAAAATTGACCGCTACGCTTTGTTTTCGGTTTCCAGTTTGCGAGCACAGCGATAGATAATATCTTTTGAGCAAACGTCCATGGTTCCGAGGAAATCGTTCATCATCCAAACGTTGAGACGCCTCTCGATATAGGGGGCGGAGTGTAGCGTCAGTAGTCAACATTTCAGCCAAGTAGCTAGCTGCTGCTTTTTTGACCTCCCAGCGAGTAGGACTTGATCCATCTTGAGATTGAATATCTTCAGGTCCCAATGCGAGGGATCTGATTTCATCATCGAAATTATCGGGGGGACTTTCGATCCGTGTGTGATTGTAGAAAGTCTTGGCCGTCTGTCTTATTGCCTTGTTCTCGTCAACGGCATTGGTGTTTTCCTCGAGTGATGAAGGGTTAGTAGAGCTAAGACCTGCGCTGAATATCTCACTAGCCACATTGGAAGTTCCGTAGCTGTCGGTGAGAATCGTACGGGCGTCTAAAGGCGCAGGTTGAAAATGATTTTCGGGTAGAAGATCTGGCCACGACGAGTCTCAGTCAAGTTTGAAGCAGGGGATAGCACCTGTGTATTCGTAAAGAAAAGTTGAACTTGGCATACATCTCAAACAACGAGGTTTGCGTATAGAAGGATATATTAATCAAAATGTTCAGGCTAAGAAGGGTCCACTTACCGAACAGTAACTGCTGGATAGGCTCCTCCTGCAGAACCCTGTTTGGCGGTATCACAGAAAGAAGCTCCTTGGCAAAAGCAGCTGCTGTTGCAGCTGAGTACCTTTGCCACATATTGTTCTTATGCGAATCGGCATAGTCACAAATACCACGGATGACAAGACACGGGAGGTCCTGCAGTTCTGCAGCCTTTAGGTCAAAACAGAGTGCCCCAAGGATTTGGCTTAATGAATCACGGGTTATTCCATTCCTGATGATGTAATTGCTTGATGCAATAGTTCCGTAATGAATGACTGGGTTTGTGTCGTCTCGGGCATCCCGTTGGATTGTGTGTGAATGATCATATTCGCCATATCCAGTGTCCTGGTCAACATGTTCATACTCTGCTTTATAGAGACAATCGTTCGCAGCTCCTTGGTAAGCGAATTTCTTCTTCGTCCTCTTCGGAGCTTTATGGACAAGCTCGGATAAAAACCCAGGGATTCGGCTGTCTTGGCTCAGATGATCGGTCTTTAGACGACTTAGGGCTGCTAGGAGGAACTGTGGTGGTGCGATTAGGGCGCCAGTGCGTTGGAACTCTTCCCCTTGCCATGCCCTGTCCAAATCGTACTGGACGACACCTCCATATCTTCCGGTAGGTTGGCTTACTACGATGTCGCCCAGTCGAATGTCATGTGTTTGGGACGGTACACCACCTCCGATTCCAACCATCAAGCAGAACCGGACTGACTTAAAGGTCCGGAAGAAGTCCCTCGTGGCGTTGGCAAATGGTGTCGTTCCATCGATATCCGGGCACAGGCAAGCGATGACGACATTGTGGCCTTCAACCCGACCCAAGATATAGCTGTCATGGTCGGCCGGATTCTGGTGAGAGAGATCAGGGTGCACTTGGTCAAGCATCAGGCTTGCAGCAGCCATTTCCACCGGGACCTCGCACACCCAGCCGATAGTATAGTCCTCTGGTGCTACAGGAGTCTGTCTCTCGAGATGATCATCACCACTGTTCCCCTGTTTTCAGGGTTGAAAGTCATCGGCATCGAAGTCTGAAAACGTTAGTAGAACGCACTGGCAAGGACTATTAACCTAAACTAAGGTAAGGTACGAAGGGGCTTACCAGGCGCTGGGTTACGGCTACGCTTAAGCGAGCCGCTTTTGCTGTCTGTGGCGGTCTCCTCGTTGTCATCACCTGACGCTTCTGTGTTGGAATCGTGCATTTTCTGTCGCTTCGATGGCCGCTGGCGATCGTGTCTTCGGGTCAAGTTAGAGTAGGTGGATCACGTAGCAGGCAGGAAGAGCCGGAGGTCTGGGTTTGCTGGACTTCAACAGATCACAGACGCATGCACTCCGCAGCCTTGCGAGGGGAAGGCCTGTTTCTTAAGTGCTGAGGTCAGCCTCACATTAAATGCACGTTGCCGGCCCGACCTATCATATTCTGATGGCCAAAATGCGTTGGTGCCTGAGATGAATTTGCCAAGGCTCATTGCGCAGGCTGCAGCGCTTGTCAGTCATTCCTGTCTCCTGCAGCATCGCAAGCTAAAGCCAGGTGTTTATTTACTATAATTACAGCAAATGCAAAATGCACCATCTGAATGAGAAAGGAGCACATGTTGTCTTCTACTCATTGAATTGCCTGGCTTGAGCGAGTTAGAGAGTCGAGGTGGAGCTATACATGCTGGGCACCACTACTTCATCGCAGCAAATATTCATGTTACATCGAAATTCGCCCGATTAGCTAAATGAGTGATGAAATTGAGGCTGACAACATAATTTCACAGACGACATGAGCCTCAACGTATCATCTTACAACTCCAAAAAGCGCGATGTAGTTAGTTCATCCTATCGCTGTCAGCTACAGGCCCTGCAATTTCGATGTTCACAGCTGAAGAATAGACAGACCACTCAATCTACGATTGGAGGTGCGATGCCCCTCGTGATTGCGGGGTAATGGCGGGGTCGGGAAGCTACAAATGCGCGCTCACAGTGAAAGCTCACATGCTTCACCCGACTATATAATCAGGAAGGGCCATTGATGATTTCGCACCAGGTTGGAAGAAGAGATCATGGTATATGGCGCAAGATTTTGCGTTGTCTTTGAGTTGCCTATGTAGTAAATGAAGGTATCTGTGATAGCCAAGGTTTGTGGGTTTCTTGTACACTAGTATACGACGGGTTCTCAGCTCATGAAGTCACAGTGCTTCGTCTCCAAGTAAGCCCCAGTTCATTGCGACAGAGCTAGTCGTTCTGGGAATGCAGGGATAACATGAATACTTCTAAAGTTCTATTTACAGCGACGAATTTCAAAATGACGTATCGCGGTTCGCAATGTGAAATAAGAAAGCCTAGCAAAATCACAACTTACCTTAGGTAAGCTAGGCGCAAAACCTCTGACGTGATGTGGTTGATCCTCATCCTTCAACACCAACATGAACGCGTTCGCAACGCGCCTGAGTCAATAATAGCGCGTTGAAAAGTGATTTCATCAACAAAAGCCTCACTCCCAGCACCTCGCTAAGAACCTGTCCTCACACGCAGAACCAAAATGCCCGCAGTAAACCTCGCCAGACTCCCACTAGGCGAACAACTCACACTCGTCCGCCAAGTTCTCGAAACAAACAAAACCCTACTCAAAGTCCTCTCCCTCGCCACAACCCTGAACCTCCCAAACTGGTACCTCGCCGGCGGCGCCGTCTCCCAAACAATCTGGAACCACGTCTCCTCGCTCCCGCCCACAACAGGGATCTCAGACTACGACCTCGTCTACCACGACGACTCGGACCTCTCCTATGAGGCCGAGGACGCCGTGATCCGCCGCGGGCGCGAGCTGTTCGCGGGCATCCCCGGCGAAGGGGTCGAGATCCGGAACCAGGCACGGGTGCACCTGTGGTATGAGGAGAAGTTTGGGGCGCCGTGTCCGGCGCACGAGTCGACTGAGGCTGGGATCGATACGTGGATTACGACGAGCGCGATGATTGGAGTCCGGGTGGAGGCGGATGGATCGTGGAGGGTGTATGCGCCAAGGGGTTTGTCTGAGTTCTTTTCGATGATTGTGAGGCCGAATCCGACGGTTGGTGTCCAGGAGGCGTATGAGAAGAAGGCGAGGAGGTGGATTGGGATTTGGAAGGATTTGAAGGTGATGCCGTGGACGGAGAATGAGACGCCTATGAGGTTTGGTTAGCTGGAGGAGAAGAAGAAGGGTGAGAAGGTGAAAGCCTTGACTCGAAGCGTTTGAGCAAGCTAAGCGGCTTTTCTCGCGCATTTCTATATTGCTGTCACTCTGTCTGTGAAAATTAGAAGCCACTCCGATCAACAATCATCTCTCCCAGCATCTTGACAACCCCGTCCCTCCCCTTCTTAGCGTATCCCGACAGGTCATCCCCGTACTTCTCTTCAAACTTCCCATCAAAGACTTCTACTGACAGCCACCCTCTGAAGCCAGTGCTCATAACAACCTCCAAGAACTGCAAGATAGGCAGATACCCACCGTCGAACGGCAGCGGTCTATGATCATGGCTCCAGCGCCCCCGGGGTCTCAACCCACTCTCATCCGGCTCTTTGCTCAACGGCGGTGAGACCTCGTAGGCGTCGCTGATCTGAAGGAAATAGATCTTCTCCGGCGGAACGGTCTTTGCAAGCTCCTGCAGTGAGATCTCATACGACATCTTGAGATCTTGCTCACTCACACCGCCAGTCTCAATGCGCCCCGATTCTGTCGTCGGATCTCCCCATTCCCCACCAGCAGACTGGAAAGTATCCAAGCAGAGCCCCAAATTAGGCCGGTTAGCAAGCTGCACAATCTTCCACACATCCTTCCACGACGGCGCGTGCGTAGCCCAGCACCAATTCTCATACGCAATCTTGAACCCTCTTGTCGCGAGAAGATCCGCTAGCTCCGCCAGGTCGGCGACAAGGTCTCCAATAGAGGACGTGATGTCCGGCGAATCCGACGATCCGACCTGCAGCATATCCGTCCCCACGGCGCTCATGATATCCATCCACCCCCGCGCGCGCTCAAACGCTTCTTCTCGCTGCTTGCTGCCCCTCGGCCACCCTTCGAAGTTCGCAAAGGGCTGTAGGACCATGATTTGGAGGTTGAGCTGCGCGCATAGGTCGCGGATCAGCTTGCCGGCTGCGCATAGCGAGGGGTAGTCGTCGGCTGCGATGTCGCCCTTGTCAAGGTGTCGCGTGGCGTAGGTTTGGAGGTCTGGGAAGGAGAGCTCGATGCCGTTGAAGCCAGCGGCGGAGATTGCTGACAGTTTGTCTTCAAGGGTGTGTCGAGGGAGGCCGATTGAGCATGAGGCGAAGGAGATCGGATTGTTGAAGGGTGATGTGATTTTGGACATTTTGGATGAGTCGTACTTAGTGATCTGTCCTGAGCCTTGGTGGTTACAACTCGAAATATTCGTCGATATTGTCTCGAAAGGACCTGTTTGTCAGTCTTGTGATCGATGCTCGAAAGTCAGGTTGATGTTGATGCTGTGTTTGTTGATGGCGTGGATGCGATCCGATGATGTCAGTGCTGTGATGTGATGTCAAAGACATGTCACTGTACCCCTTCGTCCAATCTCCACTTAGCTCTTTACTTAGCTTCGGTCACCAATTCGAGGAGCAGCCGGATGGACTGGCATTGTATGGCATTCTATTGGCATTGTGTTCATGCTCTAACTTTTACCTCTATAATCAAACAAGACGCCAATTTTGTGTAGATGATCTGAGCAGTATAGTACAATAGACAACCTGCTAGTCAATCTTCGGTTGCCCAGCTTTCAACACTTCAGCCCTCTTGACCGACTGGATCAAACCAATACCCACAGCCGCACTCGCGCCGTCGTCAATTTGTGTCGTCCAGAAGGACTCCTGTCCCATCGCCCGAATCGACTTGCGGCGCTCGCGCTCGGCGACAGAGAGCATAAGCCCAGCCTGTTTGTTGGCCTCCATCTCCTCGAGGTGCTTAACGCGCGTCGCGTACCGCTGGTGTCTCTGCTTGCGAATCTGCTCCGATCCAATGCTCTCCAGACAGAAGCGGACGACGGAGCGCAAGCCGAGGAACACATGCTCGCTGATGAAGATGGTGATGGGGAGCGCCCACCACGCCCCGCCGCCAATGCTATTTGCGCCAAACAGGTGAACGATGGCGCCGGTCGAGAGACTGCCGGCCCAGGTAAGGAAGTCGAGAGAGTTGATCCACGGGCCGATGCCGTCGGTACGTACGGGGGGCGGGCGGCGATGTTCCATGCAGATCTTGAGGAAGTCGGTGCGTAGCTCGACGATGTTGTTGATGAGGAAGCCGATGGGGATGAGGGGCCAGACGGGGGAAAAGAGGGCTAGGTAGCCGAACTGGAGAACGATCTCGGCGATATCGTCCTGGACATTGTACTTTTCCAGGGTGGCCTGGTTGCGTGCGCTTCGAAGGAACCTGGCTTCCTCGGGGGCATCCTTAACAATGGACATGAGCATCGTGTCCTTTGAGTGCGAGCGCTTGTACTCGCGGTAGATCCCTTGAGCCTTGTGCTTGAGGACAGGCATGATGTTCTCGTCGAAGAATCCGGAAATCTGGCCAGTGACGACGAGCGCGATAACCTCGTCACGAAGTCTATCTGCGTCGACGTGGAAGCTGAGGTCGTCGTCCATGTACTTTTGGCCAATGGCACCGAGGAAGCCCTTGGTCATGCCTTCAAGCCAGGGGACGAAAGTGTCGCCAAATGGAACGTAGATGAAGGCCGTGATGAGAATCGGTAGGTAGTTCGTAATGATGTTGAGGACGAAGATCTTTTGCGTGAGAGACATTTCGTGGTAATCGGCCGTTCGGTGGTTCTCGTAGTTCGTGAGCATCGTGGCGACTTCTTCGAGACCGCTGCTGATGTAGGGTAACGCGATGGCGAGCAAGCAGGTTGGAACGTATTCCTGTCCATGGTTAGCATCTCATTGAAGCACCAAGGCATCATAAAGAGAACTTACAATCAAGTTCTTGTAGGGGCCGTCGTAGCCTTCTGAAATAAGCACCTCAATGGCAAACACAAGGACGATGATGGCACCCAGCGCCAGAGCGGAAAGCAAGACAAAGGGAATTTGGAGCAGTTGGCGGGAGACCGTCTTCCACTTGGGGAAATAATGCTTCTCCTGGCCAGCCTCGTCCTTGATAATCTTGTCGTACTTGAACTGCGGCCTGTTGACTTTGACCTTGCCAATTCCCTGCACGTTCCACCGGATGCTGAGGTCTACTTCCTGGATCTTCCAGTATTCCAGGAAGATGGTGCACCAGACACATGTCGCGATGGCGTAGGTGAGGGAGTACTTTGAAAAGTACATCCATGCAATGACACCGGTGATTGCGGGGAAGGTGAGGAAGAGAAGATAGGTCTGGATGAATGCGAAGTAGAAAGCGACCTATGTGTACGTTTTGTTAGACGCTATGGGTAGAGACTGCAGGATGGCGGGACTCACCTTGGTTCCCCAGAGGTCGCGAATGGAATCGATATCGTCGGGCGTCAGGAACAGCCGCTTGCTGAGATGCTTCATGAGAGATTGGTTCGTCTCCTCATTGTGCAGAGGGAAAATGGCCTTGACATTCTTCCACTGGCCCGTCTCGGGCGTGATTCCAGCGCCACCGAGAGACTTGGGCCAGTTGACGAGGTGGTAGACTGAAAGAATGTCCTCTGCCTCGAAGGCGCCGTCGACAACGGTGGTCTTGGTGCCGCCGGGATGTTCGGGGACGATGCCATAGAGCCAGTCCTTTACTCTGGTTGAAATGTCAGCCAAGGGCTTCAGCTGACTGTGACGATGGTTGGTCCAACTGACCTCGACTTGTAGACGGTGTTTCCTAGAAGCTCCCGAGGAGCCTTCACGAAGATAAGAAGGGTCTGATCATAGCCGGCCCTCACTTCCGTCTGGAGACCAGCAGACTCGAGTTCGTTAAGGAGTGTGGTGAGCTCCTTGACGGAGGTCTCAGAATCTGGGGCACAGTCAGTCGGCCAGCCCCATTCCAATGACACTTCCCGATCATGATAGAAAGACGAATGAGAAATTGACATACCGACTTCACTGAAGTCGTAGACGACGACATATTTGTCGTTGTAAGACTGCGGCTTGTGGGGAAGCTTTGCCAAGGGGTCTGTCACCCCTAGTTTCTCCATTATGCCCATCGTCCCTCTACAAGACCTCGCGCAGCGCGAGGGGGAGAAGGCGTGATTATGTAGGGTAGAAGGGTCAAGAATGGAAGCTCGGCACCGCCGACGTGAAGAAACGTCTCCAGTGCTCCACGGGCTGGGGTGGAACAAATTTTAACAAATGGAACAAATCGAGGAACCGAAGTTGATGAACCAGAGGGGGCCCCTCCGTAGTTCGCCAAGGAGAATGGAATGAGGAGCGGTGGGATGGGCAAAAGATTCGGAGAAGAGACCCAGTTTAGGTGTGACCCAGCACGTTGGATCCCACAGATCCGTCCGAAGGGCTGAAGTAGTGTGATAGGGCCGAGAGTGACATCCCAGACGACCGACCAGTGAACACTTCTTTTGTCCAGTCGTAAACCTTTGTGTGTGGTGCGGTCACTTTGGTGGTGTGTATGACGTGTGACGTGTGACAATGACAACCGCTGGGCGTAGGTCAAGACTCGGACCACAGGGAGAGGAAATGGAAAGAAAAGGGAACAGATTGGCAGGAGATCGAAACTTCAGCCCTGAAGAGAACAAGAGCATCCATAAGGTAAGACGGGCCACGGAACATACGGCCAGGGCCCTAGGGATACGAAATAGATGGGGGAAATGTGGCCCTGGCTCCAGATTTCAACCCCTTTCAAAACTCAACCACTTTGGAAGATTCGCCCTGCCAGGAGACACCAGTGACCAGGCCAGGCGTGCCAGGCTTCCCAGGCAGAGACTTCTCTCGCCTGGAACATCGGCAGCCCATGCGTCCCGCGATGTCTCTCTTTGGCTGGCGCTGAACCGCCAGAAGACCAGTAACGCGTCAGCGGCCCCGCTCGCCCAGAGTTAACGTTGCCGCAGAGCCGCGAGCAGGGGAATCAGAGCTCTTGGGGTCCTGCTATGCACTGATGCAGTAAGGTGGCCGAATTGGTCCAAGGGAAGATCCCCAGTCCGGCACTTCGGCTCATCCTTGGTACTTACGTAAGGTCGCAGAGGGTCACGTGGAGTATGAGTATAGTTGAGGCTATAAATAACACACTCGGGAAATGGGTGAAGGATATTCCGAAATATAGCGGAGTGGAAGCTGCGGAGCCTGGGCTTCAGGGCATTTACCATCCCCTTTTCCATCCGTTCCGTCGTCATTTCATCCCCGGCATAAAACCCATATTCCCCATGTCGGTACCATCAAAGGCCGAAAGAGGCGGCAAGCGGCAAGAAGACAAGAGGTAGAGGCGTAAGCAGTGGAGGTCCCGCAAGAAAGGATAATAAACGAACAGTCGGAGTGGCCTTGAGGATCTATCTTAACTGTCACATGTTCACGGCCAAGAGCTTCGAAGCAATGTCATACCAAACCATACTCATGGACAGCTGCAAAACACAGGTTGAAGGCGGATTTTGCGGACTTAGAAAGCTTGCTTTGCATGAAATGAAAGATGCCAGTTGAATTGAGCCAATCAGATGACGCAAAGTTGCGGACTTACGGGAGCTTGAATTGTTTTCGGAATCGGCCTAACGACATACCGAGCCAAGCTCACATCCGCTTCCAAGTTTTGATAAGGAGATTGAATTCCTCAACGACAACATCGTCTGCACCTCCTTCTATCTCATTCAAATCTCTTAACAAGTCATGGCTACACGATCATTAGTCGTAGGAGGTACGGGTGGCATTGGCTACGCCATTGCCTGCCGCCTCGCCGCAGCTTCGGCATCCTCACAAGTGACTATCAGCGGCCGCACCGAGCCCAAGGACATCCCTCACCCCAACATCAAGTTCCGCGCCTTGGACGCATCTTCCATGCGCTCCATCAAGCGATACACGGACGACCACAAGTCCCTCCAAGACCCACAACTCGACCTGCTTGTCCTCACCCAGGGCATTCTCACTATGGCAGGTAGAACGGAGACGTCCGAGGGAATCGACCGCAAGATGGCTCTTCACTACTACGGCAGGCAGCTTCTCATCCGCGAGCTGAGCCCCATCCTGAAGGATGATGCCAAAGTCCTCATCGTTCTTGATAGCACCCGCGGAAGCCCGACGAAGCTGATTTGGGACGATTTGGACCTGAAGAAGAACTTCAGCCTGCAAAAAGCAGCGGACCACTGCCTGTCCATGACGGACGCCATGATCCAGGCCTATGCGGCCGAGAACAAGGTCAAGAAGCAGCACTTCATCCACGCCTACCCTGGCATCGTGCAGACCAACATTTTCCATACCATGCCGTGGTATCTTCGGACCGCGACAAAACTCCTGTCCAACGTGATGGGTGTACCGGCTGATACCTGCGCCGAGAGACTTCTGGAGGGAGTGGACGAGGCCTCGGGGAAGGACGGCGCATCTTGGAGTTGTATCGATCAGAATGGCAAGGTGGTGGGCAACAAGGCTATTTTCACCGAGGAGGATTTGAAGAAGGTCAAAGATCACACTTGGAAGGTGATTGACGAGGCGCTTGCAGTCCCTAGTGAGTAGACGGAGAATAAGCGGCGTGCACGTGTAAGATTTTGAGGTTGGCCTGTATTTCGATACCACATAATTGAGAACTCACTTTCCTGCGCATCGAAGATCAAGTCGGGCACGTAACTGCCATCGCTTACGAGATCTCAATCCATGTTGTTGATGTCCTATCAGCTACCGTGGAGGGGATCGGGTTTGCCATCTTACAACCTCGGAAGGTCGCGAACTCCACCGATCCGGGAATCGCAGGGCCGGGCCCGGTGAGCAAGATGGCTGACGAGGGAACGACCCCGGCATCCCGGTAATTGTGCAAAATCTCTCATACATGAACCGTCAGGCACTAACAGGCAAACTATCAGCCGAGGGAGCAAACAAGCAAACACAACGGCCAAAAGAAAAGGAAAAGCGGGGTCCGCAAAAGCAATATGAAGCGGGCGGCACGACGGATCAGTATCCCGAGGAAAGGGGCGAACACCCTTGGTAGCAGACAAATAGCAAAGTTTGCTCTTTACCAGGCGACTAGCGTCGGTGATGGTAACTTTCAGGGGCTGATTTCCTTTTCCTTAGCATCACCACAAATTCGCAATGGCACTTTTTGGTAAATTTCATGTGTTTTTCATCAAAGACCAGGATCGTCCTGTCACACTTTATCCATGTTGATTGAGATGCATCTTTGCTTATCTGAACTTAGATCACGCCGCTAAAGTGGCAAACGCTGAGAAAGCTGGCAGCGATGTAGCATACATAACCGTGTCTTGGTGTCTCCAAGCAGATGTCTTCATTAACGTGCATTCAAAGTTCTGGTTGGCGCAAGCTGGACGTATTCATTGTCAACCCGGCGCAGCATTGAGCGCATCATAATCGGCAACTCTCCAACGACACCGCTCACAACATCAATGGACAGGGGTAACTTCTGTCTCCCTTGCTTCGAACGTGGCGTATTATGCCAGTCGCACCCGAAGAATGAGCCGAATGGCCCAACGCCGCCCCGGTCAGCCGCAGCATCGATAACGGACGAGACCGAAACGCCAAGGAGCCCGGCAACGAGCCATGATATCCGCCGCAGCTCTGATTTGACCTGCCGGCAGTGCCAAAAGAGCAAGCTTAGATGTGATCGAAAGCAGCCTTGCGGCGGGTGTGTTCGTACAGGTGCACGTTGTCGAAGTGCCTCGGCTGCTCCACCTCAAATATCCAAGAAAGATCATATGAAGATGCTTCAATCAAGGATAGGTCAGTCCGCAACATTTTTACTACAAAGGGATATGCCTTGGAGTGAGGCATTCAATCTTCATACTACAGATACTGACAAGATAAGTACATACAGCCACTCTTGAACGGCGCCTTGCGAGAAGTAGTAGGAGTGGTTCAATCGAGGTCAACAAAGCCCTGAGACAGAGTTGCGAATCTTCAGCAAGCTCGGACCTTGATGGCTCCAGTATTGATAGTCCTCAAGAGACCTTGTCTGTTGATACGGACTACTTGACTTCTTTATCTGACGCGGACTTGACCAACATGGCACGATCCGATGTCCCAACTAAGACACCTGCTCCTGTAGATTTCACCTCACTGCCTATCATCGCCAACGATGCATTCAACTACACGGGCGTGCTTCCGACGTTGCCGGCTCAGACTCTTGACACAATTCGGGATATTGAGCCTTTGATGAGAGCTGATCTGTGAGTATTTGTCCCAGGGCATATGTTAAGACCTCACTTTGATACCTGTGTATCTTGTCACTGAACATTGAATGTAGTGACCAGCTCTACTTTGACAGAGTTCACTCACTTACACCTTTCTTACACCAATCCTCGTACATTCGTATATCAAAGCATTTGCAAAAGGGGCCAGCAATGGACGGCCGCTCTACTTCGGACGAATCCAAACTTTCGCATACAAGTCTACAGTACGCAATGTGGGCGATGGCGTCTTCTCTGTCGTCGCAGTTCCAACATTTGCGTGACACCATGTATCGCGAAGCCCTCGACCGCCTTAGGAATCTCGACTCTCCTGAATGTCCAATGGAGAAAGAGGAGGCTTTGCTAAAGCAGGCCCAGGCGTGGATCCTCATCTCGATGTATGAGCTTATGCAAGTTAGTTTCCATCGCGCATGGGCAAGCGCAGGTCGGGCGATACGCTTGATACAGCTCCTGCGCCTGAGCAATATTGATGCAGGTTGCGACAAAGTCTCAGGATCAACCAAAGACCCAGGTTCCTTTGTCGATAAAGAGGAGAAGAGAAGGACATTCTGGATGGCATTTTGTCTGGATGCTGTTATTTGCTTGGTTCATGATCTGCCCCGGACGTTCACTGCATCTCAGGTACGCACCCTTATCCAATTCAACAGAAACATTAGCCAAGCCTTTCTCAAAGATTACTGCAGATACCTCATATGTTCTTTTCTAATGATCAAATTTATCCAGATATATACCCGGCTTCCCTGCTCTGAAGACGCATTCCAAAGCCGCACGCCCACCATCTCTCTCTTTCTCTCAGAAGCTATGGAGCTACAGACAGCAGCAAAGCAACATCCGTTCTTGGAATTCATTCTATCCATCTCGGTGTCCGAGCAGATGCAAGTTCACAAGAATCGATCGAAGATGGGGCCTGAAAGTGGAACGACGCCTGCCCAATTCTGGGAGCGTCACATGTTTGTGGACTCCGTCCTCGCGCGGCAAATTTCACGTCTGCAGGGCCTCCCCGTATCTCATCGCGCTGGATCTATAACATTACTTGCCAGAATAGTGGCCCAAGTCGCGTCACTATCACTTCTAGAGGTGGCCGCGACCATGCCGGATACCACTGCAGAGTACGATCATCTCGTTGTTGGCTGTGAGGAAAGAGCTGTACTAGCAGCTAGAGAGATTGCACGCTTATCGAATATTTTACTATCCGATTTCAACATTTGCCAGATTCACCCATTTACACCAGCGCCGTTTCTTTTATGTCGGGAAGCTCTGGTCAGGTTTCAAGAACGTGGCATGGCGTTAGAAGATGAGGTCAAGACGATGGAGGAAGCATTGGGAGAGTTGAAAACTTCAAATGCATTCTGTCAAAATATTCAGAAGCCAGAGCCGCCGCGGTTTGGGAATGAGAATGCCTTGGCGACGCCTGACTCTCTCATGGACTTGTTGATTGAGGACCCGAGTATGGGAGACTGAACAGCCCCTGGATCGTGCCCGAGTGGTGGGTTAAGATTTTGGTCTTTTCTGAGCGTGTTTAAGGTCCATATCGCAGTCATAGTTCGCTGCTTACTTCGGCTGCATCTCAATTGAATTTTGGAGGCTTTTGTCCTACGTAATGAATTTGTCAGCGATGAAAATCATTACTTAAAGGCTGGAAGAACTGACTGTCTTGCAAAATCTGCACGAGATACTCGCGTTGTCTTTAGACTGTTCCCGGCGTACATCGACCTTATCTCCGTTTTCACTGAGGACAGGCGATTTGCCAAAGGGTAATGGGCCGAGAGCCGAAGTCTGTCGGCGAGGCCGTCATTGCTCTGAACACTATTCGGATGAGATCATGATATGCCGGACAGGAAGACCGCGAACTCCGGTGTTTCAGGCCGTGCACCTAACATCAGTCCAACGTTGATATCACATGTGCAGCTAAATGAGTAAGCGCCGCCAACAGCAAGGTCCTTCTTGCGCAACGGAGATTTAGATATAACTGATCTAAGGATAACTACCCCGTTCCATATTCAACCGATTGCAGACTTCCTTCACAAACATTTTAACAAGAGCCCTTCTTCAATCATGTCCGATGCTAACGAAAGGTTCGAGATTGCCATCGTCGGTGGTGGCATTGTAGGTCTCATCACAGCGCTGGGCTTACTTAAGCGGAATATTCCTGTCAAGATATACGAACAGTCCCGCTCCTTCCGCGAGATTGGTGCCGGAATCGGCTTCACAACCAATGCACGAAAGTGCATGGCTCTACTTAATCCAGCTATTGAGGAAGCCGTCAACGCCGTTGCGACACACAACGGTGAGAACGAGGATGAGCCCGAAGAGTGCCTCCGTTTCAACGATGGATATACTTGGGATGAGACTCGTCCTGACGAAGAAGATATACCTCTGTATAACCTCGACACTGGGCATGAGGGATTCATTGGCTGTCATCGAGCTCATCTCTTAGACGAGCTTGTTAAGTTCATTCCAAACGATGCGGTCGAATTCCGTAAGAAACTGGTAGATGTGACAGATGAAGACATAGGGGGAAAAGTGCTTCTGCATTTTCAGGACGGCACCACATCCAGCGCTGATGCAGGTAAGAGTCGCACTTAGCTGGTGCTATTATCATTCAATTATGACTTTCAAAGTCGTGGTTAATGTTCGCGTTACTGATGCTTACAAGTCATTGGATGCGATGGCATCAAGTCCAAGGTCCGACAGCTAGTTCTTGGACCTGACAATCCCGCTGCGTACCCTCACTCCAGCCACAAGGTCGCCTACAGGGCCCTGATACCCATGGATCGTGCAGTAGCCGCCATTGGAAGCTTCAAAGCCCATAACGAGCACTGTCACACTGGTCCCCGAGCACATGTCCTGCATTTTGCGGTGGCAGGTGGCAAGATCCTTAATTTTGTGGCCTTCGCCGACGACACCACTGATTGGAACAAGATGGACGATGGAGTTGCCAACATGACAAGTCAGACGACGAGGAAGGAGGTTGCTGATGTATTCAAGGATTGGGGCCCTACGGTCAAGAGTCTCATCGACTTGCTGCCAGACGAGGTTACTAAATGGGCCATCTTCGATACCTATGACCATCCTGCTCCAACCTACGTCAAAGGGAGGCTTTGTCTTGCAGGTGATGCAGCTCACGCCTCCACTCCTCATCACGGAGCCGGGGCGGGTATGGGCGTCGAGGATGCGCTAGCTTTAGCCACACTCTTTGACAATGGTACGAAGATAATCCAAGGCCTGTCCAGACCTACGCAAAACGACAAGTCTGTTTTACTGGAGGCCATGTTCCGGGCCTACGATACTGTTCGACCACCTCGTGGGAAGTGGCTGGTGAAGAGCAGCCGCGAAGCCTGTGAGATTTACGAGTGGAACCATCCCGATACTATGCGTGACTGGGATAAATGTCTCAAAGAACTCGAGGAAAGATCCCACAAGATCTGGGATTATGATATCGAGGGAATGATTGGTCGCTTGGAAGCTGAGTTTGCGGATCAAGTCCAGTCTCGTGTGCAGCCTCGACAAGACGCTAGCCCCCCAAAAGCTGTTGCACTATTGAGAGTCAAGGGTGCCATTGCGGCATAAGTGTTCCATTAAGATAGCAGAGTACAATGAACCAAAGCGGAATTAAGAAACCTCAATTCTCGCGGATTCCCGTCTTAGCCGTCTTGATTGCTCTGAAACCTGGGACATGGCTCAGCCGCGCCTTGCAAGAGCCAGAAAGTATCGAGCAGCTGAATAGAATGAATTTGTACCTGTGCAAGTATCGCCCGTCCCAAGTTATGGGGCTCTTCGAATTATGTAATTTGCTCCGAGTTTGAATCTTAGCCGCGCTAGTAAAACGACATCGATGTTGGCTCCATGTCTGATCTCATTCAGCTGCTGAGACTGGACCAACCAGACCCTAGATCTGCCACGCTATTCATGCGCTCAAGACATCATTCTGGCTTCTCAGAGCTTACGGGGGTTCTGTTTGCATTGGTTCGTTGGCAAATTCCTGGGACACTAGCGTGACTCTGCCAGCCGAGGACCAGTTCACTAATCAACAACAATATGCCGTGTTTGCGATCATAGATAATACTGTGCAGACGACGATAATCGGGTTTCTGCAATATCGAATAGTCACGGACAAAATGCTGAAGGGCGATCAATTCTAAGATCCCCCAATATGAGATTGCCCATCTTGACTTTTGACTGCGAAAGTTTAGCCAACGATCAGGCCATAGTTTAATACCATGGTTCATCTCATAGCCTCATCCCACCGGTAGATTCCAGTTCATCAGAGATCAGTAATCACCTCAACAACCAGAATACCATAGGCCGAGGGTCATGAAAGCCAGCAGTAGGGTAGTGCTTACGGATCCTCTGATGAAAAAATATGAACCAGGAACAAGAAAAGGTCGTCCGCTCTCTTAAGCTTCAAGGTTTCGGCGTGAACAGTTGGTCAAGTCCACCTGTCACCCGAAGTCCGGAAAGGCAATAACCAATGACACGGATTTCAGCAACGCTAGACGCCGATACTCCTATCAACTCAACAGATCTTCGCCAGATTCTGCCTGGTATATAGATCTCCCTATCCAAGGGCCGTGGCACTGGATTTTCGGATTACCAAGCATCCCCTCATCACAAGAAACAGCGGCAGTGTCTCGAAGGCATGATCATCGCCGCCAAAATGAGTACAACAAGCCAAGCCTCTTCCATCAAACCTCCAGTAATGGACCGACCAGAAGAAGATGTTGAGAAAAGGGCAGGTGAGGAGGACAGCACTTCTTTCGAAGATGGTGGTCAACAGCAACTCGCATGGGACGACCCCCGTGAGTCGAGAAATCCCAAGAACTGGAGCCTTCTTTCGAGGCTGTTTCACACTGCTATCCCATGCTTTTTGGCATTCGAAATGTTAGTTTTCTTCCTACTCACGCCTTCCGTGTTGTCTAATCTAACATGATAAATTTTGCAGCACATTCGCAACCTCAGTTACAGTACCCGCGACCGGTCTAATAATGGAAGAGTTCTCCGTCTCACGCACGAAGTCCATCCTCCCATTAACGCTCTACACACTTGGTCTCGCCATTGGGCCCCTCTTCATCGCACCGTTCTCCGAAGTAATCGGTCGCAAGTGGATCTACGCCGGATCCTGCACTTTTCTCCTCGCATTCCTTGGGGGTGCGTCGGCGGTGACAACATTTTCTGGGCTTCTCGCCTGCCGTTTCATAGCTGGAACACTGGGCTCTGCCGGCATCGCTGTCGGCGCAGGAACCATTGCCGATGTCTGGGAACTCGGCAAGGGAGCTGGCGCATCACTGTTGTACATCCTTGGCCCGTTTCTGGGACCGACTTTGGGGCCTTTGGCTGGAGCTTATATCATACACGACAGAGACAACGACTGGAGATGGACGCAATATGTTCTCCTCATGGTTGGTGCTCCCATCTGGGTCGGGGCTATGTTGATGAAGGAGACATCAAAAACCTGGATCCTACGCAAAGAGTCAGGGGAAGAGCCCATCACTTTCGCGCGACTTGGCAGCATTGTTCGGATCGCCGTCATGAGACCGACAAAAATGCTCCTCACTGAGGTTATCGTCTCCTCGCTTGCCATCTACACAGCTTTTGCCTACGCCATGATTTTCAGCTATTTCGGCAGTTGCTCCTACGTGCTCCAGAAGTACTACGGTTTCAATTTGAGAGAAGTTGGATTGAGCTTCCTCAGTATCATCATTGGCTATTTCCTCGCAACCTTTGTTTTTGCTTTCCTCGATGCCAAATTCAGGATACCTGCTGTGCAAGCTGGTAAAGGCTTTCCCGAGCAGCGACTGTATGCAGCGCTCGTGGGTAGTGTTGCTCTGCCTGTGGGATTGTTCTGGTATGCATGGGAGGCTCATCGTGGGGGTCACTGGGCCGCCTTGGTCGCGGCTGGTATCCCATTTGGACTGGGCGCGTTTTGTTTATTTGTGAGTTATGAGGTTTCCGATTCGAAGCGGAGGCTGTAACTAACTCATTCAAGTTGTCTGTCATCACCTACATGGTTGACTTTTATGGCCAGAAAGCCGCGGCATCTGGTAAGTACATGTGTCTCTTTCGAGAAGCTTTTCTGGTTTGTTGGAAGTATTTCTAACTTGTTCTTCAGCCCTGGCCGCAAATGGTATCCTTCGATACATTCTGGGTGCTGTCTTCCCCTTGTTCACCCTCCAGATGTATGAGAAGCTTGGCGTGCATTGGGCTGGCAGCGTGTTTGCGTTCCTCTCACTTCCTCTGATACCAATCCCTTGGCTTCTGTTCAAGTATGGCGGAAAGTTGAGACAAAGGAGTAGGTTTGTGACAGCTTAAGCTGCGGGGTTTTTATTTATTTGTGGGCGGCCACAAGCCTAAACTGGTCAGATGAGGCCTTGGGATATGTGCATAGCCTACTCATTCTACGCCTGTTACTACTTGTTACCTACAAGTCAGCGATTGCAATGTCAGGTTTCATAGAAACGTTGACGCTGTTGCGCGCTTCAGCGAGTTTGCTGATTCTGGGAGAGATGGTTAATGACTAGCATTATAGATTGGGGCAGTCCAGAAGACTGCAAGAACAAGAGCTAATACTTGAAGTAATTTATCATAGGTATTAGAGACTGAGAAAGTTTAGAGACGGTGATTTGGGCTGATTTGCGTTTTCTGCCCCCATGTAGGGGCCCGGCATTCCTCAAGGGTGAAGCGCTGGCCCGCTCCTGCGGTCAAGACTCAAGAGTGCACGTGGCAGTAACCAACAAACCTGCCCAATTAGACCATACGGCCCAGACTGGTGTTATTTACGAAAGGTACATAGCTGTAAGTATCTGGCCTGTATGTTGGTAACACCTATATCCCCGGAACGGAAGTTGTGCATCCAACCTGCTACATCGAAGTACATGCAGCTACGCGCCTAGCTTTTACATGTCACACAGCCCCTTCTGCGCAGGCTACGTGTGGCATCAAAGCCTACAGGGCGCAACTGAGATCTGAGAACACATGAAGAATCATGAGCAGTGGGAGTATCGACGTGATTTAAAGCAGAGCGTCGCCGTAATTCGACTGGAGTACCGGTGACTGAGAATGTGCCATCGCAAGGCTCTGGAAAGACCTCTTGCAATGGCTTAGAAATACCTAGGTTTACCGGTTCTACCATGCAAGCGGGAACCAATAGGAATTTATGTGCATTGTCGTAGTCTCTTCGGCGCTTACATGCAAGCACTTATCCGATTCATCGCAGCATCGTTGAGGAAGGATTCGCACAGCCCCTTTTGCGGGCAAACAGGGAAAGAACCGCATTTGTGAACTCAGCTTGAAAGCAGGCTCTGGCAAAAATAGGAGATAACGGCTTCGCGCGTGATGGAAAACCTTGAAGATGAGAGGGGCTCTCATGCACGAGAGTCTTGAGTTTGTTGGTCTCAAAATAGGTCATCTTAGGCACGAGAAGTGCACAATCAATACGAAGAGAGGGTAGGGGCATCTGAACACAAAGGGCAAAATTCCTTTGCGACAGCAAAGACCATGACTTCATGCAAATGAGCCTAGAGCTACAACAGAACTAAAGACTACTTCGATAACCAAACCAAAAAGTTGTACTGCACACAAGATGAAGACCTTTACCTCTCTCATTGCCTTACTCTCCATGCTTTTGCTCTCAACAGGGCTTGCACCAAACTACACAGCGCGGTCTCCCACGCCAGCACCCGCTCCCGTTCCAGGTATTTTTGATGACATCCTGGACCTCTTCTCCGATGTCGTTGACGCTTTGAGCGAAGCTGGAAAGTTTGTATGGGATCAGCTCGATGAAGCTGAACAGGAACTGCTCGAAAGTGACGATCAACTTGTGGTCGATGGATGCAACGTCGTGAGATGCGGAGTGGAGCTCGGCTTCACATCTGTCAGGTGCCTCATTGAAGTTGTAGGTACCAAGGGCATTGGACAGGTTGGCAAAAAGGAAAAGCTTGGCTGCCTGGCTGAAGTGAGTCATTCCCATGCTTACCCGTCGACTTTTGTCGTCTCACACGGCGGAGCCATCAATATGCTTACAATCCGTTCGACAGGTCGCTGAGACGATCGATGATATTAAGAGTCATAAGCTTTGCGATCACTGCTGGGATGCCATCATGAACAACGTACTACCCCAGGTAGAATCGGCGTGATATATATTTGAGGCTAGTAATGAAGAGATGTGAGAGAGATACGGGAAGATTTTGCTACGAGATGAGGAGTGTGGATTATTCATTTGGATGGATTATCTATTAAATGTTTAGGAACTTTTCATAGCGTAATTTGAAAGTCAAATCGGCCGTTCAAGAAGAGCACATCCTTTTCCTTAGAAGCATTAAGAAGCCTGAAAGATCAAAAAGAGTTCATCACCAGCGTGGCTATATTTCTTGACGCTCATGCTGGGAATCAAACTCGGAGCCTGTCGTCGAGTAGGCTGTGGGCCAATTGAATGTCGGACCTGTAACCCTTCCACCACCCAGCCGATTTGACCTGACCCCCAGGCCTAGAGGGACGCCTACTGACTGGTGATCGGAATGCAATTGTTGGGACCTATATGTGCATCGTGGGTGGTATATTCGTGTAGGCGAAAGGAATATGCAGATACACGTGAGGAAGGTTAGTATGTTCGGTATCTGCCATCCTAAGTGTATGAATAATATTAAATGTCTAATAAGTAGCAAGGAGTCTACACGCCCGGTGTCGAGAGGTGAACATTACGTGTTCCGTCCATCGCCAAATGAACATCTGAATCATCTCGGGATCCAAATTCCTCCATTCCCGTATGCCCGGTCTCTCAAGGCAGCACCCTCCGTTCTCACTCCAGCCAAGTGAACCGGAATGCGGTCTACCTGCTTCTGAACTCTGTCCCTCGTCTCAACGTACCGATCAGCCAAGCTCATCTCGCTCCGCATGGTCCTCATCCTCTCCCGCGTCTCGATAGGACACCAGTTGTCACGACTGAGACTAGCCACAGCGAGCAGCACATCCACTCCATAGGCCTCAAGCGCGGCTTCAGAGCCAGCGACGGGAGGCGCAGCCATCCGCAACTGGCCCATGACGAGAACCTTGAGCTTCGTCTCGAGGAACAGAGCGCCGCCAAACTCGTGGATCAGGTGAACCGTGGCGACATTTTTAGCGGCTACACGTGGTGTGGCATACGGCGCGGGGCCGACGGTGATAATGCTCTCGTGCCAGTCTGTTGATATCGCTTCCAGTCCGGATCGGGGAACGACCCTCGCCCAGCCGAAATAGACGCCACGCATTCGCATCCTCACGTCTTCTGGTATACTCTCGAGGTTCGCTGTCGGAATACCCAGTTCCATGCCTCCTCTTCCTGTACCGCGGACAACTTTGCCATCGAACTTGATTGGGAATGGATCGGTAGGACCAGAGTCGGGACCAATCACTTCGGGAGGGGCTTCTTGGAACCCAGCTTCACCTGACTGCCATGCGTCGTATCCCCCACCCCTTGTGGTGGCATACTGTTCCTCGTATGCCGTAACATGCGTCTTGATACCGGACTTTTCTATGCCCGACTTGGCGTACGCGATATGAGCGGCGTGCTTCGTCACAAACTTTGCTTGTGAGATCTTCTTCGTTCTAGACTGTACCACAGCGGCAGCTGGTCCGATATACCGGTTGACGACAGTCGTGGCAACCACAGAGCCGGCCTTGATCCCAAGCTCCAGAGGCATGCTGGCAAAGCTTGCGCCACGAGTAACGCTCATATCTGTGGACGTACTCGCGACCCGGAAGACGGGGCTGGGGCAAAGAACCTTCCTCTTACTCCCATCACCACCGCCTCCAGCGCATAGCACGAGCCGGAAGTACCCATCATCGGCGGCCGCGGGTATGCGCACGACGTGTGTCTCTCTGGGCATATGCTTTGCCAGATTCTTGGGTGCCTTTTTGAGAAACTTCTTCAAGTCGCGCTGGCAGCCCCTCTCATCGCCCTCAGCCATGGCTGCGGGTGTCCCCTGCATAGAAGGCGTCACGTCAAGCCATGATGTGTTTGCACCAACTAAGGATTTCAGATTCATGCCCATGTTCCCTGAGAAGCCCTTTTGCTGCAGCCATACTGTCCTCGTAGGTGGCAGAGGGGCATCGGAGAAGATTGTGATGGTGATAGAGGTTGAAGGGCCGCGATACCACACGAGCGCGCCCGAGTGGCGGAGAATGGAGTAGTGCTTGGTGTACTCGAACGGATGACTTATCAGCCCGCCCGCGAAATACTTGGTCTCGTCTAGGGCGGTTTGCCAGAAAGTCTTTTCCTTTAATTCAGACTCTGTTGATGCGGTTTCTGATGGGGCGTAATTGGGTGATAAAGGGGGCCGATGTGCCAGTGGAAACGTCTCTGCTGTTGCGGGAGGACCAGGGAAGAAAGATCCAGGGCTAGACGGTGCGGGCGACGGAGAAGGACGATGACCTGCCACCGGGAACGTTTGGGCTGTTGAAGGGCCAGGAAAGGATGGCTCCGGAATGGACGGCGCGGGCGAGCCCTTCCCACCTGCTTGAAATGACGGCGATGGTGATGGTCGATAAGGTAGGTACTCTTTGTGAGCAGCAACAGGAGAAACACTGGGTGAAAAGTGTGATTCTGGGGTTACAGGACCTGGCGATGGAACCCTCCCAGGTCCGAAGTCTGGTACGGGAGCGGCGAAAGCCAGGCGACCGTTAGCATCGACTCCAGGGAACTCCTCATACGCCGGTGGTGGATCGTAGATAGATGTCGCTACAGACTGCCGAATATTTGGTGTCGACCGGGCGGCGCGGAGAGGGCGTTGACGTTGAGGAAAGGGGTCGAAATCCGGAGGCGGCGGCGGACCTGGCGGAGGGCCCGGCAGGGGTTTGCGCTTGAAAGCGGTCTCCATGACTCTTCGGCCGGCGTTGCCGGTCACTCAGATCCTCTTGATTGCTGCGGGGACGCAATGTTCCTGGGGAAGTCCCTCACAACTCGCTGGTATGAGACCGGCGGTTATGACTTCCAGCGAGTGTCGATGAAAAGACGAAAAGCGAATTATCGTTGAGGCTACTCCCTATCGAGACCTCGTATCCGAGGATTGCGAACCCCCTGAGATTGCGATGAATCTGGAAGTGTCTCATCACGTGTCGCCAAGCTGTCAAGTGTTGAGAAGAGCTCATGGGTCTGTTGATTGATGCTGTGTAGTCAGCAGCATTCCCTGCCAGGATCAACTGGCCAAAGCGCCCATAATTGTCACCTCAACGAGCCTGAGACTGAGAATTGAAACTGCCGGGGGTAAGTGATGCGAATAGAAGTTGCAGAGACTCCCAGTTGGCCACAGTTGAGCAACTGACGATACATTTTCCGATACTCATCAACTAACTGTACATCCTAGGTTAGCTCGCGATAGTGTTCGGGTCTTTTCAGAACCCTTAACTTCAAGGGAACCTCCCCGACGAACCTTCAGTCTCGAGCTAAAATGCAATGGCAGGCAAATCCGCCACTAAACTCTGACAATTTGACACCGAGCCACATTCTTAGGGCCACACTTTAGGGGGCTCTTCAGTGGATCTACTACCATTTAGCGTATGGAGTTATCAAAGTCCGATCGTCTAGGTGTTGTGGTGGCTCAACTGAACTCTCCATGTGAACGGCCTTAGCTGTGCTCAGAGAGACGTCGTAATGCTAACATGTAAGCGCCTTTTAGAGTGAGTTACACTGGACATGTCAGCCGCCGGCCCGCGTAACTTCCAACGAGCATTAGTAGTCTTCATCGCCTCAGCTGAACACAACTTTGTGATGGTGGCACACCGGTCCTTGCCGATCTCAACACCAGTCAGCAACGTTGCCACAAACTGTAGCTCTGTAGCGACCCGAGCATCGGTGTCACGGAGCAGACTATTCGGCGCCGAAGAAACGTCCAATTCCTGCCGGCGGAGAATCTGCCTTCTCTCCCAACCCCGCGCCGTGCCCTTGCATATGCACTCCGCGCTGCGCCGGCAACGCTCGTCCGGGGGCGTAAGTCCACGACCCTGAAGATCATCGAGCTCTCCATCGTCCGTGGCGCAAGGAGCTGTCATCTAAACGACTCGTGTCCACTTCAATGCAATCCTGTCCTAAAACGGCTATTGCCACTCACATCGTATTTTAGCATTCGCATTCGCACCCTCGCTCGTACCAACACCACACACTGAAGACGTTCGACGAGTCGAACAGGTAAGGCAAGGACAAACATTGGACCATCATCCGGAACCCTTCAGCAGCCCGAAATCCGCGGTCTCATGGCCAGCGCCGTCAGATGTGTGTGGCTATGAAACGCGGCGTCCCACCATCCCAAATGCCGTTCTACGCTCAAGCCCCTAACAAACACAGCTCCCCCGCCTCGACGTCGCGCAGTATAACGTCACTGGAGATCATCGGACGGGAAGCCGTGTTGCTTCGATTGGTTGGAGGTTACACCGTTCATCCCCGGGGCGGGCTCGGCTCCGGTCGTAAACGTGTCTTTCGCGTCTTCGGCGAGCATGCACCCGGGCACAGGTTGTTCGTCTGCATTTGGGCAGATATAAGCTGCTCGCCATCCCGCTGAAAGCATGGGGAAATATTGGGCAGAAAGACTTCACTTTCCGTCAGAACTAAGTCATCAATTATAGGGCGGCTTGCCGACAACACTACAGTACTCAAGATGATTATTCCACACGATATCTCGAGCTTGGGCAATGTACGACTGGCGGTCGCATTGCCTATCGTCCTCATTGCTTTGGTAGATACCGCGGGATTGAGCCATTGGTGCTAGGATATCACATGCTAATTGCTGATGCAGGGTGTTTTCCGTCTGATCTCGAGGGTGGTCTACAACATCTACTTCCATCCACTGAAAGACTACCCTGGACCGAAGCTCCACGCAGCTACCCGTATCCCGCTCAGTCGAATGATCACCAGCGGTAAAGCTCACAAGAGACTGGCAGAGCTTCACAAGCAATATGGACCCGTGGTCAGGCTCGGCCCAGATACAATCGACTGGGCCGACCCACGCGCTTTCAAGGACTTGATGGGCCATAGCAAGGGCGGTGGGGGCATGGAGAACTACAAAGATCCCGTCAATGCTAGGTACAAGCCGCACAGCATCATCAATTCCGGCCGCGAGGATCATGCACGCATTCGCCGTGTGCTAGCCCACGGATTCTCCGCCCAGGCCATGGTCGATCAGCAGCCCCTAATTCAAACGCAGATTGACTTGTTGATCCGACGACTCCACGAGAACTGCGAGGATGGAGGAAAGGCGTTGAACATGGTTTCGTGGTACAACTGGACGACTTTTGACATCATTGGCGACCTGGCCTTTGGTGAGCCCTTTGGTTGTCTGGAGAACTCGGACTATCACCCGTGGGTGTCAATCATTTTCGACAACATCCATGCCGGTGTATGGAGAAATCAGTTCCAGAGATATTGGATTACACGTCCATTTGCCAGGTGGTTGATTCCGAAAGAGTTGAAGAACAAGACAAAGTTCCACAACGACATGAGCCAGGAGAAGGTTCAACGCCGTATGGCACTCGGCGAGTCAAGGCCGGACTTTGTCCAGTCTATGATGATGAAGGAAGGCCCCTTGGTACGTCTAATCTTCAGGATCTCTAAACGTCCCTACTTAGGTACCGAACCTAATAAAACAATGTTTCAGGCCATGTCGAAGCCGGAAATTGAGCAAACCGCAGACACTTTAATTATCGCCGGCTCAGAGACGACGGCATCTGTGCTCTCGGGAGTAACTTACTTCCTCACGATGCACCCCGAGGTCATGGCCAAGTTGGCACAGGAAGTTCGCACATCATTCAGCTCGGAGCAAGAGATCGATGTACTCAGTGTCCAGAAACTCCGTTACATGCTCGCAGTTCTCGACGAAAGCATGCGCGTTTACCCAGTCGTACCCATGGGTCTCACCCGAGTTGTCAAGCCGGGCGGTGACTACATCTGCGAAAGATTCGTGCCGGCGGGTGTAAGTGTCTTTCAAAACACCTACATATCTATACAGATCACGTTGCTGACAAAAACCCAACAGACGCGAGTGATGGTATCACAATGGCCCATGTACCATAACGATAAGTACTTCGCAGAGCCCGATTCTTTCATCCCCGAGAGATGGCTTGGAGACCCCCGCTTCGAGAATGACGATAGAGCCGCTCTCCAGCCGTTCTCATTCGGTCCTCGGAACTGCATTGGTCGGAAGTAAGTAACGCCAATGAAACAAGATGCACGACGCAAAACATGTGCTAACTTGACCTTTACAGCCTGGCCATGTCCGAAATGCGAGTAATTCTTGCCAGAGTCATCTGGAACTTTGACATGCAAGTCGCAGACGACAGCAAGAACTGGACTGATCAGCAGCTGTTTGGATTGTGGAAGAAGGGTCCTCTGAATGTGAGGTTGACGCCCCGGAAAACAGTGTGAGAGGATATCTCAATGGGCACCTGGATTACCACACGGAGCATCAATCGGAAGCTTTCTCGCATATTTGACATTACCATGGACAGATTCAAACCACGATAAGATTGAAACAACCTAATTAGTCAACAATACCACAAATTCTACCCTACAGCTTCGGCTTGAACTCAAGTTTTAGTTGGTCTTCCGCCTTCTTTGTCTCCTTCTTCCACCACTCAACCCTGGCGTTGATAACCTCAGAAAACGCTTCAAGCCACTTAGGGTCGAACTTTGGCAACAATCTGCCTGTATTTCCCTGCACAGGCTCGCCAGCAATTGCCCGCAATGCTTCAAAGTATTTCTCAAAGTCGGGCGACAAAGTGAGGAAAGGAATGCCATCACCCTTGTATTCCAATCTCTCCTTCTCCCACGTTTCTTGCTCACTTAGAGGGGGCAATTTCCCGCGGTTCGCGAAGACTCGTGCTGCTGCAACGGCTTGCCACTCAAAGACGCGGAAAGTAAAGCCGCCCGTGACCTACGCGAGAGTCAGTACTTAAGCCCTAGGCACGAATTTCCCCTGAAATCAAAACGTACCATTCCAACAAATGCAAGGGTTGGGTCGTCGATATTGAAGACATGCTGGTAAAGCCCTGGCACTCGTCTATTCTGCACCTTTTGCTTGGGCAAGAATGGGAAGCTGAAGTCATAACCGGTTGCAAAGACGACAGTATCGACTTCATCCACTATACTTCCGTCGCTGAATGTGATGCGTCCACTTTTAGGACAGAAACTAGCGATCTGCGGCTTGATCGTGATATCGGGGTGCGTAAAGGGCGCCCACCCGAATGCGGCCAGGGGTTCTCTAAGTGATGCGATGACTGGCTTTTGAGACACCAGCCGAATGTCGTGGAGCGCATCAAACGCAGACACGGAGCCGCCGACAACAATGACTTTCTGTGAATAGTCAGCTCCGACCACAAGATGTTAAATGTAGAAATGTCGGCATACCTTTTCTCGGAACTCCTCCGCGTCACGGAAATGCTTGCTATGCTTGATTCTGTCTGGGAACTTCTCGTCGAATTCGACCAGACCGGGGATTTGGGGGATGTAAGGCAAGTAAAAGTGACCTGATGCCACAACCACTGCATCGAAAGTTTCTTGCCACCAGTAGTCCTTCGACTTTCCGGGTACAACCTTTCGCAACGTGAGGACCCATTCGTTACCCCTTTTTTCTGCAAGTTCAACCGTGGTGCTGAACTCAATCAACTTATCGTGCCCTCCACGAGTGAAAATCCCCTCAACCCATTCTCTTATCAATTCTCGGTGTCTGAATGGCGCGCCTGGGCCGTATTGTGCCAAAGTTCGGTCGGACAGGACCTGGGGTATCGGCTCCTGCGTAAACGCCATGATTTCGGGAGTGATATTACTGTGTAGCGTCTCATGAATACCCGTGTCCGAATATCGTAACTGGTGAGAGTTGTTCTTTTCGGATCTTGGAGTTTCTGTAGGGAAGCTTTGAGGGATTTCAATCGGCGCATTTGCGCGTTGTTCGACTAATGCGCGCAAAGAAGGGATTCGGGGTGGCAGTTCCGGAGTGTATACCCTACGTGTATAGACACACAGGTCAGACCTCATTCAATTCACAACTGACGTGAGGCCGATAGCCTTCAAGAATATGCTCACCATGTCCCTCCAGCCAAGTCGCGCCGTTCGAAGACGCGTACAACATCAAACGCTTGCTCCTTGACCAAAGCGTCCGTTGCGATGGCTCCAGCCGGGCCGGCGCCAATGACTGCGACTCTCCGAATTTCCTGAGGCATCATGAATCATCGGGGTTTCTAGAAACTGCACTAAGATTCACGAAGGATAACCATAGTTGAGAGCAATCGTTCTCAACAAGCAGTGGTGCTTGCAAAGTACAACCCCACGCCGGCGTCGTTCCATCCGAATTGTCTCATCGAACATTGAGCTAATTACCGAGCGTCCGTTGGCGATATCGGCTGCGGCATCAGCTCATGTCGGGCACATCCCGAAATGTCGTGATGAGCTCTCTTGATCAACATGTGTAGCTTACCAACACAACTGATGAGGGTGGGGTCCTTCAGTGATTGCATCACAACCCCTGAAGAATACGCAACGCGGGACTTGTCCCTGCGCTAAGTAGACTGGATGCGCGTACTATCACTCGTTTCGTCGCCCAGACAGAACAAGAACATGCAACGGAGCTTTTCTTATCATGAAGGAGGGGCTCATAAATGTGTGATTATTGATATTCAGCCAAAATGATAGTGATCAGACTTGGCCTCTCAAAAAAGGTACAATCAACGACGGCAATAGAAGGGATGGGATAAAGTCCTCGACAATTGGAAGCACAAATACTTGGGAGGTAGTATTCGGCTGTTTAGAAGCCGGGACGTAGTTGCTACAGAACGTATCTAAAGTGCTCGTTTTCTTTATCGGTTAAGTCCTTGAATGCGAGTCTGTCCCGCTCACTTTCGTCTAGACCAAGAGCATCCCGTCTCTTATTTTCTCTATAGAGAAGGAGTTTTGCTATCCGGGTAGTACTGTTTAGCTAACCGGGCAGTAATCCACTTTTCTAACTAATCGTAGCGTCCAGATTATTAGAGTTTTTTTTTTAGCCTACGCGTCCCGTATTAGCTATAACTAATATAATCTCCTTACACTCTACCTAGGCGCTTAGATTACTTCTCTTTTGCGTCTTTAATTAGCGGAGACTAACGCTTTTAGTTTAACGGACTAAGTCTTAGTTATATTATAAAGTGTAGTACGTAGCTTAGTTATTAACGTAATTAGAACTATTATGGTGAATAATTATAAAGTTGTGGTCGCGGGTAAAGGCCTAGAGGGTAATTATAAGGGTGTTAATTAAATTAGTAAGCGCGCTATTTATAAAAGGGTTTTTAATATATAGAAAAAGAGTAGTATTATTACGAGGGCTTGTTAAATTGACCTCTAGTATTAAAAGTTATAATAAATTTATTATTAATTAACTGTGCGACGGTAACGACGTAGTAGTAGAGGTTAGAAGTAGAAGTAGTTAAGTAAAAGTAGAAGTAGGTAGGTAAGTAAGTAGTTAAGTAGAGGTAGAAGTGGGTGGGTAGAAGTGTAATTAGAAATACGTACTGGGCGGAAGTAGAAGTACGTACTTAGAAAGTGGAGGTTTTGAGCTTAGGCCTGCGCGGTAAGTGCGGGAGGTAGATTGGGGAAGGTACGCTAAAAATTTCTTGGCCTCTGGTTGGCTGCACGGGCCATATTAAAGTGGATTACTGCCCGGTTAGCCAAACAGTACTGCCCGGATAGCAAAACTCTAGAGAATAACGTAGAGGCCCAAAGAGGACAGGATAGTGATGCAGTAGCTAGGACACCGATGTTAGAGTTGTTGAAAAGATGTTTGCCTAG
The DNA here is from genome assembly GCA_001563135.1 of Colletotrichum simmondsii. Taxonomy (NCBI): domain Eukaryota; kingdom Fungi; phylum Ascomycota; class Sordariomycetes; order Glomerellales; family Glomerellaceae; genus Colletotrichum; species Colletotrichum simmondsii. The sequence goes on along the minus strand of JFBX01000586.1, from coordinate 33,539 downwards.
GTCGACTTTTGACGTACCAAATAATCAACCCCGTCCATAGCTCAGGGTAATGTTGGGCTTTAGTCTCGCTTTTCACAAGCTGAGGCCCAACTATGTTTCCAACGCAATAGGCGACAAATACGGCAGACGCCATGAAACTCTTCTTGGTTTCTCCTGCAACATTACTAGCCCCAAGGGTGACCGTCAGGCTGACGACCGGCCCAAAGAACCCAATAAATGAGTATCCGACAACAGGAGCAACTGGACGATGGCCCCAGTCTGACTTCCATATGATAATAAAGCCTGCAATGACTGGGAGAGTGCATCCTATCAGTACCGGTATCCGGATGTTGCGGTACTTGGAGCAGAGCCAGCCAGCGAGGGGGATACCAATGGCGCAAATTGCACCGAGTGGAAATTGAAAAAGAATGCTATCCAAAGCCGAGTATCCGAATGTCGAAACGATGAGGGGACCGAACCCAGATACAGCTCCGTTGACTGTATACCTGATAGCCAGTTAGTGTGCGCTTTCGAGGGAAGCTTCTTTGACTCCTCTTACCCCGAGGCCATGGTCAAGGCGACTAGCCAGACCTTGATGTCCAGTAGTGCTTCCTTGATCTGAGCAGTCTTGATGGTCTGGTTTTTAAGTCCAGTTTGTCCCTGGCGCAGTCTCTCAATAGCGACAACTCGCTCGTCCGCAGTGAGGAACCAAGCGGTCAGAGGAGAGTTGGGAAGAAAGAAACACCAAATGCCAAACAAGAACGTCAAGCCTCCGGCAAGCACATATATGTACTGCCACGGGGTCAAGGAGCCTCCTTTAATCTGAGCAAATCCGTAGTTGAGAGCGCTCCCAATGATGGTGAACCAGCCAGTTCCGGAAAACCACCAACTCTGGCGGAGTGCTTGTTCTCTTTGAGTGTAGTAACCGCTGACGGTAGTCATGAAAGCTGTTGGAATGACAGACTCGGTAAAACCTATATCACAGGATTAGCGTCACTTCAGTCTCTACTTGACTGCAACGCTATCCAATCATTCGCGGGATGATGGCTCCTCACCTAAGAAGAATCTCTGAACCAGGAGACCTTGCCAAGTCGTCACTCCCGCTGTAGCAGCACAAATAATTGACCAAATCATAACCACGGGTCCGAGTGTCCATCTAGTATTGCAGCGTTGAAGTAGGTATGTCATTGGGTACGAACCAATTAGCTGACCAAAGTAGAAGATGGAAGTTGCCCAACTTAGTCGCGTTGTGTCGGTCTTTGGCGGGGTGAAAGAGGCATCGACAACGGAGAGTTGCAGATTACCAGTCATTCCGAATAGAGCAGCACTCCCAAGAATCGCCTGTACGTAGCTGTGAGTTGTGTTCAAATCTTCATGACGCCTTCTTGATTGCCCACCTTATCATAGTAAACCAAGCCATAGCCTTGACCGCATCGTTCCATGTCAGCATTCTGCCCGACCTTCTACTCGTAGTTTTGGGTATTTTGCTGCAATTACCTATCACCATGGCTGGCATCAGGAAGAGATCGATTTTCCGGAGCACCCGCTTCTCAATGACAGGATCAATGGCAAGAGCTTCCTCGCCAATTGCCTCCAGTTTGACTGCCTGACTAGGTGCATATTTGTCATCTGCTCCTGATACTGTGAAAAGTCCATCGTCAAGAGCCGTATGGCGGCTTTCCTTCGTGGTATCGGTTGACATTTTGACGGTTGCCGATTCTTCTGGGAAGAACGTCGGTATCAATAGTTTAGAGGCATTCCGTTGTTTTAGATCGCCCTCAATGGAAGTTCCCTGATTACGGGCAGTCAACGCGTGCCAGAACGAAAGTCAAGACTAAGAGATTAACCCTTGCGACTCCAAGATCCTGGTCTGTCCGCGCCATTCACGAGAACACCTCGACGCAACATTGACAGATTGCCTCATCTGGATCCTTCCTGACGAATACTTCGGCCCCACAGCGATGCATCCTCTGGCAAGGGCCAGCTTCAAGATCACACGGCACATCTATTGACATGTAACCGAAAGCCTCGGTATTTGTGTTCTAATAGTAATGTCCCGACATCGGCTTTACTCTGTTTCCAAAGGATCGAGACTTTCATTTGCTGAAATCTAGACTTGATGGTGGGATTATCAATAGAGTACTTTGCCTAAACCCTTGCAGCGCAAACGCATTGCAACAAAACCATTTTCAATTCAGGCAGTTGGAATAGAAGAAGTGTCTGCTGCAGAAGAGCTACAAGTTTTACTGTTCATTGAACCTCACGCATTATCAAGATAACAAGCCAAACACTGGCCAGTCTCGGCGTAGCGAGCGCCTAGGGAACTACCAACTCCGTCGTTCTCAGTTCAAGATGATAACCACGATCTCAAAGACAGCTCCAGTCCATGTACCTTACATTCAAGCTACCGAGACTACCGAGCAGCTAGATTGGGCAGATCTTGTGGCCTTGGACCTATCTAAATTTGACAAGCCCGGTGGTAAACAAGAGCTTGCGGAAGAATTCACGAGAGCGATTGAACAGATAGGTACGATCACAATGCGTGCATTATTGTTTCATCCTCACAGTCTTTCGACAGTTAAAGCTAATATTCCTCTTCCAGGCTTCTTTTATGTCGTCAATCATGGTCTCAGCCGGGAAGCCATCGATCAACAGTATGCTCTAGCCTCATCCGTTCTCAGTCTGTCGGATGAAGACAAAGCACCATACAGAGCAGCACTCGAGGCCGGCGATTTCAATGGGTGGAAGCCCCCAGGCACCAGAGAGCTGATACCAGGCGTTCGGGACAACTTCGAGATTTACAACATCCCAAAGTTCATCCCGGAGCATGCGTCGCGACAGCACCCCGATGTAATTAAAGAGAACTTGGCGACAATTGAGAAGTTCTCCCGATACGTCAATGAGGAGATTGTCCGGAAGCTCCTCGTCATATTTGCACTGGCACTTGGTCTCGAGGACGAGGAGTGGTTCGTCAAGAAGCATCGCTACGAAAAGTCTAGCGGTGACCATCTCCGATACATGAAGTATTACGCGAGAAGCGAGGAGGAGAACCGAAAGCTGGGTGGTGTTTGGTTGAAGGGGTAAGAAATGTCTCCTGGAAGAAATGCTTTCTGTCCGCCCCAATAACATGTACCCGATACTAATTAAGAGATCGAGGCACTCGGATATGGGCAGTCTGACATTGCTCTTTCGACAGCCTGTTGCCGCGCTCCAGGTCCTCACGAACGACGGAACCTGGAAGTGGGTACGCCCACAGACGGACGCGCTGACAGTGAACATTGCTGATGCGCTGCAATTCCTCACGAGTAAGTTGACCTATCTTCGGGACCTTCCAAACGCCGTGAGTATTGACACCACCATAGATGGGTACCTTAAGTCAAGCATCCACAGAGTCGTAGCCCCTCCGAAAGACCAAGCACATATCGATCGCCTGGGGGTAATTTACATGGTTCGCATAGAAGATGATACGGACCTGGTCCCGATCAAGGAGTCTCCCGTTCTACAGAAGCTTGGCCTCTCTGAGGGCGCGGTACTTGGAAGTGACGGTAAGCCTGTGAAGGCAGGAGAGTGGGTGAGGGAGAGGATAATCAAGAACATCGGTGCCACGAGTCAGTCCAATGGCGACAATTCGGTCAATGATCTCGAGGTTATCAAAGGTGTCAAGACGACATATTTTGATTGAGATTCATGACCAAACATGGTTGCTATTGCCTTACGGCTATTCCAACCTGGGCTCAATACATAGACAATGGCGATGCAACATTTCTTACAGGAGAATTTTACTCGCGTCATACAGACACGTAGATGTTCTTGGCCTTGCATGGCGGCGCACCTATGATCCAGTGCCACAGCGCCGATCCCGCCGAAAAGAATACCTAGTGAACATTCGAGACGGTAGCACCAAACCCGAGGGTGCAGACTAGGGGTCTCTCAACAGATTTGTACAAATTGAACTAGGCTGCCATCTTATAATCCTCTTTTTAGCGAGGAACTTTGTCATTTTGACAACTCTTTAATACCGAATCATCGGCGCCAAAGAATCTTCTTCACAACAACATCACACTTCATAAATCCAGACTGAAGTCAAGGATTTCACAACCAGAAGGTACGATAGCATTGTCCAAATTGCAACCGCGCCGACTCGAAATCTCACTCTTAAAATGTCCGGCATTCCTCTCACCGCTGGCATTGAAGCATCCAACAAACGGCCTCCACACGACGGCCCCGGCCCCGCGTTTGAGCCGGGTCCCGCCGATTTCAAAGCAGCAAAAAAGGCTGAGCGCAAAGCCGAGAAAGAGCAGCGACGCGAAGTTGAGGGTCCCTCTCGCACAGAGAGCATTGTCCAGTCAATCAAAAACAAATTCCAGTCCGATTCAAATACGCCTAAAAAGTCAAGGATAGAGAGGGACCGAGACGGTGTTCCTATCCAGTGACTGTTGGGTGGATCATGCCGCGAGCAAGAAAGTCAGCAGAACCAGCAGAGTGAGAGGCCGTCCAGCATTCGAGCTATGATAAAGTAGTAGCAACGCTTATCTTTACAAGAACAAATTGAATAAAATCACTCATACCTCTCAACGTCGGTGTATGATAAGCCAGCCTCCAGTGATATCTTTAATCCTGCAACCTGCAAAGCGTGCCGCGGAAAGCCGTGAGTCTTGCAGCAAGACAAGTCATCTCACCCTCACGTGGCCCTACTAATCGCTTGATAGATCCAAGCATGACGCACTTGTCTGAGAGTGCGGCTGAACATCACAGGCTGAATGCCTAGGCTGTGTTCACTGCGCCCCGGTGCCCGGGCTATGCCAACAGACCTACGTCATTCGCTCAAGACGCCGATCCGGCCCCGCTCCGGCTAGCTCGTCCCCGCTCCCTGCCTCCAGGAAATCCGTAAGAGCCCCACAACGCGGAACAGCCCCGTGAATCCACTTCCTCCGGTCAGATGATGAAATTCAGTGTACATCGTCTTACCCTTTTGCGTAAGTCCCCAAAGCGGCGGCAAGTCGCTCATTGCGAGGCTGATTTAGGTGACAGCTTTCAGAACCCTGCGATTCGCTTATTCGGAGTTTAATGAGCTCATCCTGGTCGATCCATGATCCTTTGCGCCGCTAGAAGCCTTCTGGAAGGCAGATTTCATGGTGATCGTGGCTTCCACCGAAGCTTGTTCTTTCGCCCCGGGCAGGCACACAGGTAGGATAGGCAGGAAACTTGGCCTCACTTTCTCTACCATGACTCGATGTTCTACTTAAGCCATTAGTCCCTTCCATCTACTTTCTGTTTACATCTGCATCATCATCAATATCAATATCGTCACAGGAACATACCGCTCCATCCACCTCAAAGAGAACACAAAATCATTACTCCTACCAAGTTCTCAAATACAACAGTTCTCTTCACAAAGGACTGATCAAGGTCAACCTACCACAAACAAACCTTACGCACCTGTCGGTACCTGGGTCCTTGACGCTCAAGATGTGTATCCCATTCCGATCAAAGAAGCACACATACAGCGGCTCCGAGTATGCACCAAGACCAGCCATGGGCGGTACACCAAATTACGGCGCCATGCCGGGCTACGTCAATGATTCCAGCGGTGGCTGGCGCAGAAGCCGCGTGCACGGAAATCCCCGTGAATATAACGCCGGCTACACGGGAGCGAGTGCTGGAGGCTTCGGCTGGGGCGGTGATGGTGGAGGTGGAGGACACCACGGAGGAGGTGGTCACCATGGCGGTGGTGGTCACCATGGGGGAGGCGGTGGTTGCGATGGCGGTGGTGGAGGTGGCGGAGGTGGAGGCGGTGGTGATGGAGGCGGCGGTGGAGGTGGTGGATGCTAAAGTAGGAGTACGGATCGTGGATGGATGCCTTGCGTTGATACCTTTATGACTTGCGATACCTGTTCTTCGTTAGCAGACAATGATTATGAATAATGCTTATAGATTTCTTCACACGAACTCATGCACGTATGAACGAACCAAAGTAAACCATCTACTGAGGTATGTCTTGGAGACTGGAGAACTTGCGTACCTGCATCCATCTGTCTACATTTACAAAACATACGAAGTTGCGAACCTAAAGAGTCCCATTCACCTAGATTACTACTGAGTCCGTTCAGCACATACTAAAACTAAGACCGTGTTTCTTCATCACCATGTTCAACCCTCGAGGTCCAAACGCTCTCGGATCATCATCCTGCCACAATAGTTCAACAGCTTTGGCCGCTTCTCGGACACCCCCTGGTGATCGCGGATTCGAGTTCAGTCCCAGTCGAAAAGCGTGGACGTGCTCTGGCTTCTTACAACAGGATGCCAAAATCGACCCCGGCCACAGCATCATCCTCCGCAGCGGTGACTTACTGGCATAGACGGCCCAACATAGAGGTAGTATCTTGTCTATCCGAGATTCTATCTCAACAAGGAGTTCCGCGTTCTTATACATGTCTTCGTGGAAGGCAGAATGAAGGATGAGAATTAGAGCGGTGCGGTATATGGCGACGGCTGTTGATTGTTGGTAGCGAGGGCACGCGTCTTCGTCTTTTAGAACATCGGATGAGGCATCCAACGAGTCTAGCTTCTCCAGGAGTGACTTGTAGGATTGGAAGAGACCATCGGACGTGGATCCACTCAGTTCCTCTTTCCTACGCTTCTCAAAAAGGTTTGAGACATCTGGTATCATGGCAAAGAGCCCATGGCCGAAACCTAGCATAAATCCTCGCGACTTGAACTGGCTCAGAAATTCCAGAGAGTCAAGGAAAGGATCCAGCGTCACGGGGTTCTCCTCTTGCAAGCCTCGTGGCGTGACCGATAGCTTCAGAGCGAACATGGCGTATATCTCCAGGAGAAAGCCACGGATATGCTCAGTCTTCTTTGAAGCTGATGGCTTGTAGGTCTCAGCTGCCAATTCCATCACGTAATGACGGCTAGCTCGAATATGATGATAGACGGCCCCCGAGTTATCGCCTTGGACCCCCTGCACAAGTTCAGTCGGATGCAACATGCTGACAAGAGAAATAGACAAATGACTTACTTCGAAAATGCATAGCATGATGAGAATCAGAAGCGTGTAGAGCTTCTTGTCCTCATCGCGTTCGCCAAATGGACACGCCGTATCGTCACAGAGCGCTTTTCGTAGTCCTTCCAGCAGCCGGGCATAATGCTTTCGAGTCATGACTTCCAACTGCGGGCGATCAGGCTCTAAAACGGCCATATGTGCTCCTCCGATGGCAAGAACGCAGTCCATCACTAGGCTATCGGAAGCTGCTAGAGGTAGCACGTAGTTGATAAACGGGTTGCCATCTGCACTAGGACCACGAGCTAGTAGCTCCGCGGTCATGTCGAGGTATTGATCATACAGTGGCCTTGAATTGCTACTCAAGTTCGAAAGTGTTCCGAATGTGAGAGATGCGCGCAGAGATGACGAGCTCTCAAGTGCTTCCGGGATAGATGCCGTCGTCAGAACGGTTGCTCTAGGTCGACTAGGTAGCGTCGTATGCTGCTGGGAAGATCCATTGCTCTCCGAGGTTTCATTTTTTGACGCTACTTGGTTTGGAAAGAGATCTCTGGTACTCTTGTTGGCAATATCTTCTGCAGAAACAGGCCATGTGCACTCCCGTCTGGTGCGGGCACAGGACGTGCAACATGGTCTGCGTTCGTCACACTTCTTCCGTTTAGCGCGGCATGTCAAGCAGCCGTTCTTTGACCTAGGAATGTTGCGGCGATACTTGGTCGGGTAGCGTGCACCTTCTTGTCGCAGGTTGTGCTGATCTGTTGCAGTTGACATGCTTGTGCCTGAGCAAGGTGGTTTATGTTGATATCTTGATGGCTGGCGTTGCTCGCAGGAATGGCTAGCTTGGGCGCGCTTAGATAGGGATGAGGTCGATAGAAAATATTGACCACTAGATATGTCCTGAGTACATCCATCATGCTATAGACAAATATCAGAAATACCGTAACTTTCTACGCCGTCGGATGCCTCTCGCTTGATCAGCGCGACGCTGACGCGCCTGTCAGCTGACCATCGAAGGATTCGCGATCTGGAACACAGCCCCCGCCCCGCTATGCCCGACGAGTGAGCCAACTTTGTTGTGAAGCATGCCTGCCCATCAATTGTTCTTGTTAATAATAACATAAATTCAGTGAAACACGACAAGATCTGAACGATATGCTGCCTGTGTCTTCACACCTAAGGCGTGACAAAATTTCACCATGAAACATTGAGTTATGTTCTAGCCGGAGGCAATGGCTTGTCACCTTCTGTATATTCAGGCGGACATTTCACGCCTCATCTTGTGATCTGGATTATGCTGAGAAACCTCGATCATCTTTTTCAATCTCAAGATAGGTATTCATATCTACTGAGGCCTTGCCCGTTTTGACTGAAACCCCTTGTTCCTTCCGTCCTTCAATGACTTGGTTGAACCTTCCTCCCCAAAACCTTTGGGCGTTGCTTCCTTCCTCTTCTGAAGTTGGCCTTAACGCGAACATCATGTGATCAATGAATTAGAACTGGAGAGGAAAGAGCTGATCAAACTTTTCAACTAGTGGAAAGTACCACAGGAAGCAATGTTACTGCCTTTGGAGGTGGGCCTTCCCAAAAATGTGCATCATCGGGAAGATAGTCTCCCTTTCCTCCCGTCTCAACAGTGAATGTATTCACAGTCTGCTGATGAATCTCGCCATTCACGTCAGCAGTCACTTCTCATTCACCAAAAACCTCATCTCAGAACGTCACGTCAATAAAGCCTCAAAGGGCTTACCTTCCTGTAAGAATGCCCTCTCCTCCGCCTCCCACTTATGGAATCTCTCAATAACACAGATACTTACCTTAGACCAAAAGGTATTTCTGCTCACATTCCATCACAACCAATACCTGCATACTCAATGGCGGGCGAGAATGAACAAGAACCTGCTCCGCAGGATACTCAACCTGCCTCTTCCGCTGGCGCTCCGGCAGAACAGCAATCCAACCTAACTCAAGAGCAAATGCATCTGCGTGGAGGCTGCATCGACCACGATGGCTTTTGCTGTGGTGTCTGGTAAGTATTCAAAATCATTGAATTTTCATAGCAGATGAATCTGACAGAATATCAGGCCTGCCGATGGATGCTACCCTGGAGCGCTGTGTGCATTCTGCACTGTTATGTGAAGCAGACGTCTCCTCGATATAAAGACACTGAGATCTCCAGATCGCTCCAAAGATATTAGGGTGGTCAGAATGGAGACGAATGGCAAGCAGAAGAATGACAGAGCGATCGCAGAAAGTCTAGACACAATCATCATACCAAAGAGATACCTCAGCTTCTGTCCCTACATTTCCGCATCTGAAATTGCATTTGTGATTACTGACTTTATTTTCAACCAAGATTTGATGCAAAATTGTTGAAACTTCACTGATACTGTTCCTGATCACCCATAAACACCCATTCACTTAGAGTTGGGTTCCCATGGCTCGCTGGGCCTCCAGACTGTTCGCTGCAGAGCGTTTCCGTTGTTAGCTTGTCGGGAAGGCGATTGAAAGGTGAGAAAAGTTCCATGCCTATATTTGAAAATCATCAGTCATTCCATGTTCGGGCTTTGTTTTTGTTCCAAGTTAGTACTCACCGTTATCACTTTCATCTGACATGAAAGCCTCGACCAAGAATATTTGCTCATCAAGCATGACTTGATCTCCCACAAGGCCTTCCAGAAAATCATCTTTCGAATTTGCGATAGACTCGGAAGTCAGTTGGCTAGGCCGGTCAGCTATAAGGGTAGCATCAAACCTCGGACATCCAGCTCGCGCAAGAACGATGCTAACTGCTTGTGATGCCTTCTTCGCTTCAACTGAGTCTTCGGCTTTTCTCATCCAGATGCTGCGAGCAGTCCTCAACGCAGTCAATATCTCGTTCCCTCGGCCCAAAGTCTGCCTCTGGTGGACCAGCGAACAGAGAACCATGGTGGCTGTCAAGAAGTGGTGGTTCATAATCGAGCCTACTCTCCAGTGCATCATGAAGAGTTGGCCGCCGGGGCACGTTTCTTCGTCTAGAGTTTGTTGGATTTGTAGCATTCCAAGGGCCGCATCAAGACAAGCTGTCCTTGAGTACGAGTACGCGTCATCACGCTCTATAGCCGATGGTGTGAAGAGGAACCGGCGATGTAACATGATCTTTCCCTTGCAAAACATGTGGCGAAGGAAAAGCCGGGCCATGATTACTTCGGGGGAGTCGGTGACGCTGGAGGCCATCGATTTCATGCGGAGTGGTAGAGGGATGCTGTTGTATGCCTGCTCAAGAATCCCGTCAAGTCGCATTATGTCTGCGTAACTACTTGGGCTTAGGGATGTCGCAAGGTCAGAGATGGTCCCTAGAGCGATCAGAAGTCTCCTTCGAGCAATGATCCCCAAAGCTGTTGTATGCTCCGTCTCTGGCCTTGGCGGCGGTAGACTTGTCATTTCTTCGTTCAGGTCTTCATCGTTCAAATTTCGTGGCTCGGCTGTGTCGAACTCGCCATCTCGTACCATGCGGGGCATTCCCATCTGACCTGAGATCAAGATGTCGCCCAGTAGTACGGTTGCCCATACTCGGCGCCTCATCTCTGCCTTTAGCGGGGAAATTTCCGAGAAGTGTTTAGGATCTCTGTGGTACCCCATTCGTTTGGCTAGGTTGACTTCGAGGCCAAGCAAGAACCACACATCCTTCTGCGCGTCGTCGTGGATCCGGAATTCGACGTAGACGTAATTCATGAAAGTCTCTAGCGCATAGTCGCCACCTTGAGTATACTCTCCCATCAGCAGACATTGTACCAGTTTCTCTCGGTACAGTTCTATTTGCATCTGTTGGTGGCCATCTTCAGATACGTCAGTGGAAGGGTCTGATGCGATGACAGCTAAGCAGATCATGCTGAAAAGAAGACCAATCCACATTGGGGAAGTGTCGTTGGGATCGCGCCAGAACTCTTCGTACTATCACCGATGTCGCTATCAGTCATTTGACCTGGCCAAACGTAAAGTAATTGCACTTACCTCTCTGAGAAACGTTGGGCCATGGACGGACGCTGGTGTGCATTAGTAAGGGATACTCTCAGATCCAAGCATTCGGCCAAGACTAGGCGCGAAAAGACTTACATGAAGAGACAAGGTCTAGACGGTTGAAATACCGAGATATATAGCGGTCTACTGCGTTTTTTGGCGGCAGGGCGGACAGGATCTCTGACCTTGAAGCTGCAGGTCGGCATCCGCACAAAAGCAAGGGGCGCTGCCACCTTCGACGTTGGGTGAAAGAGCTTGGATCGTCAAAGCAGTAATCTGCTGTTGGACTTTCTGCCAGCTTGGACTGTTCCTCTCGGTCGAAGTGATCTTTCAATTCGGCAATACTCTCCATGATCGCAGACCAGTGTTCACTGCCGACATACTGGTGTTCCAAAGCGCTTGACCGCATACTCCCCGTCTCTGAGCGATCATCAATTGGCGTAGGTAGGTCTGCAGGCGTATCAATCTGACTCAGGCGGTTCTCCGATGATCCCAGCATTGTGACCAATTGCTCGAGGTGTACTAGACGATCTTGCAGAGTTATCTTGGCGGCGCCACCAGATGTGGCCTTTGTAGGTGGGATAGTGCCGTTGGCTTCTGGATAGAGGCATGCCTGGCCCCTAGAAGAGCAGGTTCTACAGGGACGTTGACGATCACATCGAATCCTGAGCAGTGTGTTAGAAGCCCGGACGAAAAGAAATGGTAAGGAGAGATTCACACTTACTTGCGGCGCCGACAACTATTACAGGAAAGCTGAGGTTTATCTCGGCGTCTGCTAGCAGTAGGCTGAGGGCGGCACAAAACGTCTCCTTGTGCACCTGAAGAGGGGTGTCTTGCAGCGAGCAGCGGCTGTGACACAGCTGGTTTAGAAATAGATTCCATGTTGTCAAGGCTTGGTGGGGTGGAACGTCATGTAGAGTAAGGTACTTGCACTTAGCCGTGGTGTTTGCATTCATGTGGTAGTTTGACTGCCAACAAAAAGGAAGGTGAGCCTTTTCTGCGACTGCCTTCGTCGCATTATGAACACCTCCTTATGTATGACGACTCACGGAACTTGTTATTTTATGTGGGATTGTTGGTAGCATGAGTATGTAAGCGCTAATCTTAGACCGGAGCCTGGGCTCAAGGGCCGACCCTCCGACCCTCCGCCCGACCCTCCGTTCTCCTGGAGAAAGTCCGCACTGAGAAAATGATATAAATGTCACAACTAAGGGAACCCAAAAACTATGCTTTAACCTTCCATAGAAATGGAACACAAAGTCAGAATTGGAAAAGACATGAAATCAGACCTTCCAAAGAATCAGGCAATACTTCCCTGGCGAGCTACGTTGCGCATGTTCCGTCTGTCCCATAGTAAATAAGTAGATAAGATAACGACCACAAGAGGGAGAGAAATAGCCAAGTAAACCCATAATCCAGGTTTGATATCCAGCTTGATCATACCCCTCTCTGATTTGATGTCGATGAAACCCATGTCCAGAAATCCCTACGTCGAGTGGCGACAATATCAGCGCGACAGTCTTAAGAAAGGTCAAAGGCGAGCTTCTTGACTCACAGCAACAAAGGTAGGCGGAAGAAAACACAATGTTAGTAAAGCAATGACTCGCATTGTGTGGGCCTCGGTGACCGTTCTTGCGGTCAATGTCTCTGTTGTATACGTGTTGCGGAGGTTGACGAGGTCGCGAACCTACTCTTGATTAATCTCCTGAAGCTATGTTTCCGTCAGGGGATTCCGTTACCATAGTGGTCACAGACTCCAATTTCGCCGTAAGAACCAGAACATGGCTTCGCTGGAAATCAAGATCTCTGATCACACTATCACAACACTCTGAGATCCTCTGTTTCTCAATAGTATGAGATTTATCTCGCTCCAGATCTTGCCTGACGCTTACTTCGTGATGCAAGTGTTTCATTGTCATGATATTACTTTCTAACACGTGTGCTGCAGTCTGGAGCCTTCCCGCGATAGAAAGAGCAACTTGAAGGCTTTGGGTGTTTGCTTCTCCCATGATCGGCCGGCGAGGGTCGGTTGCCGCAGCATCTGATAGCTGTAGGTCGGTATCTTAGCAAGGCAACCCTGGGATTCACCAACAGTCGAGGTCTTATTTGACTTACGATCTTATGCACAACTTCGTGAACGCAAGAGATGTACGATGACCAGTTAATCATGAGACTCTTGAACACCAAGATGATCATTGTTGCCCAATCATTGCTATTACTGCGGTTAGTCATCGTATTTCCATACTCTTCCTTGACTAAATGCCACAGGTGATCGGAAGGGTTGATGAGAATGGTGAAGTCGCGGGTCTTTTCATCTTGCCAACTATGTAAAAGATAAAAGCCCTGTCTTCTGACCGACCATTGTAGAACCTCGTTCTGAAGTCTACCCAGTTCATCGTCGGGAGTAAGCCGCTCCCTGCCGTTCATTTCAACGAATTTGAGAAAGCAACATGACTCAAATCCTGGTATCTCATTTAGCAATATGTGAATACAGGGGATCAATACTGCGGCGGCCTTTACTTTGTGTATGATCATTGCTGTGAGATCTGGTGTTGAAGTAAGACCCAGATCTGTGGACATAAAAGTCCGAATTTGCAGGAGTGAAACTACGGAGAACGTGACGAAGACCCTGAAAAGCCGGAAGACGACTGATCAGAGTTTCGACTCCTTCGGCGCTGATTGAAAGAGGGCTGTGTGAGTGCCATTGTGGGATGATCCTGTCCTTGGTCAGAACCGGTCATTTACATGGCGCTTCACAGGTTCTCTTACAAAAGATTGCGCGTCGTGGTCGAAGCATTATCATCTGTTGATGCGGATCTTACTATCTCATTAACAAAAGTTCGGGTGGTTCCCTCTGAAGTAAGTCAACGCACAGATAGGCTTCCAAATCGCTGTTTTCCTGGCGATCCGAGTCGTTGAACTCTGCTGGAGTGAATGTGTCTTCAAACTTGAGTCAGAACATTTCTTTCCCAAATCTGCAAAAATAAAGTTTACTCAAATCCCAAGCTAGGACCCCGGATATTGGAGAGAATGCAGCGTCGCTATCTGATGACAACTCCTTCAGCTTCATCGTGGTGTGAGGCGGCATTGACTGAGATGCGAACGCGCTTGCTTCATGTGTGGTCGACATACGAGCATTCCCGTTACGATGCCTCAAGAACCCGCTGAGAAATTGGAGTGCGTGTATGGTTAATAGAATTGGTGAGTATGAAGTAGAACTGCTCTTGGTTTCGGGCGTGGTCCATTATTGTGCGATCACAAACCGACGGACGGGGCCCAACAAGGCAGACAGCTATTGACAAGTCACAATATTTTTGCGTGGGAGTTATTCGACATGGTATCTCATGCAGAAGGAAATTTGCACAACTTTGGCGAACCAGCGCCAAGGTACTGCTTTAGTACGGACTAAATGAATTATGAGAAGCCGAGCCTGATGTCCCCCTCCCTGCCACCCCTGCCGCTCTTCCCCCCCGCCATGTCTTGTTGCACGACCGAAGCTGCTGACGCGTCTTGGTCGTACTGCATGTCAGCTTTAGGCAGAAGCCAGGGCTTTTCACCTGTAACTTTTACGCGGATTGTTTCTAGCTTTCCACTCCTGTATCACACTCTAACACAAGATCGTCAGGCAGTTAATCCAGAGACAAACCACACATCCAACAGAAAGTCAACTACGTACATCTGGAATCTTTTCGGGAGCCCAAACCCGGTAATTGCCGTTTCCTCGCAAATTCTTCCAAAATGAGTCTTTTGTTCTAAAGGCGTGATGAAGCTTTTGTGAGCTGAAGGGTTAAGTACCTGGATCTCGAAATCTTGAATGTCCCTGTTGCCGTCTTCATCATAACGTAGAGGGTACCGTATTTTCAGATACTCCTGAATATCGGAACGCTTGGCGTATTCCAACACATCGGTAGGGACCCAAGTGGATAACCTATTAATAAACAACTCGCGATCCATACCGAAGGGAGAATGATCAAGTTGGAGAAAGGAGGGAAGAATGGGCGGACAGCGAGGCGAAGGCTCCTGCTTAAGAACTCCGCAGGTGCGCTATCTCCTGGCCATTTGACCAAATCCTACATGATGAAGTACTTTATATGTACGTACACATTTGAGCATGTGGTCTCCCACAGGTGATTCGACCAATTAGCTTCTACCGACCCCAACCTCTCCCCAGGCTATCAGCGAGAAGTTTTGGGACGTGTCGCTTAGACCAACAAAATCATTCAATTCATCCGTCAGGTATCTAGACTTTAGGCAGTAATGACCCCCAACTACGTTAGGTTCATGTGGAGTGTACCCCTACCATGGAGAGGAGTACAGATTTTTGCCATGACGGAGAAGACTCTATTTCAACGTCACGGCTTAGAGCAGCCTAGCTGGGCAGGCGAAAATTTATGCCACATGAGTCCTGGAGCATACTTGGAAATATGCCGCATCTGGCAAGGTTCAACCTGCAGGTGCTCGCTCACATCTGACGATGCCGCTTTGCAAAAGAATTAGCACTTGCTCAGTACATAAACGCCTTGTATATAACGTGCACAACGTCTCAATGATAGCTCACTCACATTGGTAGAGATAAAATGGAGGTACCCGTAGTGAGGGTGTCGATGCGCTGCCGGATGCCGCGACTCATTATCATGACTCCGCATGTGATCTTGACTCAATAGCTCCATCTCGGTGCCTTGAAATCTTGCGCAGAAGGAGCAAATCATTTCGGGATCATTAATATCATCTAGACCATGGGTCGAGAGCTCTAGATGACGTCCGAAACATTCATAGAGACGCTCACTGGGTAATGTTGCGCGTGTAACTTCCGAATGTGGTCTGGCCCTCACAAAGAAGAACCAGTAAAATGAAGCAAGGAGCAGAAGTCCAGCAGTCACATAAAAGTTCAGAAAGTCCCAGTGTTCTGAATCTTCGCCAGTATAGGCATCCAGGACGATGAGAACCAAGCTTGTCAGCATAGTACCGAGGCCTAAAGCGATTTGGAAAATGCCATTCTGGACCCAATCAATTGAAGAGCTGTAGTAGCTTCTCCTCATCCACTTTGGTGGTCGTTCTGGGATGCCGTTGGGAAACCAGCCTATGGCGGGGTACCCACGAGGCCGGGGTCGAGGGTCAACGGGCTTGAACCAAGTAAAGCCCAGGCCTACGAGAGCTGAAGGGTGTTAACTTCACATACGTAGACTTGCTGATTTCGCTGGAACAAACCCCGAAAATAGTAAAGAAGGAAAAGAATCGTGAGTCATGGAAATGTTTCATACTTACCCTCGATGAAGAAGTGACCATACACAAGCAAATTGGCCGACAAGCTGATGGCCTTGCTGAGAGGGGTGATCGCGGCGGTGACACAAATGTAAAAGACTGTCATGATCCAATGTGCAACTATCCCACCCTCTGGAGTTCCTAAGTAACTGAAAGGGTTTTCGTCTGGGAGAGTCAACCTAACTGTTGACTCGTCATTGCCTTGATTTTGCCGCAACCTCTGATAACCTGGTCGGAGAGGACCAGAACGGCGCAGTAGCCGAGACCACGGCAAGATGTTTGTCCATCCAATGGATTGTTTCACTGGGAATAGTAGATTAGTATACCTCCCTTCAATGATTGATTGATAGGATTGGTTATAATTACCGCGGACACACGTATATGTGACGCTAATCATGCTACCAATGGCAGATATAGAGATCAAGACTGCGGCAGCAACGGAAACCTTTTCCTCGTGCCTGAGGACTTTGGAGCGCTCCTGTTCAACAAACGTCGCGTTGTGTGAGTCAGTGACGTTGTGTGAATTAGTAACATTCAAAAACTTGAGAAATGTTAGGTCTAATGTTCCTTTGGGCCCAGCTAGGTTTCTTACGACTGCAACGTAGTTTTCCAGTTTGTACGACTGATCGAGCTTCCCATCTTTCCATGTGAATGCATGGCCCTACTCGAGAGTTAGCAGACTTTGCGAAAAGATCGAATTCGTCGAATGTCTAGCTCACCACGATAGTGACTATGAAAAGGTAAAGTCCGCCCACGATGCCCACCGCCCATATGGTGCCTCTTTTGAGAACCTTGAAAGATGGAATTTCGCCGGCAACCTGCATTTTGTTAGACCTAGGGTAGAAAGGGGGGCATGTGGAAATAACTGGTTTATACCAATGTTGCATTCTCCCATCCATGGAAAGTGAACAGGATTGTAAGAAAAGCCAACTGCCATTTTGGTTTGATCGACTCGCTCTCTTCCAAGCCGTTCAACGTCACATTTAAAGGACAGTCATTTGCCCAGTCATCGCGAAAGGGAGTACCTGTGCTTTGCATCTTAGAAAGATGAGCAAAACCAAAACCGCAGATGACCAAAAGTAGAAGGATCTTTGAAGCTGCAGTCAATCTATTAATCAACCGACTTTTCGTGCTTGAAATGTAAAGCATGAGGCAGATTGCTGTTGTAGTAGCAATTGCGACAAAACGTAAGATCCGTTGGTCCGCATTGAAATCTCGAAGTCTGGTTTTGCCAGCAGCAGCGAGCAAAACCTGAGCAGCAAAGTACATTGCGTTGGTGCTAGTCGTATAAACGAAAACAAAGTAAAAACCATATATGGTGGATGTGAACAATGGGTATCGCGGTAGAATATCGTCAAGCTGTGTTGCGGCATGGTAAGCAAAATGATCAGGGCAGGCAAAGTTAGTAATAGTGGGGGCCTACATAAACAAGCTCGCCCCCGGTGAAAGGCAGCTTTCTTGCAAATTCCAAGTACATTAACATACTGGTGCAGCTTTAGTATTCACGCTTTTTATGGGGAGAAGTCAAGAGAACCTGAAGATGGTGTAGGCATATCCAAATACCCAAAGTCCGATAGCAGTCTGTTTGTTGGGGGAATTAATGAGAACAGTGAACGGACTGCTGAAGATACCAGTTCCTATCATTTTGTTGATAATCAGTGCTGCAACATCCATTTGCGTCAAGTCACGAGAGGGATCGCGCATTGAACTTTGCGCGCCAGTCGAATCAAGTCCGGGGTTCGTAGCTGGACTGGAATGGTGATTGCCTATGAGATGAGAGAGAGTAAGAGATCGCGTCAAAAATCGCAAGGTACAGAAACATACCGTCCCCCATTACCTGGTTGTTGGCGACATCGCTGCCGTTGGTGGCTGCGCTCATCATGTCGAATTGCCACTAGACGTTGGAAGAATAATGACCTTGGCTCCTGATGACTTTGTGAACTCCTGTCTGTCAAGCATAGAAGCTTGGAAAGATGATTTTTGTCTCTCAAGTACCTTAGTCGAGGTCGAACGGAACTCACTGACAAGGCTGCTTCTTAATGTATTCAAACACCACACCATGTGTTGTTTTCAGTAGACTGCGGACTGCAGGCTCCAACAATACAAAGCCGTATTTCAAGGTATTCTCATTTTCTTCTTCAAGACAGGAACTTTGCCTTGCATGGTTAGCTTCTTCCGCTGCGCATCAAAGCTGCATTTAGGCGACTGGACGCCTTACCAGGGTGCCTCGGGGTGCTCGAAGAGATAAGCAGGCTACCAATGGGAGACAGACACGATAATTAGCCACCCACGATGACCAAGGTGGTCAGCCTGTTGTGATACCACACTAGATTCCTGCGCATTATTCTCACAATAAATGAGGCATTTAATGGAGCCTAAAGAAGGCAGCCTACGTGAGGTGTGAACTGAAATCGCTCTGATAATTAGGACTGGAGGCATTGGGCAATGCGTCGCCCCTAACAATTCAGACTGACTTACTCCATGTTCTCTATTCTCCTGAGATTTGTTCCATCTTTCTGGTCGCCATGCCAGTGCAAAGCAAACGAATTACACCGAAAGGCTACTGATACTTCTCGTTAATCGAGGCGTTGCTCGCGAGGCCGCGGCCCTAGCTTGGCGCTGAGCGGCTCACTAAGAATCGCATTCCGATGAGCATTTCGCACAAGCATAGAGCCGCCGAGCTTCTGCGGGAGTGTGCGAATGATGCAGACTGCAATAACGAAAAGCTACTCAGACATCTTAAAACCGAAACCAAGCGACTGGGAGGGGCTTTAGCTGGCTATTGCGAGGAAAATGGATCGAATGAAAAACAAGAGCTGTTGCCGACCCCAAAAACACTAAAGTCGGCGCTGCTCAAAACTCCCCTTTCTTGCAAATGTACTTTGTGTGTCCCTCCCCAAGAACAGAGCAGTAGCAGCAAAGATGTGGTGTTTAAGGACGACAGAATCGAAGACTACGCAATACTCATATTATGTGGGTGTTTGTTCCTTGTGAGGAACTCGGCATTCAATCGGTCTAAAAGCCTCGCCGATTTTATTATCGGTTGCCAAAAATCCCAAAGACAAGAAGACCGGGATCTTTTTGGTCGGGTAGCCACGCAGCCTAGTAACTGCTTTATCCCACACACAGATGAACCTGTGAAATGGAAGGACCCAAAATTGAGACACCTGCGGACTGTGTGCAACAAGTGCCGATGGAAAGCTTTCGTGGATGCCTTCCACCTCAAAAGAGCAATTTTGAACGTAGTTAAAGTACCCGGAGAATTCGATCCACGAGATCAAGAAGACTTGTTGGATATGAGCAACTTCAATATTCCATTCATCAATCTCAAGAGGCCGGACATAAGGAGAGCAAATATCGAGTTCTACATCAACCAAATACATCCTGACTACGATACTTGCGACAGGGTCGAATCCCAGGTATGTCAGCCCTAGCACAGCCGTCGCCCAAAGTCTACCGAAACACTTTCTAATCCAAGTCTCGCAGGGGAAAGAGGTTTTCCGAAAGGTTCACGCCTATCAGTACCGGATTAGTTCCGAGAAGGAGAGGATAGCGGAAGCAAAACGGGAGATCCTGGTTGCTCATAAAATGTCACGACAGCACCGTAGTGTTGCGAAACTGTTGTTTGCTTTCTTCAACATCGGATCTTCTTACGAAATCATTGAGCTTGTATTCGAAAAGTACAACGGCAACCTCGAGAATCTCCTTCTAGGGCCTTATCTGCCTCAGGATCTAATGCCGCACGCTGGAGATAGGTCAGAGCTGATCGACCACATTTTATGGAAAGAGATGATGAATGTGGTCGAGGCCGTTATGATATTGCATACTTTTCGGTCATTTTCAAACCCACTAGACCTCAAGCCCGCAAATATCCTGGTTGGTGAAGACAAGCGGGGACGACTTACTCTTCACCTCGCAGATTTTGGACACGTCGTAGAGACTGAACCAAGGAGAGCAACTGTTGACTACGCTCCGCCAGGAGACGAAGACTCTGAAGGATTAGGGAGCGAAAATGAAACAGGGATGACTTATGATGTTTGGTCCATCGCTTGCATCCTTCTCCGAATTCTCATTTTCATACAAGGTCGATGCCAGAAATCCGAGCTCGAACTCTTCGACTCTAACCGCCAAGCCGAATTCGTGGATGCCGCGTATTGGTGCAGGCACAACGGTACGTTTGCTTTACGGACGACTGTTGGTGACGCCTTGGCCTTGCTCGAAAACCAGAAAGAGGAGGGAACAAAACTGATTGCCTCGACGCTTCGACAGATGTTCAACATCCAGCCCGAGGAGCGTGGAACCATGGACTCTTGTCATTCTGCTCTGAGAAAGGCGAAACAAAATAATCGACCGAAAGACCAGGATGCCATGGAGTGTGGTTGCGAAGATTGGTCGGTATCTTACCGAAATCGATTAGCCAACAAAGAATTTCCTGCACATCTAGCAGTATATCGAGATCGTCGACAACAAACAACGTACTACAATCCATCCGAAGAAACGCAGGAAGAAAGTATCTCCATTGATCTCGATGTGGAAATGGAAATCCATTTGAACAGGGGTATTTATAGTGATATCTCATTTTCACCGGCAGCATATTTTCCACCAGAAAACGACGATCAGACAAATTCGAAAATGATATGGCTCAAATCGATTCTCTCCGACTACACGCTTCTCTTCACTGATATCAAGGAGTATCGCCAGTTTATCGCCTTGATCACACGGCAGGAAATCATTCCCAAAGATGAAACTAGTGCTCAAACGGACTTTACGTTCAGAAAGTGCAGTATCACTGCGAACAAACATACCTTTATGTCTGGCAGACTGCATATCTGGAAACGACTCACCGAAAGAGACTATGATACCAAATTCAAGCGGTCTGCTTCGGCTACTCCTGTGTCATATGTACCAGACAGTGAGAATAGGCAAACTTATTACAAACTGGTTCTTTGGACACGTCGTGAGTCCAACAAACAGAAGGTTTGCGTTATTGTTGACATTGGAGAGACCACATGGAAGCTCGCACGTGGTGAAGGGGCCTCGGAGCTTATGATACTGCCTAAACGTGAACTGGAGACTATGTTCAAGTCTCAACTGCGAGCATCAATATAT
This sequence comes from Colletotrichum simmondsii, assembly GCA_001563135.1. NCBI lineage: Eukaryota > Fungi > Ascomycota > Sordariomycetes > Glomerellales > Glomerellaceae > Colletotrichum > Colletotrichum simmondsii. The sequence goes on along the minus strand of JFBX01000586.1, from coordinate 12,190 downwards.
GAGGAACAGACAGACCCTGGGCGGACGCCAGAAAAATATCCATTCATACCAATCGACCCAGTACAGATGGAAAAGGGACTGAAAAAGGGCGTCGTAAAAGACCTTCATATTCACTTTACAACCTCCAAGGGTAAGTCCAATATTTCAACCCAGATCTCTCACCTCCAGAAAGTTGCAAATTCAAACACTGACAAAGATCCCTAATGAAGAAGCCCTTGATTTTGTCAAAGTTCTTGACCATCATGTACTCCTTTGACTATCATGTACCTAAGGGTGGCGGGAGGGTAATGATTGGCTGAGAGGGGTTGGTAATGTATTACCAATTGTACTATTGTATATTGATATGCCCAGTAACAACGACTAATAAACTCTATAATAATCTACATTATAGCCGGATTCAATCAATATAGATTTGTTTCAACCCTAAGCCAGTGGGTAAAATTCTGAATTAGAATAATCTTGCTTCTGGCTCACTTGAACCTTTTAACAACTATGGAACTCCGTGTACATAATAGACTGAGTTTACATTAGAACCTCCTATTACTTCCACATGTTGAATGCTCTTTGGCTTCAACGTTATGTACAGTAGTCCCTGAACATTCACCTTTCAAAGTGGCAGTCACTTCCTCACTTAGGTAAGGACGGCAGTAGGCTGCAGAAGGCCTATACTATTCACGGGCTCAGGGTTCCGCTACCTCTCCTCGCTGTGGCAACTATGTATAATGTCAAGTGGGTTGAGTTAAAGTCTTCACAGAACAGAAATCCAGAGTTCTGGTATTCAAGAATAGTGCTACTACAGAGATGATTTTCCTCGCTTTCTTAGCCTTCATAATGTAGCACATTGTCCTGTCTTTGCATTTCAGTGAAGGGGTATTGGCGTTTCGTGTTCTCCTGACGTTGTCGTCCTTACGGTTCTTTCAGCGCAGGGTGAAGCGAAAGACAGGACCAAACAGAAGACCATCCAAGAGAGACAAATGACTGTCTTCGATGCAGAGGCTTGATCTTTGAATTTTCATAACCTGCTATTGTGAGGTACCAATCTTTCAATATCTCCAAGGCACGTCGAAGACAACCCGAGGCGGTGGTTCTCTCGCTTTACAGAAACCGAAAGGGTTTAACTTTACGACGAAAACAATTCAAGCCTCCGCTAATTTCCAAGGAAATGTCAATTACAGGTGGAAATACGAATAATCTTCAATTTGACTGAAATAACTTACATTCCAAATCTGTGTGCTATTGCTCGCGCAACCCACCCTGGGGGAGAAATGACACCCCGTAGGAATCCCAAATATCCTAATTTTTATCGGCTGAGAATGTAACAAAAGAATGCATCTTCACCCATCCTTCTTCAACAAGAGTAGAGAACGTGAGACCTTCCTTCTCCAGCCACAACATCTGGGCTGTGCCGTCCGAAGTAGATATTTCAGTGATCTTAGCCTGGGAGGAAGAATGAACAGCAATCAGGCACCGGATCAGCTTTGACCAAATCGGACGACCTGGAGTGTCGAAAAGTTGATGACCAGCAAGTTGCCGATACATATCGTACCAGCTCCAGTTGAAATTCCGCAAGCCCAGATGTAAATCCTTCCGAGCAACCTCAAAGGCGAAAGGAACGAAGCCTGCTTGGTCCCAATTGAGTATAGCCACAAGCTTGTACTCGTCACCGCGCTCGGTAGAGACCTTCTCAACAAGTAGATTGTGGGGCTCCAAGTCGTTGTGGCACAAGACTGAGCTCTGAGTTAGCAGGTCCAAGTCTGTTTCAGCGAACCCAAAGTACTCAGCTTCGGGAGCATGCACGCTCACGATCAAGGTCCCATCAGTCTTTTCCTTGACCGCGCAATCCGCGTTTCGGGGGCAGAGGTTACGGCGCATAAGGGAAGCAAAGTCGGTATGATATCCGTAGGGCGGACCACCGACGAAGATGGGGAGCTCCGTGTTCTTTGTCTCAAATGGGGTGTTCCGGAATAATTGCCATTGCTCAAATGTCAGCTTCTCCAAGGAGAGGCTGTGCAACTTGGACACTGCCTCGAATAAATCTTCGACTATTTCTCCTCGGTTTTCGATGTCCATGTCATCCCATACTGTTTCCAGTGGACAGGCATTCGGGTACCATTGAGAAAGGACATAAGAGACTTTCGTACCGTCCTTCATCCAACTGTATCCAGAACCCCAGACCTTCGGAACCAGCGAAGGAAGGACAGTTCGGGCTAGGTTCGTGAGTGCAGCACTTACCAGGGGAGATTCATCTTTCGCGTACTTTTGGATCCGTACAAACAATTGACGCGGAATTCCGGGTGGAGGTTGACTTTCTTTGAAATTCAACAGGAAGGCGCAAAAGGTCGCGTTATTCTGAAGGATTTGTACCTGGACCTTGGTATCGTCGGTGTCCTCGCCGAGCTCAGGCATGCCCGCGAGGACATCTGGGTCCGGAAAAAGGCCGTTTGGGTTGATGTTATAGGTAGTCATGTTTGTTGAAGTGTTTGAAGGTAAATGTTGCTAACCTGAGTAGTTTGCTTTCAGCCTAAAGTGTTGTATCTGAGTCGAGCTTGAGATGTGGGTAGGAAATGAGTTGATGAGAAGGGATTCTGGCCTGAGAGCTCACACACTTTATGAGTAATCACTCGGGAGATAAGACCTCTGGAACTTTCCAATGGAATGATGCGACTGGTCGTGAAGTTGAACTGGCAGCCCTTGTTGATATGCCATGTGTTGTTCGACAAAGAACGTTGGCGGCAGCCAAAGCTCACCGTTTGGAACAGCTCCTTAAACCTGGGGTTTGATCGATTTTGTCAACTATCATTCATTACTTCAACATAAGATTGTTTCTTCTGTCTATTCAACTGTGTTAGCGTACATACCGATTGCTGGCTCCTGTTCATGCCATCGAAAGGGCTCTATTGCTCCTCACCGACTCCTCTCGGTGTAGGGCCTCGGTGAGGCTACCGCATGGTCACTGTACACCGAGGAACCCCCACCACACCGCCCCACCAGGAACTTCAAGATTCAGCAGGAGCTCTGACCTCTCACCTCACCTCCAACGCCGCCATCCTCCCAAAGTTCCTCTTACATGTATCGACACCTCGCAAACCCGCCATCATGGACACCTCACGAGACTCATCGAACTTGCTGGACACACACAACCGGCTCATTGCCGATGTCCTCTCCCGCTTCCGCATGCTCACAATGCTCGCGACGATCCAAGCTGAAGGAGAGCGTAAGAACGTTGAGCCGCAGACGGTCGCTGTGACGGGCATGTCGATGCAAATGGAATTCGAAGGACTGGTAAGCCAACCAACACGCTCTCAACCATGCTGCGAATTTTCCCATAGCCAGAAATTGCCCGCTTCTCAATTGGCCCGCCGGCGCCTGACTTGGTAAGTAACAACGCGCAACTAACCATAAGATCATAGCACACATCAATCAAAGACCTCCTCGCCCTCAGCCGCCGCCTCAAAGAGCTCTGGCTGTTCGGCAAGCTAGGCCAGGGAGAAGGCGACGCGCGCATCCAGGCAGACAAGCTTCAGGCCGACGTGGTCCGGTGCGCGGAGCTCCTCAACGCAATCCAGGAGACGCGCTTCGCTGGCCTTGCCGCCGCGGCGGAGGGCAAATGGGTGCCGATGGGTCGCGCGGATGGTGCATCTGGAGAGGGTGCTGCTGCTGCTGCTGCTGCTGCTCCCCCACCTGCTGCTCCGACGGCTCCAAATGGGGCTGGTGGTGCTGCGTAGGTACGGGATCGTGGATGGACCTGAGAAGTCGGAGGAAGAATGGCGAAAACTACGAATTGCATGCTTTGGCGTTTGGACTTGGGTTCTCGAGATGAGGACAACGTATCTCTGAGCACGCGACGCTGATACCCGTATACAGAGGACGGAAAAGGAAATTCTATGCTTTTTTGATTCTATCGTGTCATTTTTATGAGCAGTCACCGCTGCACTATCAACCCTAATCCTCCACATCCAGTAACTCTATCGCCTGATCTGGCTGACTTAACCGTCACCGTTGACAGGGTTTTCGTCTTCGTCACCAAGGGCCGACTCGAGGGTCTTGCTTCCCTTCTCTTCCTTTCCGGTTCGAACCCCACCAGCCTCAATACCGCCAGCCGTAAGCCACAGGAAGTAGTCGGACTTGAAGTTATCTACCTGCTGGAAGAAGATGTGGAAGCTGGAGACATGGTCAGTAAATGTGTTGCATAGAAAGGATAGGGTATCACATACGTGTTCTCCTGCTCTTCAACCTCAAAGATGCGCTGGTAGATCTGCTTATCCTTGAAGGCCTGCAATTTATCGTCGTACTTCGTAAAGTCGATCGTCTCCTTGCCAAAGTTGTCCGCCGCCCGCTTGTTGTAAGCATCGAATACGGGTCGCTCCAAAAGAAGACCCAGACCAGGAGCCTTAGGAATGGCGATCCTCGTGGGACCGTAACTCTCTTTGATGCGCTCCAGTGGGGTGGCGCAACGGACGACGAGGGAAGCCATGCCAACCATCTTGCGAATCTGGTGCATCATGAAGCTCTGGCCGTGGACCTTGGTGGAGACCCACTCGGTGTCGCGGATCTGAATCGGCTGCATGTTGACCTTGAAGGACTTGATGTGGCGCTTGGCTGACGGGTCCTTGAAGCTCTTCTGGACGGTGTAGTTGTGGAAGTTGATTGTGCCGCAGTACATGTTCAGGGCCTCCTGGAGCTGAGCGAGGCGCTCGGGGGTAACACGGTAACGTCTCTTGGCTGCAATGTAAGCGGCCTTGATGTCGCGCAGGGCAAAGTCAAGGGGGGTGAGGTCGCGGTTTCTGGGCTTGACGCTTCCCTCAGGGACCTCCGCGGGGGCCTTGTTCTCCTCGGTGGTGGCGGGCTCGGCTGGTGTCTCCTCAGTCTTCGTCTCGGGGGCAGACTTGGCCTCGTCTGCCTGTGCGGTCGCATCCTCGTCGGCGTGGATTCGCTCCATCACCTTGGCCTTAGTCTCGGGATCGAGCTTGTCGAGAATCGGCTTGATGTCCTCCTCGTCAACCTTTCTCCAGTATCCCTCGACATCGGCCAGCTTCTTTGAGAACTCCTCGTAGTAGCCCTTCTCCTTCGCGGCCTCAACCAGCTGCTTCCACAGCCAGCTGTCGGGGTGAGGGGGCAGTAGACAGTATGTCGGCATGAGATACTCGTACCATCTTGAGTCGCAGGTCTGGTAGCAGCTGAAGGAGTTGTTTGTACGCTGGATACCCCAGACACGGATCTGATCGGGCAGGGCGGCGTTAATTTTCTCGACAATATCCTCGTCTTCGATAATGAGCTTCAAGCTGATGACGTTGCCAGCAGCGTGGACGCCCTTGTCGGTTCTCGCGCATCGGACAAGACTCGACTTCTTGTGATCGTCGGCATTGGCCTTTGAGATGGCACCTGCAGCAACAAAAGCCTTGAACAAGTCTCCCTCGATTGTCTTTTCCTCGTTGTTGATCTGCATGCCCTTGTAGCCCGTGCCCGAGTATCCAACCATGACAGCGACCTTCCGCTTGGGCTTGCGTCCCTCGGCGGCGATCTCTTCGGCGGTGAAAGGGTTTTCGGTGGTCTCGGAGTTGCCATCCTTGTCTACCTTTCTACGCTTGAATTCTTGGTACTCGGCATTGCGTCCGCGCTTGTCGGTGGCCTCACGGCTATTCCCTGGTTAGACATCGTTGGCGCGAGTTGCAAACACAAATAACAAGTCAACTGATAAGGATAGAACTTACCTCCACGCCGACCGGCCGACGTCGTGCTTCCGCTTCGGCCCGCGCGACTTGCCGCCTCGCCTGTTGTCGTCGCGCCTGTCGCCGCGTCGGCCCTCCTGTGATTTTTCCACTGCAGCACCGGGCTGGGCTGAGCCATCTGCGCGGGGCTCTGATGAAATTGACGGCTTGTCGCCGGTCGGGAGGTCGGCAGGCTGCCTCGCGGGAGCACCGCCGGCCTGTTGAGGAGCATCGTCGGTCGCCATGGTCGAATTGAGGTGGCGGACGTTCTCATCGTCCGTACAATGCAGGTGGAGTTTTTGCGCCCGCCTACTGCAGAAGCTCTTGTCAAGAAATTTTCCTGCGAGCTGCAAGGCTGCGGGACGCGGCGCGGAGAGGCGGGGCCACTCGGCTGAACACCGGTTGGTGGGGTCTTACACTCATGCTAGTCCCAGATAGTCCTAGAGGTATCTTGGTCCGCACAGACTGAAAGCATCTCACTCTCATTTCACTCTCATGGCTTTTCTTACTCAGTCAATTCGATTCTCACAAATAGCAGAAAACTCAACCTGAGCTTGCTTTCAACACAGCTCAAAATCACACCTGAGGCTTGCATGTCGTAGTAGATACTCGGTCTCGGGAGATCACTGTCCCCACTTTCATAACAACCCGATACGAGTTGCGCCGGCTGCGGTCAAGCTTGGCTGGATTTGAAGCATAAAGCTGACTAGCGGCAAGTTCAATGTGGATAACATGTCGGACACAGATGAATGCGATTGGTCTGAATCTCATACCTCACAAACTAATACGCCAATACGATGCTATGCTCGGCATCGAGACCTCTTCATCTCGCCTCCTATGTCTCCAGCGCCCATCTTGTCCATACATACTCTTCGCTTTCCGATCTGAGTCTCAGGAACGCAAACTACCTTACTAAACTTTCCTTTGTGTCTGTTTTCTTCCCGCTGGCCGTTCACTCGTTCCCGGATCCCATAATCGTAGAGCAACGCAATCCGAACGTTCACTTTGTTCAGATCCGAACCGATCTTGTACCCACAATGCCAAAGCACAGGAAGTCCCGCCTCGGATGCAAAGAATGCAAAGAACGAAAGGTCAAATGCGATGAGTCGCGGCCGATTTGCATTAGATGCAAGACCGCGGGAAGAAATTGTTCATACCGAGAGCTGATCAGCAGTTTACCAACGCCACCAGCCCAAACACCGGCACACCTGTCCACCCCTCAAGCTCCGAGCCCGCAATCCTCGGTTTCCTCCAGTCGTCATTTGCAACTACCCTCAACAGTACCAGATCCTCATGGCGTGACTACGTCATTGAATATATCAGAGTTGTCAGATGACTTCTTCTCGGAACGCTTCAGCTTGTTCCACTTCGATCTACTCCTCTTCTTTAGGGGTGCTCTCACGGATGTCCTCGTCCCTCTGCAGTCCGAAATGGGCCCAATGATGCGTCTGATGTATTCTGAAGCGTTGAAGGCGCCATATTTGATGGACCAGGTCTTGGCCTTTACCGCCGCCTACAAGAGCACAGTCGCCAACGACGAAGAAACAAAGGCGTTGTACCTCACCCAAGCGACCGGGCTCCAAACGAGAGCCATAGGGCATCTGGATACCGGCGGGTTGCAAGTTAACGAAGAAAACGTCATGGCGCTCTTCTGTTTCAGCCTCCTACTTGGTCAACAGACCTTGTTCGAAGCCTTCGCCACAGCAACCTCAATACCTACCGTGCTCGACAAGCTCGTTCAGTGTCTGACGCTTCATCACGGAATCCGTGGCATTGTCGCGGAAGCCATGGAAAAGTTTCATGGTCACATGCAAAAGATCCTTCCCACTAATCCGGCATATTCCATGGAGAATGGCACACAAGTCCTTCACGGCAACGAGTGTGATAGCTTGCTCCGGCGGCTGAATGAAAATGAGATGAATGAACAAACGAGGGGTATTTACATAGATGTTGTCAAGATTCTTCAGTATCTCTTCGATTCTGTACGTTCAGAGGAAAGCCGCAGGCTCATCGTCATTCAGGAATGGCCTGTCCGAGTGTCACAGGAGTACATTAGACTCCTTCAACAAAGACGTCCAGAAGCTGTGGTCTTGTTGTCTTACTATGCCGTGTTACTGCATTGGGCGAAAGACTATTGGGCTGTAGGCGGTTCAGGAGAGTTTCTTATTCGAGCAACTTCAGATCATCTTGGGACTTACTGGGAAGAATGGCTGGAATGGCCGAATGAGATGTTGAAGGAAGGCGTAACAATGGACATAGCATGAAAGGCAGGAAATGACGATGAGAAAAGTGGACGGGGTTGACGACCCAATAGTTCAACATTGTAAAATAGAAAGTATGCGTGTATTTTATATAATGTACATAGAAGAAGTGAAAGGTAAATCTCATCGCGCCGCAAGTCTCGTGAAAGGAAACCTCGCCGTGAGCGGAAAAGAAGAACATTCTTTTTAAGTGTCGGATTAGAAGTCCAATTCGACCTCGCGGCAGCGCAGGGGCCACCGATTAACCATATAATTAATTATCGCAGCCTACCTAACCTACGGTTAGAACCTCCTTTTTATATATACGTAATAGAATTATATAATTAATTAACTTATTATTATATTAACCTACGGTTCGAACTAATCAACTAATATCTTTATAATAAAGATATTAATACTAATTAGTAATTAATTTTTATTATTATAAATTAGTAAAATATCTTATATATAAATAAAACGACCTTTTTAAACAAAACGTAATAAAAAAATCGTACTATTTAATTTTATGAAAAGTAAGTAATAAGACGTAAATCTTTATAATAAAATAAAATAAAGGGATTATAG
>JFBX01000584.1:124294-135245 GCA_001563135.1 Colletotrichum simmondsii | reverse complement strand
CCGGTCCCAACACCCCCCCCAATATCCCCATCTCTTCCCATTGCCCATCGCACATTACATCTACCTATACTTACTTACATGCATCCCACTCCGCTGCCATCTAATCCACATCTTTCAACTCTCTCTGGCCAAACCCGAGGTGACGATAATTATTAACGTCCGTTTTCCCCCAGACTTTCCACCCTTCCCTTCTCCTCTTACTTCATTGCTCCACCAGAAGCACATCTCGACTATCGACTCGACACCTCTCCGCACATCCAGAGCCAGCATTCTCCGGATTCCCCTCCCGTAAACGCCATCATATTAAAGCATTCCGGTCTTCGCCCTTCCGCACCTCGACGTCTGCATCAGCACTTCCAGCGACATCATTTCCCCGACGTACATAGCGCCCATCACTCCATTGTCGACATCATCGACCGCCACCCGCAAAACCACAACGCGCGACCCCAAATCTGAACTCGACAACATCCATCTCGCTTCGCTCCAGGTGCCGAATCCGCCCTACTTTACTCAATCCCAATACACCCTCAACGCTGGGTGTCTTTTCAATCTCGACCATCACCATATATCCGGAACCGACTACCGCCAGCTGCTCAATCCGAGCAGTCCATCTCGGCGCAATGCCTTACCCTCTCGATACGCACGTCCTGACAGTGGACACCAATGTCATCAACAAGGTCGATACCTCAAATCCTCAGAACCTCTACAGCATGTGGACTGGTAAGCATCTCGCACCTGGCTGCTCCTTTCAAGGAGCCCGCGCATCACGCGCCTACTAACACACCTCCAGTCTTTGCCAAGTGCGCAGAGTCTGTTGAGCAGGGCCGCAGGTTAGAAAACCTCAGCTGGCGATTGTGGAACCGTGAAACGTTCTGCTGCACCGAGGAGGAACAAGCCTCCATCACCGCCACCAGCTTGCCCAGAGAGATCCCCCAAGCCAGCAGAATACAAGATATTCCTCAACTATCCGGCAGTGTCGAGTCAGAAAACGATGACGAGGCAGTCGACTTTACTTCATTGTCCGCACCTCTCGAGATCCGCCCTAGAATCCAAAGACAGGACTCTTGCGCGAGCAACCGCAGCCGTGGCAAGGAACGCCACATCACTTCCGGCGACTTCGAGAAGATGGTCGTCTCCATTATCAAGGAGAACGAGCCCTTGTCTGCACCTCTTCCGCAAATGGCCTCCCCTTACATGCCTCCTATGAAGGAGACTCCCGACCTGGCCCCTGCCTCCCCCGTCTACGAGCACTCTGGATCTACCACAACCGAGTCGCCTTGCAAGTCATCGGAAGAAGAGCACTCCCAAGAGCCGACCTCACCCGAAATCACCTCTCGCACCACAGTCGTCCGCGGCTTCTCTCCATCCCAGATCCCCAGAGCCATCCCTGCCTCTCCCAAGGTCATCTCTCCCGCCGCCATTCCCGAGCCGAGGTCATCACCTGCAGCCAAGCCCATCCTGTCCAAGAAGCAGCCCATGTTCTCCATTGGCGAGTCTTGCTCCTCGAGTGAACAAGGCCACAGCATCGAGAACCTCAGACCCATTCCCGCTCCTGTCCAGAAGCGCAAGATGTTCCAGGTCGGCGGCTCCTCCGAGGAGGACAGCTCTCTCAAGAGTGCCCTTGCCTCCCAACCCGGCTCCCTGCTCACCGGTCAGAAGAAGACGACTTCCTTTGCCGACCACGTCTCCACCCGCATGATCAACGACGATAACTCTGCTATTGCCGACGACTCAGAGACCGACTACGTCGACGAGAGTGCCATTGACGATGACGACGACTCCTCCGACTGGGAAGACTCCATCGAGGACAGCAACAAGTCTAGCATTGATGAGAAGACCTTCTTCCAGCGCGTCGACTCCAAGGTCAACCTGACCTCGCGCCGTTCATTGATTACGCTCATGATGACCGAGCAGAACGACCGCTCTAGCAAGCTTGGCAACATTGCTTCCCAGTCTACTTCGGCGCTCCCTTGGTCGCGCACTAGCCACCCGGCTCCTCCTACCTTGGCCGTCTCCCCGAACGACTCTGATGACGCCCCTCTCATGATGAAGCGCGGCAATCGCTCTTCTCCTCTGAAGCCCATCAACGAGGTGCCTCGCTCGGCTGCCCAGCCTATCCATGCCACAGCCAGCCACAGCCATCTCCAAGCTGCTCTTTCTCCCCGCACTACCCGTCGCAACATGCTTGCGACTGAGTTGACCGAGTCTCTTCGTCGCAACCTTCTCTGGGAACGCCAGCAAAAGTCGTCTACTGCCAACGCTGTCCTCAAGAGACGTCATACCTCCCACGACGTCGCCAACCTGAAGCAGTACCCCGAGAAGGTCTGTCTCAAGAACGGAGACGCCCCGGTCAACCCCCAGTATTTCTCCAAGGACACTGACAACTTTGGAGGCTACCACTCCAAGGGATGGTAAATCACTATTACATTACCGCGCCACACACAACACAAAACACACACACACACTTATCATGATATCCGACGAGCGTGTGGCCTTCGAGCCCGCTCGAGCACAGCTATTTCTGGTTGCTTTTATACTGCATTGCGCGCGGCGGCATCGCATCGGCTCTGCCATTTATCATAGTACCATAATCATGGGCGCGCATAGTTGGGACTGAATAGTCCCATGATACGACACGGGTGCATTCATTGGGCCTCGGGGTGGGCCTTTTGGACCTGATTCTAATTTTCACACATTTACACGGCGTCTCTTCATCACACGATACCATGGTCTGTTTTGTTTTCGCAACATACCACCTTCATGTTTTATCAATGGGCCTGGGTCTCTGCATTTACATGGTTGTTTGAAAGTTTTGTACTGAAGGAGAGGTGGATTGTACTCTATGGGACAGGACCAACAGGAGGGGAATACACATCTACAGAAGGCATTGCCCGAAGGCGACTTCAACAGCAGGACCTGACACTGACTGGGGCATGCTGATGACAAGACAAGGGAGGGAGAAGAAAAACCGGGTGGTGGAAGACCAAAAGTGGAGATCTCCCACGAGAACGACCGAAAGGGCAGAAGAGGTTGAAAAAAGCTGGGTTGAAAAACAAAAAGCGCACGAGAAGGTCGGCGCAGATGGACCACAAAAGCAAGATCATTGCGACGAACCCAAAAAAATCCCAAAATCGTCAAAAGAGTTTAGCAAAAACATGAATAAAAGTTGGCCATTCAATCAAACATTTGTCTCATCATCATCACCGTGACACTGCAATTCATTCATTCATTCACTCCATTCAATTCAACGCGCCTTGTGACACTCACCACAGGTGTTGCCTTGCATTGTATGGACTTGCGCGACCGGGCAGATGACTACTTGCTGGTACTGCTGACTGATGGCAGAAGCGTAGACGAAAAGCCCATGCGCTCACCGCTGGCCGATACGCTAGAGCTGCGCTCCATCACGAGCCCCCCCGGGGACCGGAAGCAGAGCCCGTTTATCGGTGTTGTGCATTACCAGTCTATCTGCGGAGTACGGAGTACCAAGGAGATGGGTAGACAAGACAGACAGACCGCATGGGCTCGGCCATTGCTGACATGGGGGATTCCAAGGCGACGGCGGGTTACGCTAGGGGCTGCGCCAGGGGAGGGACATTGGAAGGGGAGTGGAAGTGGGAGAGGAAGAGGAAGAGTCGCATTGAGAATGGGCTGGATTTTTTTGCAGTCCTAGAGTAATTGTTGCTTTGGCATTTTTGCGATTGCGGAGAGAGAGGGATGGGTTCAATGGACATGTGAAAGTGGTTGATACCAGTCTAGAGTACGGAGTACGGACGAGGTACGGGATTTACATTGTATGGTTCTTGGGGAGGGAGGCAAGGGGAGGGGAGGGGTTTTACTGCCACATGCGCGGGTTAAATCACCTTTTGCGCGGTTTGGGTAAAATTTGATTCACTCTTGATGTCTTTACACTGAGGGGGAATATTTGGCCTGTGATTGTTCTTGATGTTGTCCTCCGTCCAGGTTTGGTGAGGAAGCACAGGTCTTTGCCGAGCTGGAGTGTTTTGCCGAGGGATAGATGGATCTGCTTTTTTTTTTCCCCCTGAGAGAGTTTTGTTCATCTGGTGTTTGTTTGGATCTTGTTTTCGATCATGTGTGTGATTTTTGTCGTTGCCGTGGTTAGATCATGATGGGGGAGAGCGGGGGAATAAGTGTATGGATGGGGGAGGAAGAGAATGAGGAGGGGGGTGGTCGATAAAGTTTGAGGCTGTCAGGTGAGGAGTTGGCCTTGGCTTGTGGTTTGTAGGACGCCCAGAATGTTTTCCCAGAGGTACGGACACACTCTCGCACACACACCTATCGGCAGTCCAGTTACGGTATAGAGAGTTCTTGGAGGAAATAAAAACATTTGAAGACAGTTGTAGACGTGTAGACGCCTGGTCACTCTGTGCGGGTGCCCGGATCGCAAAAAGACATTTTTTGTCGAGTGGCATTGGCATTGTGGGATACCGACGACCTTTGGATACCTTCGTTACCGGATGAATCTTTTTGGTTGTGGTATTTTTGTGATCCGGGGAAAGATTGCGACATTGACAGTCTGATCTCTTCTTTGATGGTGTGATGGATTGGTCCATCCGGGGAAATAGGCTGCGATGCTTTTGGCTTTACCCTCTTCACAAGAAGTGCCTGATTTCAATTCTACGTCCTTCTCACTAGGTAGGTATTGATGCCCGTTCCTTGATTCCCCGAGGATTGATCAGGGAAAAAAGAGATTTGGGGATTTTGGCGCGTGGCTTGCTCATCCGGCATTCCGCGGAATTCGAGGAGGGGCGCGACGCCGCCGTCGTCGACGCACAAGGGGTAGGTAGGAGCTCAGGAAGAGGAGGGGGGAGACTTGCGCTAGATCTGCTGACAGGACTTTATTTATCGTTCTTTTTCCTTCAGTTCGTGGATTCGTTGGGAGGCTTCATGGCTTGAAGTCTGCGGTGCCCGGACGCCGCTGTGCGTTTTCATGTGTGTGTTGTGTCTTCGTTCGTCTGTTTCTCTTGACTTGGGTATGCGCACCTCCGGCACGTTGCCGGTTTTTTTTTTTATCACCCCCTATACTGCGGATGAGCCTTGCGGCTTACATTGTGTCGCTGCTCCGTGTCTGCCCTGTTCTATGTCTTTGGCTAAAATATCGTGGCGTTTTTGTCTCTTTGCGAGAGTGAGGGGGGAAGCGGCCGGCTGCAGGGAGGCGTTTAATTCAGTTTTCCTTTTCGTTGATTTCTCTGGTGATACACCTGTTTTGAGAATGCGGGGGCAATCAAAGGATGACAAAAGCTTGCGATTGCATTGATCCTTTGGCGAAGAGCCTTGTATCACGAGAAACGGGTTTTCGATTGTTGATGGAAATGAGGCAGATGTGTAAGTACTCTCTGTAAAAGTGTAGAGACATTGAATGGCAGTAGGCAGACGTCGAAAGGTCAACGCTTTGGATGCTTAACAGAGCATGAGCCCAGACCACTACATATCTCATCGTCCAGCGGGAAAGGGTCAGAGCTGCTGCGTCCTTGATGTCACGCATCCGGGGCGACGACGGGCGTATCTTCCGCTGACATGTGCAAAAGCCTGTGCTGAAGCTATCTCGAGAACAGGCGGGCATAAAGCAGTCACCCAGCCATCACCAGACGTACGGGTGCGCCAATGGAAGCAACGACAATACTCAATTAACTTGCTGACTGCTGATACGATGGTGAATTATCGATATCGCGCACGCCGAACTATCTCGATACGAGTTCTCCTATCATTCAATTGAGTCGAATTCAATAGTGTAGGAGAAACGCCAATTAGAAAACTAGAAGCGTTTTTCGATGCTACTCTGCCGGCTGGCGCATCATTATGCGCATTGGCGTGCTTTTTTTTTGACGGTCTTGACACTACTGCAGCTGCGTTGCAGTGTTTTCGCGGTCAACTTCGCTGGAATTATTGTCGATGGGTGAAGTGCACCGCTCTACGAAATGAAAATGGTCCCAGAGTGGTCGAAGTGATCTCGAACGCCTTCTATTCAGAGATACCACGCGAGCATGATGCGGCTGGTAGTGTGGAATCGTTCGGTTAATCGTGGTTGATCCGCAACCACTTCCCCCGCCACGTCTACACGGTTCTACAAATTCCGGCAGTTTTATGTGGGCAGGTGTATACTAGCTGGAAAACGCAGGTCATTCCAGTCTGTTCATAATTCATAACGGGCTAGGTTTCCCCGATTCTTTTCTTGGATGGGTGTGGTTCTGTACCGGCTTCTTGCGCGAGGAGACATCTTGTTACTTGGTAATTTCTGGAGAATAGGAGGTTGGTCGTTGGAGGGCATTGTAAGGTGTGCGTGTAAGTACCCCCGAGTCCGTCACTGTCACTGGACTCGGCGCCTTTGTGGAGAAAGAAAGTAAAAAGACGAGAGAGCGCGTTTCGTTGAGACGGTTTGGCGAGTGCGCGCAAGGCCCGCGACGTAACGAGTTCCAATGAGGCTCTGGGGTCTGGGTTCACTGGCTCACGTCCATAAGTCGTCCGTCCCATCCCTTCTCCCTGCGTGACAAAATTTGGAGAAGAGGGCATTGGGATGGGGTCGGGAATGAGTGGACTTCATGGGTGCTAACTTGGCCCGTGGAGGGTTTCCAGATCTAATTAGCAATTATTAGGAACTGCTCCAAGAAACTCCACATTCTCTCCTCCTTTCTTTTTCGGTATTTAGAATGGCCTAGCATGTCTGGGTTCTTCGTTGAAGGACCATTTACGTGGTGGTTGGGATTCTGGACCCGGCTTCTAGACTGCCCGAGATGAGTATCAAGCGTCGAGAGGAGCGAAAAGTAGGCCCGAGGTAGTTTCGAGACTTGGGAAAACGCAGTAGGGCTAAAAAGCATGCCGTCTTCTTGCTATTTTTCTGACACATGGCAGACAGGCAGGGGAAGATATTGAATGCCACCCTCAATCGGAAAACTGTATTCGAGGGGGCAGATGTGACTGTCCCGGATCCGATTAAACCTTTGTCAATGTTCCGAACTATGTGACCGTGCTTGATGCCGTTGGTTGTAGGCAGCCTGCCGTCCAGTTGCCGATGCTGGGAACCGGAAAGATATGACGAGTTCCATCCAACCTGTCTCTGCTTGGCATAGCTGCGACTCCCGGATGTGAACTCTATAACGCAACCCATCTAAGGTGTTCAAGCAGGATACTATCAATCCGATAACGCCAAGCCCCTTCTTCCGATGTCGAGACGATGCGTTTCCCCGCTTCAGATCTGGCGCGTCAAAGGAAGAGATTGCCGACTGCCGGTGGATGCATGTGAGCTAAAATATGGTGTTGAGTGTTGAGGCTTTTGGAACAATGCAACAGAATGGTTGGTGAGACAGGAGTGCGGAATCTCGTCCGCATCGGAACCACCTCCGGAAGGCCGGTCATCTGGGCCAGCCCATTGGGTCAGACTGGATTACTAACACTTGGTGTTGCGTTATGGGGACGCGACAGCAAAAAAAGAAAAGGTACGGATAGTAGATGCCTTATTCTACGGTAATTCAAGCGAATAAAAAAAGATGATTTTTCTTAGTACAACCTACATCCACAACTCTTGTAGAGGGGTGACGAAAATATCTCGGTTCCAACTCGGTGATGGAGTAATGGAAAGGGATGGGACGGATTGATGGCTCTTGGCCTTTTGCCTAAGACAACCATGCGGCTCACATAACAAGTGCTGGTAGACTGACGAATGCAAGCTTGCTATTCGTAGTTCACTTTACAGTGAAGTTTCGATGCACTCAATTGGATCAGGTGCAGCGAGCGAACTTCTCCAACGTGCTCAGCTTGCAAAGCAAAAGTCTGGACTGTGGGTGCAACTCCATAATAAGGCCGCGGGTGGGAACCTGGTCTTCCCGGTGGCATCTTGGCTTTTTGTGCTGACTGTTCAAACGTTGTATCTTTTTTCTCAATATTTTATTCGAATATTTTATTTTATTTTCTACTTGTTGCCGTCAACCATCTCCACCTCGAAGAAGAGGGGCCGGCTTACTAAAGAGCTTCAGGGTTATGGCATCTTTGGGATGAAGTGGTGTAATTGGACACAATGATTGGCTCCATTGGTACTTACACCCCCGGACCCGTAGGCCAGAAGCACGTGGTCGGATCTGGGGGGGGCCGTGCCTGTGGCTTTTTGCGCGCGGCTCTTGGTCTTTTTACACTACCACGTGACTACGTAAGCTGCCGGGTGCTCCACCTGAGGCTGTGGTGGCTTTACGGGGCCCGCGGCATCGCCGTTTGGCCGAGGATTTGGAGACGGACGGAGCGTGAGCTAAGCCCCAACTTCTCGGGGTGGGGCAGAAGAGGCACGTGAGAGGGTGTGGCTTTGCGCCTGGGGCTGACGAGTTCTTCTCCTCCCTCCAAATTGGCCAAGACTGGGACGTCCCGCTCAAAGCGCAGAACAGTGAGGTACGGGATAGTTCGCGGGGAGATGTCCGCACCGCGGTTCGGGGGAGGCGTAGCTCGGACGGGGCGGGATCTCGGTTCCCTCTTCGGCGATGAAGAGACGGGCGGTACACCTGGTTGCCTCCTTTCGATGGCCCGCGTAGTCGTTCAGGTGACTGTATGACGGCGGCAGAGGACCCTTACAATTGTGGCCGAGTTTCGCCCCAGGCCTCGTGCCACCAGGCAGGGCGTGTACCGCTGTAAGGTCAAGGTAATCAATCGTCGGGATATGCCCGAGAGAGAAAGACAGCTTGAGTGAAAGCGCGTGGCGGGACATGCGGAACGCCCTGTACGCTGTAGCTGAACGGACGGGGGGTCACGATGCGCCGGATCGTGGCCTCTCCCCTCATTCGGGGATGCGGAACCGTGATGGACGGTCACAGATTCTGCAGGGACTTTGAGTACGCTGCATCCGCACGTAGCCGCGGTAGGGCCACGATGCCTCATCAGTCACCAGTGACGGCCTACTTGGGCCTTTGGGGGAAAGGCTTACACCCCAGGCCCCGTTTACCCCTCCACGACCTGGTTGGCGAGGCAGAAATGGCAACGATAGTGAGGGGCAGACGAAGCTATCACTTTTATGCTTCCTTCTGGGCCAGCTCAATGCTTGACCCTCTCCCCGTTGCTGTGCGTATGACTGTTCTCCTCAAGCCATTGTTGATGCCCAAAGCTTCAGTCTTGACTTTCCACCCCCTCCCCCAGGAAACGAGGCATTTTGGTCAGTATCAATTCTCGAAATGGAGAATAGGCCAAATTTAGTGTTGCGAAAGCCCTGAAACCCCTCACTTTTCCAATAACCCCCACCAAAGAGAAGCAATTCCAGAAGAACACGTCAGATTACTAACGACAAGGGCACACGATGACTCTTCACCTCTAGGCTTGGTCAAGGGTTCAGAGAAGCTAAAGAACATACGCAGTACACGCACAGAGGGAACCACCCCGCATCGTTATACTGCACGTAATAAGTTTCTCCCTCTTGAACGGGTTCTGCATCTCTGGTGGGGGTTTTGCACTTGGCCAGGCCACGAGATGCCCTTTTTCTTCAATAGCCGAAGGGCAAGGTCCGGTATATACATCCTCGAGACAGACCGTATAATTCTTCACCGCTCTGCCTGGCGAACGAGGATGTTGATGGCGGTTAAGGATGTTTCCGAACTCTTTAGCTTGAGCTGCCCGCGTAGGGGGCGGGGAAAGGATAGAGGGTGTGTAACCGCTTCTTTTCTTTGCGCCTTGCCCGCGTGGAGTTGCAGATTCTGTTGGCTGGCTCTCTTGCCCTCTCTCTCTTGCTACTGTGTATTATTTAGCGGCGGGAGGAAAAGAGAGAGGTGGTGAGTTGTCCAGCATCGGTGGTCGGCCTGCCTTAGTTCGAGTTTGAGACTTAGGCGAGAAGTCGCAATTGCAACAGTAGGGTCGACGTTTTGCGTGGTGGTTGTTCAGATTTCCATCGCGTGATCCACCTTGTGCCGTTTCGAAACCGAGAACGAATTGGTGACATGAATTGGTTTGCAATTGACCATCTCTCGAATCTCGATATCAAAAACGCTTGGTAGAAAAGCAACATGCAAGGGGGGTGATCTGGTTTGAGCGTGTGGTATCGAGAGTTCAGAACCAGTTGATTAGTTTGGTGATGCGATAGCTAGAACTCAATTGGTGGCTGACGACTGCCCACACCTTTTCGTTCAAGCAGCCACACCAACCACACACACGCAAAAACCGCTGCCGGGTCCGGGACTCGCTCCCGCGACGAGGCGCCGTTGACGAGATGGCCTTGGTAGCTTCAGAGCCAGCTCAAGAGCTCAAGGCGAGGCACGTCGAGGATGGAGGGGCCGATGCAGAAGTAGAGCAGGCTATCGGGGTGTTGCATGACACCACTGCGGATACGACTCTAGAGGGGAAAAAAGCACAACAACAAGCTAGATCACGCCTTTGCTACCCCCATCCTCTCTTGGTGTTGTGCCTCGTTCTCTCTTCTCTTTGTGTGTGTGGTCACCGTGGTGTACTGCGTACAGATAGCCCCTCACCACCCAAAATGCGATTGGAAAAAGACGAGAGAAACTCCACACCTCTCTTGTTGTCGTGGCAGTCAGCCGAGCGGTACGGCTTGCCTCACCGACTTTTGACGTGCATTTCGGATCTTCTTTTTCTTCTCACTGCGAACCCCCACTCGTCTATACCCCCTGGTTGTATCGTTGCAGCATGTTCTGCATACAGATGCAGACTGCCTAATTCGAATTCCTCATAGGGTGTGCGTGCGTGTAGTTTTCCCTGCTGTCGATTGCTTCTCCAGAGCTTGAAACGGTCCAAGAAAGCAGGGTTGTGCTCAGTTCTTCAAGCGCTAAACATTTTAATAATTGATTTTATTATCCATAGGCACGATTTTGTTATTTTTTCTACATATTTTTCTAACCTCGTGTTTTCTTTTCCACAATTGGGGTTCGACAGACGTCAAAACGGAGTCAATTGTGGTTTCAATCTTAGGATGGAGATTCCTCATCCCGTAATGATAGACAACCCTGACGGC
>JFBX01000584.1:109928-121707 GCA_001563135.1 Colletotrichum simmondsii | reverse complement strand
GGGTGGGGGGGGGGGGGGGGGAGTCATTTTGGGAAAAGACATTTAAACTTTCACGATCCTTGGCTGGCGTCGGCTCTTCGCCCTCGACTCGACGTAGGCTCGCCGTTGCCCGAAACCGGTTGCCTCGAAGGATTCCAGTAGTACGGCTGGGAGAGGTCGTATCCACGACAAGGACCTGTCATTTATCCTTCCAGTCCCTCGGGTTCAATTTGCCCATGGCCTTCTCCGGGGAAAGTTGACAATCCGCACTGCGAGGGGGTCGGCGATGGTCACCTACTGCACGCGGTAATTAGCCCTGCGAAATCCCACGAGCTGCTGGCTAGCTAGCCCGTGTATGTAAACGAACCGACGAATAGAAGCCTGTCAGAAGGCTCAACTTGTCTCACTTTCCAGACGCACCAAGTCACGCCGACCCCTGATGCCGTACACCATCACCGTCGAGAAGATGTTGGTCGACGCGGGCGCGCGCGGGCGCGCGAGAGAGAGAGCGCAACCTTCATTTCTTTTGTTGCTCAATAATACGGAACTTCCGTCGGTGTTTGCACGACACAAGGACGGAACAAGAGCGCAAGGGAAAGATACCAGACGTTTCGCAGTCGCAGAAACAGTCCCCTATGCGCCGCATGTGGGAGCGTCGAAGGGAACATGTGAAAAGCACTGGCCACTGGGAATTGGGACGCAGATAGGAAGTGAAAATACCTAGCATAATGTCATCGGTCGAGTCTCGTTATTCGGTGATTATGGCGTTCATCCAATCCTGTGCGGGTCAATTCAACAGTGGCCTGGGTTTTGGCTTGCGGATTCCAAGCAATAACACCCCCAGAGAGAAGGGGGAGGAGGGGGTGATTGAGATTCATGACTAGAGGCATCGTTTCATTGCAGCGGGGGAGGCAAGCGTGAACTCTGTTATTTACCTACCGTTGTGACTGTCCGTCCTACATTTCGAGAGCTTCTCCCCTCCCCATGCTAGGCTGAGTGAAGATCAGGGACGGGAAATATCATCCCAAGAAACACGAACCACGTCACCGGCGTTTAATTGTGCCTTGAGAGCTGGTGGTGTGAAGACGGGGAGATAACAACTCGGAGGAAACCTACACTCGAGTGGTGTGCATCCAGAAAAGAAAGAAAAAGGGCGCTTGCGAATCAGTACTGAAAGATGGCCGAGTCAGAAATGGATAGAAATCTCACGGCGCAAGCTCAAAACTTGGATGGAAGCTTGAAATGTGCGATGGCCATGAGACTGCAAACGCACCAAGAGGGAGAGAGGGTGGCCCTCATGTCCTGCGCCGGTAGAGTGCTTCTCCGCGAGATCCACGTGTCAAGCTTCCCTTCCGTCCTCTAGTCCAACTCCAGCTCATCAAGAACCTTTCCGCCGAAACGCTCTCACCGAGGATGAGAGAGAGAGAGGACACACACCCCCAACGCCGCCGTCGTCATCCGGTCATTTACACTCCGTTGCCTCGGGACAGCGTTCCCCGGACGTTGAATTATTTCGATGACCCTGCAGCGGAATGCCGGGGTACACTGGCGACGCGAACAAACCGTTCGAGTCAGAAGATCTAGACCGTTGGGATCTACTGCCTATTCTAACGTATCCGTTCTTACTTGGCTATACAGATGCAGGTCCCGTGTGCACACGGTTAGTGACGACAAGACAAGGAAAACGCGGTTTTCCTTTGCGGGCTTGACGTTAGACACGTCTCCAGTCCACGCCACGTTACTCGTCGATATTCCGGGGACCCAACGTTTAGTTTTCCGAGCTCCTCTAACCCGTCAATTCCGCTTCTTAGCTTCGTCCTCAGCAATGCGCGGATCGGATTCTCATCAGTCCATCTCGTATTCTGCCGATATTCAACTCTCTTGGACGACTTGGCTTCTAGGATGAGAGAGAAAGGAGCTGACATGAACCCTGTCATATCACACCGAGGCGACCACCACCCATCTCGGGAATTTCAGCGTTCGGGCTGAACCCTCAGCCTGATGTTGCTTATTTACCCCAGACTTTTTTTTTTTTTTTAAACGCCCCGGCATCCGAGACAAATGAAACCATCTTCTTCGGCAGTGAGGCGCGGCAGTAAGGAGCGGCAATGAGATCTTTTCGGCACCGTCGAGTGCTAGACGTGCTGTCAGGCCAGTGGTGGTCTGTCATTGCTAACTTGATCCGGCATAGAGATCGCTGGAAGAAACATAGTCCTCTGCTATCCGCGTTTGGAGGTTCAAAGATCCAAATCGCGCCCCTGTTCCTGGTTGGTTCGGTTGGATTTGATATGGATGCCCAACTGAGTTTTGGCAGTGATCACGCGAGCGCTCTTTGCTTGCCACTGATGTCGCTGTATTCCAAAGACATGGCAACTACTGGGATGGTGTTGCTGGAATTGAGGGATTTCGGATGGAAGTTTGTCATCACGATGCTGACGACTAAAAAAAGACAACCTTTGGTGCAGCTGGTTGCAGGCATGATATCGACTTGCCAGCTCATGATGTAGATACCGAGATCATATGATGTGAGTTGTCACTGATCAAAAACTTGCAGATCTCACAATGACGATTGACGCTTAAGATTTTCAATAGGGATGGGTGAATTAGACATGACGGAGATATAATGCAAGAAGGCAAGCCAGGCACATCCGAATGACAGGTGCCGTCTCTCTCCCGGCTGTGGAGCAAAGACCCGGGATAAGCCCGAATCTCCGGTCTCCACCCGGCATGACATATTGCTAAGGCTTCAAGACAAGTCAAAATCGACATTGAATAATGGGTAGAATATCAAACAGTTTCTTTCTTTCAATCTCTAAGTCGGCGAGCAAAGGAATACCAAGCTGGAGCTTGTTTAAACTCCTCATTGCAAAAACTCGGGAGTCGTACAGAATTGGAATCTGTTCGCAGAAATTGCACCTACGGCTTGAGTGGTATCCGGACACGACAAGAATAAGAGGACTGCCAAGTCGAATCATTCGCAGCTTCGTCACGATTCACCAATACTGTGTCAAGATTTGTTTGAAGCCATAGTCAGTGATTCTGGCATTCTGGCCTAATTGTCGACCATTTTCGTTGGTTTGCATCTTTTCGTAGAGTCAAAACAGCATGAAGGCGCTCTCGTCTCTCTTGTAAGCCCAACAAGTTTTCCTCAATCTTTTCCCCGATGAATCTACCTGTTTCCTATCAGTTAGCACATACAACCTGAACGCCTTTACTTGCACATGCTATACTAGTATATTAAGCTGAACCTCGGAAAGTTGAGATACTGGACAGATGGGTCTTGCTCCAGTCCCGGTATCGCGCCTATCGTGGTGGAGCTGGAGCCTACAAGCTCTACATGGTATTCCATTCACTGGAGTTCTCCATCAACCAAAGCAGCAAGTCTTACATTCCAATTGAAGCTTCGCGGATCACTCAGACCTTGATCCTTTGATCCCGCGGCAATATGCGTACAAATTACCGAGATGCCACCCAAAGCTCCAAGTTCGCGGCCGAACCAATTTCGTAGGCGGCTCATGTGGCCTCTCCCACAATGCCGGCGACGCCGGCAGCTCCTTAAGCGAGGCAGGACAGGCTGGGGCCGGTGAGCAGGTGACTGAGCTCGAGACCCAGGCCTGGCCATTGCCGAGAGCTTGGGCCCGGCGAGGAAAGCTACGTCACCGCCGAACCAGCTATCGCCGATGCTGTCTGCTATAGCCTATGGCCCAAGGTAACCAGAGAGTTACATTGAGTTCCCCAGTTTAGAATACTGTTGGCAACGGAAACAACCCACATCAACTCCAATCATGATATTCCAGATGGAAGCAGTAAAGTGCTCGTCGAACAATGCTTTTAGTTTCCCCCCCTCGTGAGAAAAGTCGCAGCTCCCAGCCAGCATTGCCGAAGCCACCACCTTGGAGCGAAATGCACCTCGGCACCTGACGCGGACAAGCTCTAATGCGCGGTGCCAGCTGCCAGCGCCCAGGCCGCCGATCCTTGGTGCCCTCGTGACGGTCAACGCCAGGCAGGCAGGCAGTCAAGGACCAGGGGGCAGGGGAGATGGGACAGAGTGCCAAAGGCATGGCTTCAGAAGTCCAGTCTGGGGGAGAGGGAGGGAGGGAGGGGGTGAGAAGTGAGTAGCCGCGGAACCTACAACCCTGAAGTGAGCCACGCGACATGTGCGCATCAGGCCTTTGACAATCCTGCTAAACATTGATCCGCTGTGAGAGTGTTCGCAGGTAGGTTACACCGTTACAGGCTTATCCGTACTCCCTTCAGCATGTCTTTCCAACCGTGCCAGAGCGTGCTTTCGGGGCATCGATAGGGTGACATTCCTGAAGAACATCTCACGCCACAAAACAGCAGGCCATTTGCCAATGCTGCGTCGCGGTCGTCGATGAAGCAGAGTCTGAAAGATCACTGTCTCTCGCTAGGTAGTTCATCAGAGTCTCAATGTCACTTCGCAATCGCAGTCGGCTCCGCGCCGTGTCTTGCTATCCCCCAAGCGCTGCTCCCCCCGACCGATAGCAATATCCGACATTGAAAGACATGAAACCTCCCCTCTTTCCATCCCATGTTGGGACATCTAGGGGGCGGCCAGCCTCGCCGGACAGAGTTTACAGGCCTCGTCACTTGACCGGTTCCCTTTCGCCGAAAACGACCTTTGGCCCGTCCAGTCTTGTCCCTCTCCACGGGGAAGAGCAGAAGAGCCAAGGATGGTGTGTCTGGGGGAAGGGAAGATGGGGGAAGACAGAGAGAGAGGCAACACGCTGCTACGCTGCTCCAGGCTTCAGGCTTCAGGCTTTAGGCGTCAGTCTATGCCCGGCCGGCTGGGGCAGGTCGATGCGGCGCTCGACCACAGAAGAAAACGGCGCCCTAGGGTATGGACGGATGGAATCATGGATGGCAGCGACGTCTGGTGTGCTGAACGCCTGAGTAGGAGAGAGTGGCGTGGACGCAGCATCAGCGCTTTGATGGACGCGGAACCCTTCTCTGTCAAAGCAGAACGTCGCTGGGCCTCCGGATGACAATCCGAACTGGTGTGTGTGTCTGCCCTTCAACCACATAGTCCTCTTTACAAGAGTCATAAGGGTGTATACCAGGCGTCCAGCAATGCACCGTCGCCACGTCTGTTTGGTTTTCGGTCTGATCTCTGGGATCTCGGGGCCCCGGGGAACGGCGGGTCGACTTCCAGGTCCCGTCCCTTTTCACCATTTTCCGCCTATCTGTACGCATTGTGACCTTGCGGTTGGATGTACCACTTCGTCGCTTGACCCTTATTTTCTATTTCTTATTTTCCTTCAATTATTTGTCTTCGTCCGTTTCCATGTTGCCCTCCGTTATCTTGGCATCGTTTTCAGCAACGTCATTCTGTAAAGATGTGGTTTCCGTTCGTTCCCCTTGCAGAATTCCGGTAGTTTGGTCCACAACCTCAAGTGCGCCGCATGGTAACACAACAGTGTTCTCC
This sequence comes from Colletotrichum simmondsii, assembly GCA_001563135.1. Lineage (NCBI taxonomy): Eukaryota > Fungi > Ascomycota > Sordariomycetes > Glomerellales > Glomerellaceae > Colletotrichum > Colletotrichum simmondsii. Next base: position 116,282 of record JFBX01000584.1, on the reverse strand, counting down.
ATACGCGCTCTTGTTGGCGGAATTCCCATCTGCTGCAGAAACCCCAGATATTTTGATTGTCATCATATCGCAGCTACAAATCCCCGATGCCATCAGTGACTCCTAATTTGGTTATGCAAAACTGAGCGACAAGCCAAGATAGATAACGGACGGAGGAGCTACGAGTCAAGAGACGGTCCGTCCTCACGGACGTGCGAGCAAACGGAACTCCAAATAATAAAATAATCGAATAAAATAAAAATATACGTGGAGGCAATACTCCAAGATTCAAAAATATTCCAGCAGCGGCTTCCAGAACACCGCGCACGTCCTCTCTCTCATTATAACAAGGGGTCGGCCTGTCACAGAAACCTCTTCTCATCCCCCCCAGAGAGAGCCAATCTCCCTGCCACGTTTTTTTTTATTTTCTCCCCTTCTGAGCGCCCTCTCGACTGAAGCGGAGAATCTCCGCGGTAAAGAGAGAGAGACACCAGAGACAAGGCCGAACCCCTCCCCTCCTTGTTTGACGGCCCCAGCATCGTGGTAGCGACCACCCGGGTACGGGACCGCGTCCCGGAGCCAGGCTCATCCCAGTTCTTCATTGCGAGCCAGCTCCATGACTCGCAGATTGCCGGTCGTCGAGGACTTACACTTTGAGAGCCGCCCCCCTCGTGAACCAGTGAATGACGGAACTTTGATCTCCCATTGGGGAAGTCAGTACCGGCCGGCCCTTCTTTTGTAACCTCTATTGAACTACATGTACGTAAACGTATCGTCTTTGTAGGTTGCAGATGCTGCTTTTGGTGGTTGCGCTCAGATGGGAAAAGCCATACTACACGATACAAGGCTGCAGTCTATCAGTCGGCCGGAAAATTAGAGCGACCCTGGAAGGACCAACCAACTTGTCTCCATCCATCGCCACAGGATGACAGGCCCCCCAAAGGTGAGGCGATTCAGATAGTAGCCTCGCCATGGCTTTAGAGTATCCGTAGAGGAGGTCTGGAAGGCATATCAATGGAACGTGCACCGACGACGCACTGATTTCTCAAGATGTGAACATGACTCTCTCCCCTCCAGGCTCTTCGCGTCTTACACTCAAAGAAACTTCGAGGGCCAGAAGACTTGCGCGGCCCGCTGTGGTCGCCCAGGGAAGGGGGTGCCAGATTTTGGGACGATCGGAGGGGGCCTTTATGGAGTATGGAGACGGGGGGCTTGGGCTCTTCCTTTCAAACCGTAGCTATTGCGTAAGGCCTCACCGAGATTCGAGACATGGGGGCCTATTTCAATTTTTTTTCTCACTGTGATGTTCACGATGTTTTTCGATTCGATGAACGGTGGGGGGAAGCTCGCAGAGTTTTTGGTTCATGTACGAATTTTGATAGTGGAGTTTTTGGAGTTGGATGACAGGTCGAAATAGCACGAACATGTCGGATCCGTACCTTGCATGGAAACTACGGCGTTACGACGGCAAAATTAGGCCCCTTCCGAGACCTCCGTACGTCGCGTGGGTTCATATTCCTTTCGGAGCCTCTCCGATGCGGACGGGGGGGTTCGACTGACCATACGCGGCTCTCGAATTTGTCACCAATGGCAGCAGCACCATTGAAAGAGGAAAACTCTTCGAGTCGGGCGGCTGCCGCTTCCCGTTCGGAATGTATAGTGTGAAGTGCAGACAGCTGAGTCTACTTTCGGGATTCGGGAGTAGCATCGAGACTACATCATCGATTCCACGCCACTCTCATGTACACATGGCTACCAAGACCGCGCTGCCTACCTTGGGTATCCTATGGCTCCTAGCAGCCTTGCCTGACGCTACAGGTCGGAGAAAGGGTCGGTAGCACTGCGGCTCCTTTGCGGGCTAGAAAAAGGGCACATGGCACGACTTGTCCAGGCCCATGGTTCGCCCCAATCCTAGTGCATTTACGACTGCAATATGGGGATGCGCTTGGGATTGACCGTCCCGGTTACGAGTTCACCAAGCTGTGGAGGAGGCGAAGAAAGAATTCGGCCGATTTCACAGCGAGAAAGGGGATTAGTCTGGACTCTGAAGACGAGTGTTGTCGGGCAGTCCTTGTTTGACTGACTCCTTTCCTCCCAAGAAACTGGGATTGTCGTTATCGAGCCCGAGTTGAAGACAGGGGGGATGCTGTTCGTCAGGCGTCGAAAATGGTAGGGGGAGAGGGGGTGCGCCGTTATTCTTTGCGGAGAGAGAAAGGTGATAACGGTTTTGGGTTCTTGAAGGGGCACACTTGTCAGCCTCAAAAATAAAATACAATGTACGAATAATTCGTAAAAGTAGCCACATGATATGGCTGCAACCCCAGGACCGGCAGGCAATTGTAATCCTTGAATATTTTGCCAAACTTTGGCCAAGCTTGCCCCCCCCCCCCTCTTCCCCGTATCCGTTGCTGTGGTAGAAGCGAGCTGTCATGCCCATCTTCAGCGGCTCTTGCAAGCCTATTGTGGGGTAACTTTACCCAGAAGGTATCGGGCCATAGCCGCCAGCCTGAGGAAATTCGTCGGGTCATTTTACGGCGTCGCTTGATACCTTTCCAGGCTGGATAAAAACAGCCGACTCTTTGGATAATCTCCCGGGATGAGAGGGTACAGTTGACTAGTGCAAGTCGGTCCTTCAAAGAGCGTTGCAATCTACTTGGTCAACATCAACTGGTTCGACGGATGCAATGGCAGCAGTGAGAAGAGCACACCACGCGCAGGCAGGTTGGAAAGCAAAGCCTCAGCCATCACAAATCATCACGTTTGAAAATCTTACAAGAGGTTAAAGAGGGAAGCTGGAGCCACCGGTCCAGACCCCGGGGCCCTCACCGCATGAAGCACCTCCTCCTCGTCGAACGCGTACCTGCATGCGCATGACGAAAGTCGCGCGATACAAAAAGGGTGGAGGGCGGATGTGGAGGAGGGGGGTGCTCTGCGGTGGAGTCATGTTTTCCGTCGTCCCAAGTTGAGAGCATCACAGGATATACGTAAGAACCGGGGAAATACGGGTTGCTAGGAGCGCATAGAGTTGGAGGGGATCCAGCGAGTCACCTACAACTTAGTTTAATCCCAAGTTGTTCCAACCGAGAGTTCGTCGGTGTATGGCTCGTAGAAATCTCGCATTAATAGATTCGGATGAGAGGCCTGGCTGGGAGGAGGGTGGAAATCGTGATCTGGAGGAAGATTCAGCGAGGGAGGAGGAGGGATGTTGAGCGGGGTCATGGGGATCCCTAGACAGAAGCTCTGTATTCGGGACGGACTTGACCTTATTTTGGCTCTTTGGCTCTCATACGGATGCGTCTTTCTAATATTATAGAGGTTGCAGAGGACCCTGCGGGCTCTTGGTTGCTGATTCATGGCACAGGAAGCTTGGGGCAACTTCACATGTCGAAGACCAACAGCTTCCTGCTGCTTTCCCTACTGCAGAACTTGCGACGTTGATTGTTTGTCTTAGTAGTCAGGAAAGGCATTTCACATGCAATTCCTTGACGCGGACAAGTCAAGTCGATGACGGCATCATTGGGTCTTTGTAATATTGGGGTATTGATGAAGCGGGTTTTAGACATTCGACTCATGATATCGATTGCCGGAAGAAGACTCAAGCGGCGAGTAACATATCTGGGATGTGTATGCTTCATATCGCGACCTAGTCAGCTTGAGTCACGCATGTGAAGGGCGTGTATTCCTGAGCCTCTAAGGTAACTTGGCGAATCTGGGGTATGGGGGAAAAAAGCCTTGGGACAAACAGCCAAGCGCACCAGAACGGATTCCTAGCTTACGGTTACACAAGCAGGGCAATGACTTATTGATACCATACGACACAGCTAAGAGCAGGTCAGACGAGCTAACGGTAGGTAGTGAAAAGTCAAACCATTCGAATTTGAGACGGGCCTCAAAGAAATTGAGATCCTTCACCATTGCCGCCAACGAAAAACTCAACGATGAGACCGTTGAAGGGTCCGCCAGATCAACAAGACACATGGTCACATCTAGGTGGCACCCAAGAATCCGGGGAGACGTTTCCGGTCAGCGCGACTGAGCCGCACGGCATGGCGGCCAGATCGTCCGCCGTCCGCGCCGCCCAACCAAGACACATACACACGACGTCCTAGATTGACAAGTTCGCGCCCTCCCGCGAGAGAAAGCAGGGACTTGGAGGGTGGGTTCTCGGAGAGGCTGCCGACGCAAGCCGGGAGGCGCGAATCAATCTTACACGCGCCGGAACCCCCGGGGCAGCTACCCCGAAGGCCTGGTGATGCGCCGGGAGAACGTCAGAGCGTCGCACCGGTGCTGATTTCCTCCTTTTTGCCCAAATGAAGTAGAAGAATGTCTCGCGTGGCTTGTAAAATATGTGGTGACGATACCGAATCTCATTCGCCATCAGGCGTTCGCGCTATTGTAGCTCCTGTGACCGGTGCCATTTCCACACTAGGGGAAGAACTCCCCGGTGGTAAGGCGGACTAGTCGTGCAATCTAGGCTTGAGTCCAAATCTTTCCCTTCATCTTGATTTTCGTGATATGGTGCTAAAGAGTTCCTGCTAATTCGAATCGAGTTTGGGTACGTGATGAGAAATGCTAGCTAGGAAAACATGGGAAATGTTCCCCGGGGAGTTGTGTTGGAGCTAAGAGGCGAGCTATCAGATCTCTATTGCCCCTCGCGGGCGAGCTTCCGGGCGCTGAAAGTCAAAATGCGAACCCACGAACTAGAACAGCTCACTAGGGATGTTGATGATGGACATTGGAGCCCCGTTGCTTCAGGAAGAGACATGCCACACAAAGGGAACGTTTTCAAGCCTAATCGGGTCTGTAATCTTAAGCCAACCGCGAAGATCGCTTTGGAAGTTTGGAGGTTTATTGACCGAAATGGAGTCTTTCGTTATATCCGCCCCTTGCTCACCGGTGAGCGGTCTACTGTAGTGTCATCACATGTTTGCTCAAAAGCTGCTTGCGTCTTGCCAAAGTCCCAAACTCCTCCGGCCTTGTCCCTTTCCATCCACAAGACTTCCCCGCAGATTCTCACATCCAGCCGAGCCTTTCACATCGCGCCAGTTCTCTCTGTCCCTACCGAACCCAACTTACATGGCGCGTCCTTCCACATTTGCCTCCCTAGTCTGTTCCTACAAGGGGCACAAGGGGTCATCACAGGGGGTGCGGGGGACATTGCAGAAGGATTCAGGGTATCACATCTGATCTGATCTTTTTTCTCTTTCCCCCTCCCCTCTCCCCTCTCCCCGGGGCCGGTCGGTCTCGTGCGAGAAAAAGGATGCAGAGGAACACAGAGGAAGATATGCCCAAACAGAGAAGCACGGACCCGAACGCCGGAAGCGGTGTTAGCGCGAGCTGTAGTCCGTAGATCCAACGGGTTGGGTTCTCCGGGGAACGTCCTCCGGTGGCCCCCCGGCGAGCCGGTGAACCTTACCCCGGGAGGAATGCGCGATTCTGATTCGTGGGCTTTCTTCAACACCATGAATGGAGGGAAAGAGGACGGGGGAGGGAAAACGCTCTTCGGCTTCTCTTTTCGCAAAGCGACTTTTGGAACGTGGCTTTTTCTCCTCCTTCTCTCGTGATGTCTCTTTGCGTTTTGTTCTCGACATGAGACATGGGGGTTTTCCAACAGGATGGGGGTTTTTGATGCAAGGCAAGGGGTGGAAGAGAACTAATTTGGCTGGTGCGGATGGGCGGGCGCGGAGACGATGGTGGCGTTGGGATGTTCTTCAAGAGGGTGTACAGAATCGGTAAGATACCTGGCGTGCCTGGGCGACCTGGGGTACATACAGCCTTCAGAATATTACAATATTTTTATTGCAACATTTTTTAAATTTTCGACAACTCTTATTTTGTTTTCTGTATTTTATTATTATTCCACCCTTGACATACTTTTCAACAAACAGTGATATTCCATTTCCAATAGTAGATCCGTCACAAGTCCTATCTCAGCCCCCCTAAAACAAAGATGTGATGGTGGTAAGAAGCGCTTACCTCCCAACCAACCGCGCCACCATTCACAACTCCTCAGCCCTCTCTCTTTTCGCTATACCCATTTTACCCCAATCAAAACTCGTATATCAACACTCATGTGACGGATCAGGACAAGAATAACGTCCAATCGCAAGGGCGATAAATCCGAGAAATGATTCCCGTCACATCTTTTGCCCAGCCACACACACACACAACTCACACATAAGCGACGTTTATTGCACAATTGGAAATTTGTGCACAGCGAATGTTATCCGCCCGTGTGCCGCCCGGGGGCGTGTCGTCCTCGGATCGACGCTTGCGTGGGGTTTTGCGGAGGGCAGGGCCCCGGCGGGCGGCAGTTGAGATGTTCGTCACTGTTGCGGTTTTGGTGGTCGTGAGGGTGTGCGGGAGCCGCCTTTG